>JAOWAN010000001.1:17249044-17272682 GCA_028566635.1 Lobelia cardinalis
TCAAACCAGTTGTTAAGACAGTTGTGCTAGCATCTTCACGCACAAGTGTCTTGTTCACTGGACAGTCCTAACGACTTAAAATCTTTCAAATACACTTCACAAAGAATAAACTGTTCTATATACACATGAATTTTAAGAGGCATAATTTAATAAGCGTACCTTGTGCGATGCAACATGGATTTCTTTGATTCATGTGTTACACCGAGTAGAGATGTGAATTATTAAAGATCCAACACGGTTTGTAAAAAAAATGATTAAATTTACAGAAGCCTACAGATGATAATCAGTTTGTACTGTGCTCGCAGCTAGCAGCCTATTTCTAACTACAGCAATAAGCTACATGTGCAGACACAATCAACAGAAGTTCTTACAACATGCACTAAAGTATTGTAAATTGATGCAACATACAGTTCATTAATGCATGTGTAGAAATTCTGTTGAAATTTCCGTATAGATAGCATTTTCCTTCTAACTATGGTAATTATCGACATATATTTAATTTAATCTACTTATCCATCTCCGGAAACAACTTAAAAGGACAAGGCATGCGTGTAGCTCCCATCAGAGCGCATACCAACCATTGACTACCTTTGGCATGTCTAGATTCACCATCTTTGCACTGGAACTATGTAAAATCGTCATCTTCAGGACAATGAAAGCATTTGATCTGAAAGTACGTTTGTAAGTAGATTATCTGGAAGCTGACGATCTGAGCCAATTGGAGCTGTTAACCTCTTTCTGTATGCAAGAAGCTGAAAGATGCACCAAATAATTGAAAAAACATTTCTGAATATTGGAGTAGGAAAGGTAATGGTGCAGATATAATCACAAGTATTAGCTTCAGGCATATTGCATGTATCGGTGTATGTGCCGGCTCTATACTTTTGCATTAGTATAGCTGTATCAGTAGTAGCACTTACCAGACCATGCTGACTAAAATGGCACATATCTTGCAGACCTCCCACAGTTTCATGCTCCTCCAAGATATGCAACTCATCTTTGAAAGGATCGATTGTCACAGGTGCAGAAGTTAAAGGATTGCTTTCAGCATCAACCTCTTTCGCCAGCAATATTTCAATTTCATCCGCTGGCACAGCAGCCTCTACTGCAATAATCTGAACCATAATATAGTTAAAAACCGATTATAAGTACCGGTGCTAAAGATATTCAAACTGGTGTCAATCACAGTCAAATGTGTCAAACGACATATGATTAGAGTTCCAAAGCATGCTGTTTTACCTGGCATAGATTTTTAACTGACATGGTGAGACTGCAGCAAAGGTAAGGCTTTTCAAGATTGGGTATTACTTGTTCATCCATGGAGACGAGCCTTAGATGAATATCCAACTGAAACAATCATCCAAATGCGTAAGTAGGAGGAAGTATAATTTCGTTGCTTTAAGTGGTTAACAGGTCTCACTTAAGTACAGATCTATTGCTTCATCAATCTGTGTTTTTCTTTTATTTTCTAAGAGGGAAGGGGTGCGAAGGGGTGGGGTGAACAGTTAAGCAATAAATGATAAATCTTTCACACCAAAATTATAGCACTGAAGTACAAAAAAATTACTTCATCTTTGGAAAATATCATGACCAATGCAATCATCAAATACCTCATCCTCATTTTCCTGTAAACTTTTGAGATGATCCATCAACTTAGAGTGGCGTGTGTTCCTGGCACTCTTACCATTACCACCACTCATACTACCATGTCGCGTGTTGCTCCGCATTCCGCCTCTGCCCCAGGCTAGCATTTCTGAGCTGCCAATAAGCCCAGCTGCGCCCACTAGTTCTCTGGTCACTTCCAGCTCATTTTCATCAGCGCCTCCCTCTGCACTGCTTGCTGCTAATGACGATTGAGAAAATCGAGCTCCTCCCCATCTCCTGTATCGCTTCGGTTTGGCTTCTGTACTGGCCTCATCAGTAGAAGAGGAATCTTTGCCTCCATCATTGCCGTTATCATCATCATTGTCAGATCCTTGGAGTTCAGAAGCTCGCTGATTTCTCCTTCCCCTAAGATTGCGATAATTGCTCTGTGATCTTCTCACAAATGCAGCAGCTGTGGCTCTTGCAGTAGTGCGTTTCCTTCCCAATGCTTCTGATTGTCGGCGTAATGTCTGGGCAATTGAAGCTTGGATCTGTTCAAAAGAAATATTTTTAAAATATATATATATATATATAATATATATATATATATATGATCAGAAGACCAAAAACAGAATCTGTAGTCTAGCTGAAGGGATCACTTGGCAAACATGAGTTGCTATCCAAAAGACTTGGATCATGTTCTATATCAGGGTTCATGCAGCAATAATCAAATCTCTTCTCTAGAATATAATGCACCTTTCCTGCCAGATCTTATTAACTTTTCCATTCCATTTTGTTTAGATTTGCATTCATAGGAGAATGCCAATCCTTTCAGCAAAAAATGGAAATTCTTGTTGTCCCAAGTCAATGACCTCCTCTAATATGCACATGTGAAGTGAAAGTACCACCATAAGACCCAAACTGAATCATATTGATAAAAAACAACTAATAACAAATCATGTCACCTGCTTATTGCGAGCCTTCTCCTCTTCATGAAAAGCAAACTCCTAAAACCAGATATAGGAGCAATGAGAAGTCATGAGGATATAACATATACAGAAATAGCCCCTGAATACAAGATTCATGGATGGAACTGTACCTCTGCCTCATACTTGTCTATATCTGGATATAGGACTGCAATCAGAGCATCGTAGTTCGGATCATCTCTAAGAGAACGGCGACTTGCACAATGTGTCCGACAAGCAGGACACTCATTATTCCTGCATGAAGAGGGAGTCAATTAGGAAGAATCATACAAACCAGGTGATTTGGGGGGGGGGGGGGGGAAGGGGTGAGGAAAGGGATATCAAATGAATACCCCAGTCTCATAAATTTTTCGATACATTCTCTGCAAAAGCGGTGCAGGCATTCCATAACCGTTCTAGTCTTCCGGATGATCCCTATCAACAAAAGGGAATGCAGAAAAACAAAGGAAATGAATATAGGGGAAAAGCATGCACTTGGTAATGAAGAATACAACCTTCCTTGTAAAAGTTCAAGGCCTGTTGGCATGTTACACTACAGAAATAAACCATGGTGAGACATTCACAGTTTAGATCACAATTCTCTAAACTTTTAAGTTTTTACTAGATTGAGTTATATCCAACGAATCAGAACTCTATTTCCTAATAAATACAATTAACTCGAATAACATTTGATATGTTAACCAGATAGTAGGTGTGGATGTGGAGACACTAAATGTGGTTAGGGTGCAAGTGTACATGTTGAATGAATTCATAATACAACCTTAAAGGTGTTAGTCAGTGACTCAGTACTACTAGAAGAGAGATCCCACTATCTTAAAGGATATTTGCACCAAAACTGTCCTCCACAAACATATTCATTATCTCAACCCATTTCGATCTTTGTCCCAGTTACTTCAGATCTGTCACATGAATTTATTTTTGCCATTCTGTTTCGTAAGGGCATTAGTCAAAAGACACAACTTATATCCTTAATGATTGTTGAAAACTCCTAAAGTGATTGGGATTACTGCCAACTCCCACGTGTTATATATCCATTGGTAGTCACAACTCTGCAATACATATCCTTGGACCTTGATCACATTAACATATTGCACTTTCTTCTTCAAACATCCAACAATTGATCTCTAACGACACTCAATCTTATGCCATCTATAACTCAGTAACCCTAAGTCAATCCTTTTTCCTCCATCTTTCCCTCAATATTCTCTCAGATAAGAGAGCTTCATTTGTCGACCTCCTATATGTAGACCCATACTGATTTTCAAACACAATGGAGTTTCATCATGAATATCTATGCTTTAGTGATTGATTGATTCAAAACTTCTATATTTTACAGAACTTTCGATGTCTCCCACACTTTTTGGCAGACTGGAACAATAATCTCTTCCACACCAATCATGGATTCTATTCGAGAACAGGATCTTATTACTCCCACCATCTCATTTATATTGGCCAACTTTCCGTTTGTGCTTGTCTCAAAGTATTTGCCCACTTTAAATTCAATAAAAATTAAGTAATTACTTTCCAGTTTCACCTAACTATGCAATGTATTTACAAGGTAAGTGAATATTTATGAAGAGTCAAATTAATCGTTAAGAAGGGCATGATTGGAAAGAACCCTGAAAAGAGGCATATATTAAGAGTTCTTAAACTGTGAGCTTTTGACTTGTGGCCAATATAATTGAGACGGAGGGGGAATATAGCATTACTAGCCAATACACTCCCTTGATGTGTAGGCCCTTCCATTCTTCAAAAGGAATCCCATTCCTCATACTAATTCTATCTGGTCCAAAAGTGTGTTGCAGTTTCATATGTTTTCTAAACATTGTTCACTTAGTATTTCCAAATTTTGCTTTTTGTTCTTTCTTTGGTGGATAGTTTTCCTCTCCCCTAATCCAGCAAGTTTGTCAAAAATCTCTTACCATCTTTAGCAGCTACGAATTCAATAAAAGGTTTAGACTTAACCTCTCTCACCAATTTCTTTACTTATGCCGATTTTCATTGTTTAAAGTCATCCAGATTTCACTTTGTTTTTTAAAGTTTGAAACTTTGAACTCCTTCTGCTTTGATTTTTGGACTTCTTTATTCCACCGCAACAATGCATAAATCATATGCATTCCCTCTTCAAACACAATGCTACACCATGAAGCTACAGCCCTTTCAACTATTTCAAATGCCTTGCTACCACCTTTTGGCCGACTGCTAAAGTCTGAATCCCGTTATATGATTTCCCCAAAATGCACGATAACTTCCCTGAAACAACCTTAATTTTGTCTACTACCACATATAGTGGTACCATGTGCCTGGCATTTGAGCCCAAGTATTTCATTCATGCCTAATTGACATGCCTAATTGACATTTGAGCCCAAGTATTTCATTCATGAATTTCACATAGAAGCCGAGTGTCCGCATAAAGTTTTATCTACTCCACTGAGATTCCTTCCGTCGTCAATGTGGAGATTGGAGTAGACTGGATATGTATAATGTAACACATGCAAGCAGGGGAAATACACATGTTTGGGCAGAGGTGTGTGAAAAACTGCATTTTTTTTTTTTTTTTATAAAAGAAGAATATCATTGATATAGAAAGACGGTACAACGAAGGCAGACAAGTAATCCACCCAAAAAACAGCAAATAAAGACATATTACTCTATAGCCGCTAAGACAAACCCTGGAAAGCTCCAAAACTCCTAGCCCAAAGAGAAGATTGCACAGACTTAATCCATTTTGAAAAACAGTATCAAACCTATATATTGAATCCATTTTTATCTTAATCTGGACTCAAACACCCTGCCCTTAACTCCCCAGGTCTTCCAAACTATCAAAATAGCACACTTACAACAAAGTCCCAGGAACAGAGCTGCAACACATTTCCATATATAATGAGATTGGACAGTAAATAAGTAGTTCAGATTAATAAGATAAAGCAATCCCTATTTCCTAAAATGACATGCAATTTTCACAGTAGAAACAGATCTGGAGCACGTATGTACAATCACTCATACTTGTTCCCAATCTCTAATTATATAGATATATATATATATATGAGATAAGTTTCTCTATAATGTCGTATTGTGAGCGGCATGTGTGTGGATGTGCGATAGTGGTTGAAATGTGTTTTCATCAATCATTAGCAGCTACCACCAAGGCTCATTGAAAAGGGTGTCAGATAGTTAACATGTCAAATATCCCTCTTTATAAATGCAAAACATTTGTTATCACTATGATCGCACCAAAACATACACTGCAATGAAATTAAGAAGTAAAAGCATTAAGAATCTAACATTCTGAAATAGTACCTAAACAAATTGGGCATTGCACTTCCTTGCGTACTTCAGCCAGTTTCACGAAGACAAATCTGCAAATAATAATAATAATAATTTAAAAAAAATCCTTACGACCAGTTAAGATTATCGCACAATCTGCCATTGCCAAACCATTTCCTGTGCTGAACAATGACCATATGCAAGCCCTTTTCTATCAGTAGGTGAACATGATCAAACAGTTGTTGGAAACATCATTTCTTTCCTATTTTAGAGCCTTTCTTTTGGCATTATCAGAACAGTTCTCAGTCCCCGTTCTACAATTAACATAATTATTATGTGGATTTAAGGTAGAACAATAACTTTCATCTGCATATTGTTCAAAATGATAAATTATAAGTATGCACGTAATTAATCTTATAATTTATAACAGTGAATCCAAGATTTGATTTTTGAACATGAGAAAACAAACAGAAATTGTTCCAATAATGCTGAACTTCTCTTTTACATTTTCTTAGGCTGTCCTAGGCCATTTCCTTTTTCTAGAAGTCAATGTTTTTAAGAATTTCATGTCTTCATCACACCGAATAACATCAAATGACGATGGCAAATACTTTTATATATTGTCTTTCCTTCTTTATTTAGGTTCATTTTGGTAAGTATCAGTCACACGAGTGTCTTTGTAAACTTGGGATGGATAGAGTGTTTGGCAAAAGTCAGATACGATGTTCACTGAGGTACATGCTGCCAGAAAAAGAGGAGAGTTAAACGTGGGAGACTCAGTCTTATTATCACATAAGCTAACCTTAACACACATGACATTTGAACCTCAAAGTACATGAACACAAGATAAAGTCCTTCAAATTAAAGCCTCCACAAAATGGCACACTGGTTCATATTCAAGATATAGATAACAACTGGGAGCATCATCAGTTCTAATAAACCAATGAACACCAAAAAGAAAAAGATGAGGAGCCCAAGAAATACAGAGAAGAACAGAAAAAGCCATTAGATAAAGCAAAAAACTAAGAAACCAAAGCAGCCTAATCCCTGTACAACTCTGAGATGGGAACTCATCACAAGGCACCCCCAAGCCAAATCATAAAGATATACCATAAAAGCGACACTAAATGCATCTCATCCCATACAATAATTAAGAAAATTGAAGCCTATTCTTATTAAACATCAAAACCCATCCTATGAACTTCGATCTAGGATTCAACTGGCAAAGCTATTCTAGGATTATGTGTTCGGCAGCAAAGAAAAGGCCATCAAAACTAAATGTCATCTCAAGTATAGTCAAATATGTATGACTGGCATAAGATGGTGTACAACCTTGGCCAATTTTCGGCAAAGGTGACTCCCATAACCAGACCCACTACCGCTGCACTGAACTGGAAAAGATCAAAAATTCAAGTTCATTCTACCAAAGCTGATCTGAGGAGCTTCACCCCTTGCCTTATGCATTTAGAAATTAGAAGTAGGCTAGCAGTCCAAAAAAAGCCAATGACACAAGCTTACAGTCTAAATTATGCCACATCCGTTGGAGCTTGCCAGTGAGGATTTAAAGATTCCGTGTTGGACATCTATTAGGAGGGATCCTGAAAATAGTTATTAAGGTGAAAGATGGGCGAGAGGTATTCTCTTCAAGGCGAAAGGTGCGGCGACATCTGGGCAACTGAAAGGCGAGCAAGGCGACAGTAAAGAGGGAAAAAAATGTAAGAAAATATATTATATACTAGTCCCTCCGTTTCAATTTAAGTGTTTATGACGGGGACATTTTCCCTCACAACATGTCACTTTCATGGATACGTAAATTTGAAAAGAAGGGAGTAGAACACATTCAAGCTATGCATGACTTTTCTACGCAATTAACTGATGTTGAGTTTCTTAAGACTTTTCAATAGCCGATCTATTTGATTTCACTCTAACCATTAACAATCCATAGGGTTTCCTTAACTCATTTTAATCTTTTGTAATCAAATGACAATGTAAACATCCTAATTGTGAAACTCGACTATCAAATATAAATACTCTTCACAACTTCAATGTCCAACAAAAAGTTATAAATGCCATAAAATTGTCCCAAATGCAACACCTCAAATACCAAAAACATTTGACAAAATGAAGTAACAATGTACAATATGATAGTAACTTATTGCACTTCTTTTACACCGGGCAAATCAAAATTAAACTATAAAATCTTTGGTTTGTTTCTCAATATTTTTTTTCTTGATAAACATTAGCTTTCTTGCATGTTTTAGAGTGAAGAATATGATTTTGGTACAAAACAAAATAAGTCACAAAAATATAAAATTAAAAAGTTTCACTTAAATCATGGCCTCTTTGTACTGAATGGAGGGAGTATACAATATCTATCACTACATCTGCTCAAAATTAGTGTTAAAAGTTGTTCATTAATATTAGGAATGAAACTAAAGAATTGTTCAAGATTGAAAGATAATCATACGAAATCATGTTAAGGTATCTCAAGGCCCATTTATACAATATACATTAAGCTATAATCCAAATAGAATAGTAAATGTCCCAACTTATCAGTTTTATCAACAAAAGATGGATAAAGTCTTCTCATAAAACAGTATATAATATGAAACCCGAATGCAACTACAAAGACAACAAAAAGGAGTAGAATTTCCATTCTTTTGATTCTCCTTTCTTTTCATTACCTTTATGGAATCATTCTGACTTTCATTTTCATCATCAATATCTAACATATAGTTCGAATATGTATGGCTTTTCATGTGGCAAACAATGTTAAAAGAAACAAAAACCAATTAGCTTTTTTTCCTTTTTTGATAGAAAAAGAAGAATTCATTATATAAAAAGAAGATACAAAAGAGAATACAAACGACGGACAAGCAGTCCATTGAAACAAGAAACAAGAAGGGAAGAAGCGGAACTAAAACAACACGCCTAAGGACTGAACACAATAAACTAATGAAGCAAAGATCGCCGCTGCATATCCACGGGACACCTCTCTGAATGCTCCTTTAGCTGAGGCCAACATCAAAGCCAAAAAAACCACCCTGTCCCACACCAAAGAACATGACAACTCCTGATCTCAAAACAATTTGGAATTATGTTCATTCCAGATATACAGTAACGTCACAAATATCACAGAACGCCAAATGAGAGTCGCATTACTACTCTTAATAAAGCCTCTAAAGTGGATAAGAAGGAACTCAGAAATTGACCTTGGACTAATCCAAGCTTCATCTGCCATCCCAAATAAGTTGTTCCACAAAAATCTGGCAACCTTACAATGAAGAAACAAGTGGTCATGTGATTCAGAAGAGCCCTTACAAATCATGGACCAATCAGGGGAGAGCAACATTAGGGTCTTTGGATCACCCTCATGTCATTGGTATTAAGCTCGTGAAGAACGAGAGACCAAACAAAAGCCCTAATTTTGAATGGGACGTTAGCATTACAAATAATGGGAGATAGCGGATTGGCGAGGGGTTAGCCAACCAAGTAAAATAAGAAAGGAAAGAACGGCACGAAAAGGCACCTACACTCTCTAAAGTCCAAATCCAAGAGTCCAAAGAAGTAGAACTTGAGAAAGGGATTCTAGAGGATTGGCAACCTCAACAGCCTCCCGATCATTCTTATTACGAAAGAAATGAATATTCCACACAAGACTCTGATCTGCCCCTCTATAACAAAAGGAACAAATGGGAGCCAAATGGACGGAAGAAAGACGATAGAAAACGAGGAAAAGCCACTTGAAGAGAAGTATTTCCCATCCAAACCATCTTCCGAACATTGAACAGTATCCCCATTCCCAGCCCATCATCGAGTAAGGGGAAGAAAAAAGTGCTTAAATTGATTAATGAATTTCACTACTAGTTTCATGTTCAAAATGAGAAGCATATACCAATTGCTTTTAGATTTTCATGCCATATAGTCATATAAAATACAGAAGTGAAAGAAAGAATTTCCAATCCATGTTAATCCACTGAATTAGAAAGAAAAAAGAAAAAAAAAACACAGATAGCAGAAATAATAAAAAAGAAAGGGAACACCAGAAATACCTACATTACTTTATCTGAAGAAAATAACAATAACAAAAGGCCTAATTCACTTTGTGAAATAGTATGCACTTTTAACGAAATAATGATGACGAATAACATCAGAAGAGGAAAAGCAAATGAAGTAAAATGTAGTTTAGGTAAGGAAGATTAACTGCAAAATTAAGTAAAATGTAGTGTTGTGTAGCACTGTTGCCAGTTCAGCCAAAAAAAAATAATGCAAAGGAGAAAAGGCCAAATAAAATAAACAAAATGAAAGAAACTTAAAACAAGATATACAAACTTAAAGGTTAAGTAAAAGACAGAAACTATTAAGGACGGAATTGTGCCTTTATTGAGACTTGAGAGAGGGAATGGAGGGGGCAGGGGGATTAAATAGTACTCCCTCCGTTTCATTTTAATTGTCCTGAAAGCGACATTTTGTTCTCACAACATGTTGCTATCATGGTAAGTTAAATCGAAACGTAGGGAGTATCTCCTTTCAACAAAAAGAACTTAATGAATGCCATCTCTTTAATACTTCTTAACAGATAATAGAAACCTAACGGATGAAAGAGAGATTTGCAGAAGCATAATAAGCAAAGAATTACTATTATTTTTTATTATAATCGTTGTTGGCGAGCAAAAAAAAAAGAATTACTAGTTTGAAGAGGTCAGAAAAAATCAAGAAAGAGAGTCGCAATGATGAATTATGATCCGAACTTCTCATTTAGGATATTGGTGAGTTTAGAGTTTGGGATAGAATCAGGGTTAGGGGTTTTAACAGTATTCATAAAAAGCATAGTAAAAAGAGCAAATATAATTCATATTCAGCTCCAAATATAGAACTACTATGTCCCGTATGTGTGGGGTTAACAGTATTTCCCTTTTCAAGAATGAACTTTCATCTCCCGAATCATGCATGTTTAGTACCAATTCAAATTGCATCTGCAAATGATAGACTTTGTTAATACAATGACCTGGAAATGATGAACAGGCACGCATGGTTAGTACCAATGCACTCGCTGGTACTCCATTTGTTTTATTAAAATCAATGAGGTGCATAGTAAAAGGGATTGCCTTTGCTCACATCTGACAAGTTATAGAGGCCTTGTACATATTTAAAATTTAAACTTTATGCAATGGCCAATGATTGATTGCCATTTGTTTTATTTAATTTTCAAAATTTTGAGAAAAAAGGATTGCTCTTTTGGAAGGCAAACGTGAAAAAACCCCATATATTATACAGTATAGATGCTAACGAATCTCCAACATGTTATAAATGAAAAAGGTTGAAATTAAGTTCACATATAATATCAAGAACATGAATTTTTCAACATTCTAAGTTATGGTTCTAAAGCAAATTATAAGCTGAATTAAAACTTTGAACAAGAAATTAAACAATCATGCAAGAAGGTGAAAGTATAATTATAGACAGCACCAAAATTAGCTAGAAACTCACCGTGTTTGAAAACCAACTTCCTAATTGCGGTTTAAAAGTGCCGGCAAGAAAGGCAACCAATTGTGGCTAAAACATCAGAGGGACCAGCACACATTTTGGACCAGATTTGGCTCAAAAATGATTAGAGGACGTTGGAAACCCACAAAACACAAATGCGACCAAGGCAGCCTGGCGTCTGAGGTGTCAAGGGCGACGGCCCTGCTAAAAAGGCTATCAGCCGACCTGGAACTTTGAGGCGATGGACCCCTTTGAAAAGGAAAAAGGCGAGGCGGGTGAGCGCCTTTCACAACTATGATCCTGAGGATTGTTTGGGTATTAATGATAGAAGTTGTCCATGAGAAAATGGGCTCATCGTATATGGTGCTAGTAACACCTTCATAGAAAAGAAATGTTGGGTCCTATGCTTAAACCTAAGTCGGGTTGGGGCTAACAATGAAGGTCTTGCTTCAGCTAACCTTACTAGAATTTCAGGTCACCTCTTTTGTAAAGCCTCAAGACTGAACACAAGTCAAGCCAAGAACTTGGAATGGATCAACACATTGCCCCTAAAAGCTTAAACCAAGTTTTTTGAAAGCTAGAATTCAAGCCATTTTCTGATATATAAAATGTATAGACTGAAAAAACACCAAGGGGGGTGCACGCCTTAGGTCACTCACCTTTCTCTTCCCTCAATACAGCTTTTGAGGAAGTCCCCCATTAGATGGAAACGTAAATAAGTTTAAGTTTAATATGAGAACCTACAATTTTCTCTTCCTGTAGGTACCATAGCATATCCACACCAAGCTGCAAGGTTTTTCTTGCGGCTGCGTAGCTATGCACATTGGGTAACACCTCTAGAACCCAGTACAGGCCACCTCTAAAGTCCTGCAGCACCCAAAGGAAGTGAGGCTTTTCAAATGCAAGGGAGTCTAAAATCATTGTACTAGTATTTAATTATATGACCAGTAACTAGCAAGAATGCGGGGACCATCTAAAAGGGAGCACAGAGCACCCAATGCATTTTGCGAGATGGTAACGTACTGACTAATTGTATTTCCAGGTCATTCGTCATTTAACTCACCAGGATGGTATGATTGGCAGATAATATGATGAAAACATAGTTCAAAGGCAGGGTTAAGCTTAAGAAGACATTGGATACCTAGAACACTTTCATCACAACGAGAACTAGTAGTACCATAAGAAAGAATTAGAAGAACAGCCATACCAGGAGTGTAAAAGAATTAGAAGAACAGCCATACCAGGAGGGTAACCTTATTCATCTAGACTGCAACGAATATGGACGCCAGGTCATGCATATAGTTGTCAAATCATGAATGATTTGGTGAATCAAACCCTTACATAAGCACCACACTTGGCTATGTCAATAGATGGATTATAGTCATTAAGGGAATGCCATGTTGAGGAAGGTCCTAGTGGATTCTGCTGAAGCCTACTTTCTACAAGTAACATAAGCACCACACTTGGCTGGTTGTGGACCATGCAATGAACTAGAAGCACTGTGGGCTATAACCTTATAGGTCGAGCTTAGGCTTTGCTTGGATGGCAGGCATTGAGACAAGGAAAGGGATCCCATCACCCCGTAACGTGATTCCTAGTAATGAGTTCCCTAGCTTTTACATAAATGCGTTTGAATGGGAGTATGAATCCCTTCGAGAAATGAATTTATTATTGATTAAAGAAAGTAATAAAATGAATTTAATGTGTTTGTTATACTCAAAATATGCCAAAAATGGGCTATTGACTCATTCGCACCATCTATGGGAGGAATGAGATACCCGCTCTACATGGTAATCTTATTGGATGAATGGATGTCTTCCCATCTCATCTGTACTCATGCCATCCAAACAAGGATGTAAATACCATTTGGCATGTGACAGAGATAGATTGTAGAGGAGCATCACTATCACTTTGGTCATAACAAGCAAGCACGTTGCTGATGAGGATGCTTTCTCAACACACAGGAATTTGTACAGTGGATGTGATATGTAAGATCCAAGGATCAGATGAAAAATAATAGAGCCACTCATACTTAAGTACATAGTCATGCCCAGAAAACAACAGCAGTAATCAGGATGAACTACTGATCACATCACTCTGATTCAAGGATTTCAACGTGTCGATATCAGAATATTACATTAGTAACTGAGGAAATTCGTGAGTGGTAATTGAGGCACCAAAAATATACCACACAACTTCATGCAGCATATATGGTAATCAGAAACAATCACCTCATTTTAACCATCCAAACTAAAATTCGTTTGTATTCACTTCCTAAATCTGTACAAATAACTAAATTTACTTTCACAATAAATGAACCACATATACAAAACTTAAGGAGCACATATCAGCTCGTTTTTTTACAATGAAATAAAACCGCTAAACAAAGTCAAATAAAAGTAAAATAAGCGCAATCTCACTAGCAAACATAAGCTATATGGTCAATCAAACACCAGGCTGCAATAATTGAAGTATTGTAAAATCATACTCAAGCAGAAAAGCAACCAACAATTCAGGCACAAACAAATAAGTCCAATTATAAGAATGCAAAGAACTGCAATTCAAATTCAAAAAAGAAAAGAAAAATCGAACTCCAAACAGTCCAGTAGCACGTGTATAGCTCATATTTTCATAATGTAGGTAAAGTTCCAACCGAATTTTACAACAGGACCCATGCAGATCTCAAGCGGTGTAAGACACTGATCAAGTCAAAAAAATCACGATGTAAAGTAAATCACGACTAATTCACGAACACACAGAGACATAAGACTGGAGAGGATAGAGGAAACAAAAACATACTCATCTTTCTCGCAGCTTGTAGAAGAAACGCTTCCGTCGGAATCTGTTCAGGAGAAGAAAAAAGATGGAACGAGGTGAGAGGCGAACCAAGTAATCACATTCATATATCCGGTGGTGGACGAGTCGCGTAAACAGCTGAAACTCGTGTTTTCGGAGCGGCGAGACGTTACCGTCGTTGTTATCGTCCGGTTGAACGGAGAGGTCGCGGTCGTCGGGCTGCGGAGAACCGTTGTTGTCGTCTGGAGCGGGAGAGAGAGCAGCATCCAGAGAGCGCTTTTGTGCCGGCATTGACTCGTTGAGCACGGCGCAGGGAGCGAGGTTCAGGAGATTCGTGTGTGCGCGCGCGCACGGCGTGTAGAGCAGCAGCTGGTGGGGTTGCTGCTATTTGGCTTCTCTGTGAATGTGGTGGACAGAGGAGCGAGAGACGGGGGGCTCAAAGGACGACAGGTGAAGAGAGGGAGAGAGAGAGAGACTCTTGACTGCCTCATGGTTTTTGCCGTAATTCTATATTGGCGTAATTCTAATGCGGCTTACCCCTTTTGGTTTCGATTAATTGGAAATATTCCCTTCAGGTTTGGATTTCCATCCTTAATACCCCCTATTACCCCACCCCCCTCCACCCAACCAACAAGTTTGGAAAGATAACTAGGAGTGTGTTTTGATAGGTAATATTTTTATTTAAATTTTAAATTTTTATAATAAAGAGATTAAAAATATGAAATTAATGAGTGAAAATGAAAAAAAAAAAAACAAAATTAAAAAACTACTCAAATGAACGACCATAATACTATCCCTGTCTCCCCTCCATTCTCATTTGATTTTTTTTAATCGGTTAAGATCAATTTTCATGAAAAAACTATAAAATTTTATTTAATACTACAAAATTCTTTTGATTATTATTATTGATGTTTTTTCAGCAATAGTTTAATGATTAAATATTTAGAGTTTAATATATATATATATATAAATATATTAGAACCTCAACTTTGGAGGCCGGTGAAGTTTTGGTAATACTAATTCTTAATAAAACCTTTAGTCAATAAGGATTAATTTTATGATTAATTAAGACAGTTCATTGTTTAGCATTTTCATGTTCAAGAGTTAAATGTTGGTATTTCTTGATCAACAGTTAATCACTAAATGGATCTGTTAAATGCACCATTTATAAGCCAATCATGAAAACTTAATTGCAACCAGTGTCATTTGGTAAAATAAAAGAGAATCGATGCATTCATCAAGGTCTCCTATGAAGACATGTTGTTGGATTACCTCCTGAAATCAACCGCTAATCCACTATAGTATATGAACCACAATGAAGAAAGGTTTGCTCCGTACAAAGCATATCTACGAGGACTGTCTTGCAACAAGGAATAGACAACAGGAAGGGTCTTTACAAAGGGCTGCAGTTTTGTTGAACTACTGGAAATACACAATCAACCTACTGCAGTTTATAAGCTACAAGAAGATATATTTGTCAATTACAAACAGATTAACCAATGAAATTCAAGCAGCATTCAAGAAGGCAAAATGCATAGATTGGAATATCAGATCGAATGGTATCATAATTGATTCACCTAGGAAGTCACAATTATTGTGCACAAAGATTCACAAGGCTACAATTGTTCTATCAATTGATTCATCCAAGTCATTTAGCATAGTTTTTGCAGACCAAACACAATGACTAAAGCCTTAAAAATCAAGTCCTATATTCAACAAGGTAGAAGATTGTATATGAGCCAAATCAAAAAAATAGTACCTGATCAAAGAAGACTTCCCAATCGAAGAAGAATCAGTTCATTCTTTATCATGCACTATGTCTGAGATTATTCCCATAATACAGCAATTGTACCTGTCAACCTATTCCAAGATTCTCCATAAGAGCAATAAAGACAACGAGGATATTATGGACATGAACAGCCAGCCATCAGAGGACAGTGGGAAAGAATCTGTTGGTTAGTCATTAGATGACAGTGACAAAGAATTTATGACTAAAGTGTTACACATGTTCAATGATGATCCAACCGCTAACCTATGAACAGCCAACCACCGGAGGACAGTGGGAAAAAATCTATTGATTAATCATTAGATGACAGTGGCAAGGAATTTATGACTAAGGTGTTACATATGGTTAATGATCATTAACATCTCATACGTACGAAGAGCCTGCAGATCTTACACCAATGAAGAAGTGATTCTCAAAGCCAGCTTCCATCCGAGGGCAAAGAAGATGAACAGTGCTCTAGCAGATTCACTGAAGAACATTGCAAGAAGATTCAAATGAATGCCACGTAGGCCCAGTCAAACTCAAAACGGCAATATTCGAGCGCTCAAAATGCCATGAAGGTGAGTCAAACTCCAAACGTCATTATTCCATTGGTCACAGCCAAAAAGAGACATGCCACTTGAAATTCAGTCAGAGTTATTAGGATTTAATTTTCTTCTTAGATTTAGTTAATCGCCTCAAAATATTTTTAATATAATTTATTTTTCGCATATTCAAGCTTACATATATTAATATACATTTAACAATAATATACGTACAAAATAATTTTTTCATGGCTTTATAATAAGAAGGTATCCGCCCATTTTATCTCAAAGGGCAAAGCAGTCATTTTACAATTCAAGTCCTCTGCCGAAAGCCTTTACGCTGAAGTAATACGTGTCTTCAACAAAAGGCTTACACGATCAAGGTTGCCGATGGAGTCTTCCGTTCAAGAATGCATTCGTTTTTGATGAAATTCCTTAACGTTTCCTCTAAGATCTGAATTCAAATATTTTCTAGAAGAAGTAATGTACACAAGGACACTTGTCATCATTTGTACATCCTAGTACGATCGTGATGATTGACAGAATTTCTCTCCAACGTATGACAGCACATAAAAACAAAATATGTTACGGATTTCTCAACAAATCAAGTCAGCAATCGACACGTGTCCTCTGAGCGGATTCCTCGAAGTCCTCCGATCACAGAACTTGCCTATAAATAGAAGAGAATTTCCATACTTGAAGCTTTAGTTGAAACTCTGAGTACTGCTGCTACCCTTCTATTTGAGTGATTCAGTACTTAAGTTTTCATACTTATGTGATTGAATCATTCATTGAGTGGTAAGAAAATTATAGATCTCAACCCTATTGTTATCAAGCCAAAACGTGTCTAGTATTTTATTGTAATCACTAAACACTAGGATAGCCTCCCACGCTAAGATCCAAGGAGGCCGTTTGGTGAGATTGTAAGCACACATGAGTGTATACACTTAGCTGCACACTCTCACAAAAACACATGTCACTTTGCTTGACTTGATTTCTTTTAGCGTGTTCCGATTATTCTTCTATTTGGCAAAAAGGTCTTCAGCTCAAGTTTGTTGTTGACTGCCATTTGTAATAGACTAGGAGAATAGTGGATCTTGCGCACAAATCCAAGTCTGACCAACTTGGTAGAGGACTAACCAATTCATTAATGAACCTCTATAAATTCTTGTGTGATTTACTTTCTGCCTTATTTACTGTTTTGTGATTTACTTTTCTGTCTGACTATCTCAAATTCCTTGAAGGATCATGAAGATACCAAAAAGTACCATTGGAGATCTAGCGAGCTCTAAAGAGATCGAGAGTCAAGTCATAGCCATCAGAATATAAGTACTTAGCCATATATGGAGGGAACATCCTCATAACAAGCGACCTCTCTAGAGACCTCGCAGAGAGGTCGACCTCTGTTGTCTTACTTCGCGAGATAAGGGAAGGTGATCTTCCCTGGCGTGACCAATATTAGACCTTGCATAGAGGTGAAGCCTCATGCGAGTATAACCCATTCCTCGCCTTGAGCCTTACTCATGGCGACCAGTTTGACATCTGCTAGCAGTCTAGCTCGAGAGTCCTTTTCCAACATGGAGAATGCCTTCATAGCAGAATCTCCTCATAAGATCGTTTCCCTATAGGACTCTAATTGAGTTACCTTATCTAGAGACCAATATGAGTCCTTGCTAGATTCTATTTCCTACGATAAAGGAAGGCTGCCAAAGGCTCCTCCTTCCAGGATTTAGCATCCTCATAACCTATAAATAAGGCCCTATACCTGTAGGCAAAGATACGCATTATTTTAAGCCCTGAAACCTCCTGTGAATTCTCTTGCTTCTTAGTAACATTGTTTGTCTTGCAGGTCCTATTGCTGTCCAGATCACAGCCCTCATCCATCGCAGTGCTCAGCGAAGATCACAGAAAAAATCGTGCATCATCAGATCAGTAGACTTCTTTTCTCACAAGGTCACCGGTTCAGTAAAGGCAAAACTACTTTTCTTCAAACAGAGTACTTTTCATAAGCAAAACTCATGGTATTCCGCTGCACCAAAACCCCTTCATTAATTCAAGTGTGAGAGTTTTAACTTGTGATCTATTTTAAGGAAGATATTTTAAATAGTCTATTCACCCCCCCCCCCCTTTTTAGCCTATATTGTGCTAAATGGGATCAACAAAAGTGACAAGATAAGTGGACAAGCATTCAAAAGAAGTCAAAGGAGATTCATGAATCTTTTGACTCCCAATGGCTATGACCTTTAGACGGCTATAAATAGGAGCCATTTTGGAAATCAAAACTTAAGATTTGAAAGCAGAATTAACACTGTGTACATAAACGACGACGAACATCAGGACAATTTCGTGGGATTAATTCTCAAATCTTCATACACTTCAGACACATTCGAATACTTGCATCAACAAGCACTAGGATGTGATCAAGTATTTTTAGCTTAAATTGTATTTAGATTAAAGCTTTCATCTGCTTATTAAAAAGAACATATAAATAAGCAAAAACCCTCTATATACTCTACAAAATTTTCTTTTTCTTTTGGTTAAGGAACGTTCAGGTGCGTGTTGATGACTGAACTGCACAAGTGTGAAAGGGTGGTTTCGGTAGGACAACCATACCAAAATCTTATTACTATTACCATTACTAAAATATCGGTAATACAAAATCTATTACCATTACCCTACTAAAATTTTGGTATTACGAAATATTGAAATTTCGATAGGATACGGTAGGATAATGACATTACCATAATTCGTCCCTGTTAAAAAAATCTCTTAAAATGTTAAAATCACATTTGAAATATTAAATGAACAAAAATAATATAACCGAGTAGTGAAGAGTTGATAGTACAATTGGTTTTACTAAAAACAAGGAAGCACATTAATTTATTCAATTTTCTTCTTGAATTTACACCGAAAGTTACGTATAGAGACTAATATCTTTGTGCCAAATTGGAACATGAAATACACAATGTGATATTAAATAAAAATAAGCAGGAAAGTATTGGATCAGGGAATGGCTCAGTTTTGGACTAATTTTTATTAGGATAGATAGTATTGGGCCGAAATATATTTAATAAATTTTTTATGATTATTATTAGTGGGATAAATTATTTAAATGTGTTAGGTTAGAATTTTAATTTAAAATAATTATTTAAACGGAGTATTTTTATGTTATATATATGAAATTACCAAATTGTCCTTATTTTGCTACAGTAATGGCATTACCGTGGTAATGATATTCATTATCATTGCCCCATCAAAAAAATCGGTATGGTACGATATTGGCAGGAAAATTTTTCGATAGGACACGGTAGGGTAATTGATATGGTAGGACAATTGGCAAAAAATTTTCACCCCTACAAGTGTATTATCTTGTGCTTGTGTGTAATTTAGTTGTTGAAATCCTGGAATTGCTGGAGCCAGACTATGGCAGAGCTCTCTACGTGAAGTTTCTTTTAGTGTTGAGTTGCGAGAATTTCCGCTATGTGTAATCGAGCTCTTGAAATTTGCGAGTTAGGCTGGTGCAGAGTCGTGTACGTCCTTTTCGTGTAGTGTTGAGCTGCACAATTCTCATTGGTTGATGAATAAAAGGTGTTGTGTTTCAAGGGGAAGAACATCAGGGGGTAGATGTACTGGTGTAACCCGGGAATAACTTATTAAAAAATCATTGTGTTCAATCTCTCGCCTCGTTACTCTCTTTATTTGATTAGTTGTTTATCTCCACTTGTGTTAGCCGTTAAACTGTACTTACCATTGTCTGTTAGTTGTTGAACTGCTCCTTGTACTATCGTATATTTTTTTTCGCTTCAACTGCTAGTTTATTTACTCTTATTATTTCCACCATTTCAAAGCATTTCATCTTGTTAAGCTAAAATAATATGTTTGCTGCACAACTCATTTAACTTAACTTAATCGTGTAACTATTCTCGGTCAATCATACCATTGAATAATGACATTGCACAAAGTGTTTTTACCCGCTAAGTGCACCACCATGACAAAAAGGGACCTTTCAATATATATATATATATATATATATATATAGGGGTTTATTCCACTACAAACCACTTTTTCGTACAAAACGTACGAACCAGTTGTATTTTAGTACATTTTTGTTGTATGTTAGTTATATGTCTGTATTTTGTAAAATAAAGATCCAAAACAAGAATTTTTGTAAGAAAATCAACTAAGATACAACAAAAATATAGTAAGATACAACATGTTCGTAAATATACAACAAATTAACTAAGATGCGAAAATACAACAAAAACGTAATAAATACAACGTGGTCTTATTAAAATACAAAAAAAATAAATTAAGATACAACAAAATTAACGAATATACAACAAAAAAGTACTAAGATACAAAAGTTCGCACGTTTGTACGATATTTATGGTTTGTAGCTGATCATTTTCCTATATATATATATATTAGGTAATTGGTAAAATTGAACGAAAAGAAAACAATTAGATGAAATGATCTTTTTGGGACTATAGTAAAATTTAACAAACAATAACCTAAGATTTTGTACTACCTTTGTCTCCTTTCGTCAAATGTAATGAGGATGGGGTATGTTTTGAAAAAAACAAAAAATTTCTTCAGCTCACCACTTTACTTAACATTTTTTAAATCATAAATTGTGACATGTCACATATGTTTGTTGAGCCACATGACATTCCATGTTTTGCGAAACAACGATATTTGAGATGAAAATAGACAGAGAAGAAGTATAGTGTGGTTAACATGCGTAATATAAGTGAAGTTAACATAGCTCATGCGGTCATCATTTTGATTCGAAGACGAGGTAGCAAGGAAACTTAAGATATGCTTAACTAGAGTTGATATAAATCAAACAACACATTTATATTAAATAAATATGAACATGGGCACAAGATTAACCAACCGAACGGGAGCTTCAAGCAAACTTATGTGCTTCTGTAGCGGTAAAGCTCGTGTTAGTAAAAAAAATCACCATGTAAAAGGCATACAAATGCAACAATTTAGACTATTGTTAACCACTACTTCCAAAATGCCCCAAAAGAAAAAAAAATGGAAAATGTTAAGCTATTGGATTAAGATATAAGAGTTTCATAATGGAAGAAAGCTTCAACGCAAACTTCTATTGTACCTCAAGTCTACAATCAGAGGTGACCCCTTACTGAGCACTAGCGGGTGCAATGGGTTCCACTCATTTTTTTTTAGAACTCAGCTCGTGGGTTCGAGAAAGAATAATGTCATGAACTCGTTTCTTGTGCTAATACCATGGCTCTGGTTGCTAGGGACTCAACTGTAATGGTAATGCTACATCTCTACGCAAAATTGTTATAAGCTCATCTTAGTATATAAATTTTGTATGTACAAATTAGTGGACTGATCTGGGATGTTCCTTTAGGAAGAAAGAACTAAAAGAGGAATAGAGGAGCAAGCTTTAGTGGCTCAAAACAAAACATTCTTGCTCTAAAATACACTTTGCAAACCATCTTAACCAAATTCAAGCTGATTAAGGGCCTAGCTAGATACTATCCATTTTGTTACCCTTAATGTTCGAAAACCACGCTATGGAAAATCTCGATGCGCTAGCTTTAGACGGGCTTTATAACAAGACCGACAATGGATAAACCAGATTCCATGCATGTTGGACCACTCTTATGCTACTTAGCTTTGCGCAAAAAACTGTCAAAAATCTGGCAGTGACCAACATGATCCATTCATCTTGGACTTTATCTTGCCTACAAGTTAGAGATGTTAGCAAATTAGTACAGATAAACAAAATCGAAACAGGAAAACATTAAACGAAACGGAAAATAGTACCTCGATTAAGAACGTTATGAACGCGGATTAAAACCTACAAAGGATCTCGTATTGAATACGATTTTCTTAAAACGAAATTGTTCTCCGATGCCTTCGGATTATACGGAACAATACGCCTACCAGGACTCCTTCGAATGCACGATCGGTGAATCACGTACCGAAAGTGCTCGAACAACGGAACAGGAACTGATTTCTGTAGCAAAGAAAGAACGTAGGGAGGAGGGAGGAGAGAAAAACTTATCTGCAGAGAGGAGAGAAATTTTGGATCTGTTGGTGTATATAGAGCTCCTGCCCTGATCTGCTTTATATAGCCAAAAAAGAGGAAGAGTCCTTCCAGGTTTCGGTTTCCAATTTGTAGTTGGACTCTGAATTTAGACAAACAGATTCCTAATCGGTTACTAACTCTAAATGATAATGCAGATCTGTTAGTGAGTTAACGGAGTTCGTTAGTTTACTAAATGAGGTCGGTTAAAAAATATTAACCCACGAGCCAAGCACTCACACACGCGCAACCGACCGATCGAATCGGGCCAAGCCGGCCGGACGGTGCGGTGGTGCGCGCGTGGAGTATAGCTCTTCCCCTCTACAAAACTTGTACGCCCCTAAGGGCTTGCCTTTACATCTAACACTAAGGCATATAAACTACCTTAGGCTTTGGTTTTCTCTCAATGTGGGATTTTTCACAAAATTCACTTCAATGAACCATTTTCAAGGTCAATTTTAACATTCACTCAAAACTCTTTTGAGTATTTTAATTATTTGACATTCCACGTAGTAGCTCCCACATTGGAGTACACATATTAGCTTGGACCCACTTCATCGGAGTAGTAGAACCTACTTCTAAAATGGCTCAAAGTTAGGGTATAACACTATTTTCCATCAATCCCCCAAATGAATGACCAAATTGGCCTTTCACTCATAACTAAGTCCACACAGTATCTACTTGCATCAGGAAAGGTAGCCATAGGCTTTGAACCATCCGTAGTGGTATACCATCGGATATGCAGACTTACTAGTGTGTAAAATGTCTTGAACGATTCGCCTTTAACTGCATATCTAGACAATGGTTTCCATGCAATTAGACAATCTTTCCATTGTTCTAAATAATGTACTTATATGGCCCTTGAGCACTTTCTTCCTGTCTTCATGTCATCATGAGTGCTTAAGAGAATTCAGCCTTTTAATTCTCTTAGAACGGGCTCAGTTCCACTCATATAGGTAAGTTCATTGAGGTACCTTGCCATACCTAAGCTTATTAACACAGTCATCCTCACACTTTGCAAGTCATCACTTCTCAATGTTTCGTCATAGGAATGGACAGGAAATACAATTTCCTAAGTGATGTCCCACTATATGTACATAGTTTAGGTTGTCCCTTTTGAACCTATTTCTTGGGATCTCCA
>JAOWAN010000001.1:17275527-17288315 GCA_028566635.1 Lobelia cardinalis
TCATTCAGAACTCGCAAGAACTGAAACTCAATACTCCGATCTAAACAAAATTCATTGCAGTCGAATCCAATCCATTTAATGGAGTAACGTGCACACAAATTCCAACATGGGGTTACCGGAAACCGCTGATTTTGCTCGCAATTTTGCTGCCATGGTTAGAGTTCAAGGCCCTGTAAGCACTCTCTCTCCCTAGCTAATCATTTACATTATTAACCTGAGAGCTATTTCTGTAACTGGGTTCCAAATGTTTTCAGGACCCACAAGGCCTCAAGATGCGGAAACATGCTTTCCATCTCTACAAGTAAGTCTTCATACTGCAGTTCTAATAATTAAGTATCCCTGAATCCGGAAAGAGTGCCATTTATTTCTTAGTTTTGGTTAACTTGACTAAAAGTTTACTAAACATACATGAAAAAATATTTCTGGTTACAAATTTATAAAAGGGTCATGCTAACTAGTGCCCTAAGGGCACTACTTAAGGATACAAATATGAAAATGTTTTGCATTGGGATCTAGTATTTGAACATTGAATGATGTTATTAAACACACGTTTGTTGATTTCCAGTGAAAAAACATAGCATTTTCCTTTATAAAAAATATATGCTACCTATACTTTACTAAATATTGTTTTAATGATTGTAAATTTAGTGTCTAAAATATACTCTCTTCGTCTCAAAACGAGTGTCAAATGTTTAACTAATACTGACAACTTGATTAATTTTTAACCAAATAAGTATAAAATTGTTTCCTTTTTATAGTGGTTTTATAAAAATTCTTATTGATAGTTTTACTTATTACTCAGCATTAGAATCTAGAACATGATAAACATATTACAACTTATTAATTTCATAGTATTTTTATGTTGATTTTTGGGACGGAGGAAGTGGTAGCTGTATTTGTGGACTAACCAATCACATTGAGTGCGAATGTGCGATGTATTTCTGTAGTTTATTTATGTATATAAGAGTATCATTGTTCTTTTTTCTATGAATTTTCTGATGTTCTTTGAGTTGTGAATTTATAGTTCGGGGAAGACAACTATTTCAGCATCTGGGATGATCCTACCGAGTTCGTTTTATGCTGCTGCAGCAATAGCTAAGTTAGCTGGTGTCAGCAACTCGATGTTGGTCTTGACTGTTGCTTCTGTTATTGAGCCATTTCTTCCGTTAAGAGACCGCGATCATGTTTCCCAGGTTGGACAGCCTTACTTATTAGTTATAATAGATGACTCATTCATGTGATTGGTCAATCATCGCAACACTCCTGGGATCACAGACGAAACACTTCCCAAACATATTGAGACAGGAAATTGAGAGGCGGATTTAGGAAAGCTTGCATTCCCCAATAGTAATATTGTCTCACTTTTGTAAACGAGTTTATAGTTTTCACTTTTGACTGTTCAAAGAGTACTATTTCTAGGGTGGAGATTTTATATGAATGTGTGGATTGGCATAAAGTACTATTTCTTTGGTTCTTTTCACTTTTGACTTTTCAAAGAGTACAAGGATTTGGCTCCTAGAGTCCCTTGTAATACGCTTTCCCCAAATCTTTTATTTGGGCCTTTAGATGCTTTCGGCTTGCCACATAGTCATTTAAATGCCAGGTTATCTGTTTTAAAAACTTAAATGACCATGTGGTAAACAATTATCAACACAAATGAGGGGATTTAGGAAACTGTGTAATGGCAATGAACCAGATCCTATTTAGATTTTTTTTTTTTTGTCATAACCATCTAGTATCGGGTCACCTCATTGGGCACCGACTAATATAGATTCAAGTTGAGTAGGACCACAAGGGCGGCCAAGCTCTCCCTATTAGGGGTGTCAACAGCGCGGGTTTCTCAAAAACCAACCTGCTCCACCTCGCATGTATTAGAAGCCGAACCTGCGCCGTTATGAAATTCCCAATTTTCAAAGCCCAATTACAACTCCCGTTGCCATTGCCATCGCCATCGCCAAAGAGGGGAAAGGAGTCGTCACTGTTGCTGCTTGGAGTTGACTGTACAAAGAGCCGGAACTGAGTAAGTGCAATGAAAAAATGGAGTTTCGACGCGAAAATAAGTAATTGAGGAGAGGAGAGAGAGTCGGAGGAACTTACGGCTACAAGCGATGTGGTCGCTGGAGAGGATGAGCTTTCCTTTGCCGCTACTAAAGTTGCGTGACGTGCGCTGTGGAGAGGATAGAGTGAATGCATTTCATACCAGACAACTGGAGAGGGAGATGGGGGCGTGCTGTGACTGCAGGACTGAAGAAAAGAGAGCAGCTAGGGTTTGTTGTTAATTGATAAACAGGTCCTTTATATTAGGATTTATGATGTAAATAAGCTAATCATATGTAGTGTATATAGATACATAATATATCTGTATGTATACGGGTGAGTGGTCGCGGGGTGGATCAGCCTAATACCGAACCTGCCCCGGACAGGAATGGGGTTTCGGAGAACCGTGTTTCCTCGGGGTGGATGGTTTGGGCAAATTGCCATCCCTACCAGTTTTAACGCAACTGCATTCCCGGGGTTCGAACTCGAGACATCTGGTTAAGTTAAAAAATAACCCCTTACGAGTTGCTCTTCATGCTTGGTGGTGTCGTTGATACCGCTACGAGAAATGGTCAAGCTGACTTTGAAAGTCATTATATGTCTCTTTTCATGGCATGGCTGGGGTGCTACAACTTATTATGTTATCGAAAATGTAGAGTATGTATATGTATCTATGGATTGTTGTATCTGATTTGGCTTTGATCTTCTGACAGGGCAAACCCGAATTGATCCCTGGTGCTCATATAGATGTATTGATTGAGGTATAATTCCTAATCTTTTAACCCCTAAAAAATTTAGTTTTGCTCCCTCTAGCACTTAAATAAGTGTATATTATTCCTTTTTGGGCGTTAAAAAACGTGTGTATGGTCAAAAGTTTCTATTCTGAAATGAAAAGAAAGGTGTTGTGTGCTGAATCGCGCGTGTGTGTGCTCGTGGACTCGCACAGAAGTTGTTTTTGTCCAACTTATTTGTAGTTGAGTCAAATAGTTCATATAAAACTATGGTTTGATTCAAAAGTGAGGCACTTTTAGGATTGGAGGGTGTATCGAAGAATCTAACTTTAAAATATCATTGCAGAGTGCTTTTCTAGGCTGCATGACTATTTACCATCAATCTCTTTCCCAAATGTGCTTAAAACTAAATCTTTTAACCTTTTCATATGCAGAGAAAGATAGCACCGGAGTCTGATGCTAAAATTCAGGACACTGAAGCTCTTCATCGGCTGCCTGCAGAACTTTTAACGTTGGTAGACATTTAGTAAAGCTGCTTCCTCTTTGTGGGATTAGTTATGTGTATTTTTCCTTTTCTTTTAATTGTCTTCGTATAGTCTCACAGCTAAATGTTGTCATATGTGAAATTTTGCACCTAGCACCAATTGCTAATATGACTCTGTTTATGACTAGATTCTGCTTCATGTTCTTGCTGAAAACACTTTCCTTCACTAGTGTTTCATATATGATATATGTGTAGTTGGTATTTACTCCATATTGACGTGTTTGTATTTTGAAGGTAGATATTCCTGATTCGTCTGCTTCTCTAAGATCGCTTGTTGAAGCTTCTTCTGGGTCATTGGAGAATAGTTGGGAGGTTGGCTGGTCTTTGGCTGGGCGTAGTAATGGGGCTGAACCTTTTATGGATCCTAATCGAACAGAGGTATGTAGGCTCATGTGTTGGTCTCTCTCTCTCCCCACCACCCATCTTTAGTGTTTGAAGAATATAAAGTACTAAATCTTGGAAAAATGATGGTCCTAATTGTCATGTTCGCTGTCCAAGTTAACTAGGGCCAACAGACACAGTAGTTTACATTAAGCATTGTAATAAAAGCAACTCATCTAATGATGATTTGTAAACCTAGCAACTATTTATAGATTCCCGAGCGAAGGAGGTCAATAGGCAAACAAACAAATTATTGTGTTGCAAAGTGGGTGGATGAGAATTGTTCTATTGTGAATGAACATTTGCCTTTTCTTTTATCTTTTCCTGTCTGAATATATCAGAATCAGAGATCTTCAGCTCAGCGTCTTGGGCTAATGGTACAGGCAGAATCAAGCAATGTAAGTCACATGTGCAAGTCAGCAACTAGAATTGCTGTGCTTGGAGTTTCCGCTGTAATTTGTGAGGTACTTGCAATTTTCTCACTAACATTCCTATGAAACACATACACTATATGCTGTAACATAGCACATGGTTTCCCAAGTGCTGCTATTCGTGCTGGTACTCTTTGGTTGTTTCAACTTCCACATTCAGGAGAATAACAATGTAAAAGTTATGCAGTGCCTTCCAGATTTAAACATATCACCCCCAAATAAGAGTGGAGATCTTCTTCTGGCCATGGGTGCTCCTTTTGGTATCTTGTCTCCTGCGCATTTCTGTAACAGGTAATACTTTTTATTCTTTGTGTTTATTTTATTCTTCTTATTGTTGTTGGAATACAAACCTAGATCCTTTTATATGCTGTTTTCAAATTCATTTCATTGTTTTCTCTGCAACATTTACTGCTACTAGGCTGGTATTATCTATCACTTTCCTTGTTAACATTTAATGCTAGTTTGTAGCTAGGTTATCCATTTTGTATGACTGCTTTCTGGCATTCTGGGCCAGATTTTTGTTTTGCTGCATCTTGCATTGTGCATGAGTGAAGTTATTTTTACCTTTTCTTCTATTTGAATCAGTATATCAGTGGGATCCATTGCCAATTGTTACCCACCTGGTTCCTCTCATAGATCATTGTTAATGGCAGACATTCGTTGTCTTCCCGGTACGAAGATATCTCTATTGGCTTTTTCCGTAACTAATTAAATTCAGATTGAATTTTCTAAACTGAATGCTGAATTTCCCAGGAATGGAAGGAAGTCCAGTTTTTGGGGAGCATCTGGAACTTGTTGGGGTCCTTACAAGACCGCTTCGACAAAGGGGTAGTGGTGCTGAAGTTCAGGTATTTTATTGGCACTTCCCCTTACTCCCACACAACTTTTATCAAATCATTTAGCTATCATTTGCAAGACCCTTCCTCTCCCCTCTTTTTCAAAATGTGTCTCCAACTCTCCATGGTAAATCACACATTATAGCTTATAATTCCTCATCCGGAATTGGCGTAAGCTTTGTCTTTTTGCACAAATTAAGAATATGGTTGACAATACCTTTAGCTTCCTGTATTACTTTATCATTTCACTTGACCCAAGCAACTTATGTCCTTGGAAAAGTTGTGTGTATTGGATCCATGCCCTTGATCTTTCAAAAGTGACGAGGGTAGTACAACCACTTTGCGAAGAACTTCCTGAAAGAGAAGCATGCATCGCTTTTGAGACGAACTAAAGAGGAAAGCTTTCCTCCATCCCAAAAGGGGTACGCTTGCCTCTGTGGTTTGCACGAGTGATCTTTTAGGATATTATATATTTATTATAATATAGGGGAAACCTAGCTTACCCACCTTTTGATGTAAGTTAGGAATGTGCCCATCTTTTTTGGACTAGAATTGCCTCCGCTTTTGAAGATCTATGAGGGTGTCATATTCAAATTTAAAATAAGGATATAAATTTAATATTTACCGTTCGGTCTCTATCCTATCCCTCTCCTCCCTTTCTGCTCTCTCCCGAGTCTCGACAACGATAGAAAAATTTCAGATTTGGAAATTCAAATATTGGGGATTTTGCAGATTTGAGAACTCCTACTCTCTCTCTCTCCTCCCATTTTCTTCCCCGATTTGTGTCAGCCAAATTGCGTATTCAAGCATCAAATTTTATAGTTCCTTTTATTTGCAATGTGAATGGACCATATTCAAGATGAAAATAATGAGATCAGAAAACTCAAGTGTGCTGATCTGAAATTTCCATACGTTTTATTTCTTTGTACCGAACATGAGCAAATCCATTTTAGTGATTCCTAATCAGTTTCATTCTCTCACTGATCTCAAGTTGATCTTTGCAAATATGATTGACACGAAAAAGGATTTCATGTCTACTTACTGTTAAATAATTGCTTTGATCTTGATGCATGCTTCCAAAATATGATGTTAGAAGAAAATTTTGATAGAAAGCTATGGTGATTGGTTGTCAATGGTGACCAATGTGCTGGGTTTAGTGTTTAACGAATGATTAGTAAGCAAAGTACATCACGATAAATGGTAGAAATTGTTTTTTTTGCCTTTCATGGAAGCTCAATTGGATTCGTTGTTGGGTAGATTCAAATGAGTTTGCTGGCAAGTAAGAGAGAGAAATGAAGAGTTGGGGGAGGAAAGAGAATAGGCGATGACGATGGGTTGGAGTTAATGACCTATAAGTCCTTTATTTACATTCTAAAACATGTTCATTTCAAGGGCAATTTTGTTATAAGAAAGATTGACACATTGGTAAGTTAGCTTTCTCCATATATATATAATTTTTTTTTTTTTCATGTCTTAACTTTCATTCCCTTGTCAATTTTGAAGAATAAATGACATGGTTCTTCCATAAAGAACTTTACGAGTGACGTAAATGACATGGATCCACCGTATTGGTGATGGGTATTAGGAAGTCAAGAGATTGTCAACTGTTTCTTAATTTGTGCAACTACTCAAAGTCAACATCCATTTTTGGGACAGAGGGAGTATAATTTGTCATTTACTCTTGGGGCTTGGTCAGTTCTATTTGGAACATATTTTAGGGATTTGCTACCTGAAATTTCATTATCCTATAATCATAGCTGTCTAAATGGTCAATTCATATAGTTCATCTTTTAAAGAAGGACATTTTTGTTTTCTCCAAATAGTGTTAACACACACGCTTATATGTGTGTACATATATATTGTATATATCTGGATATTTCTTTATCCAATTTAGCTCAATCCCTTTTAAACACATTAGCTAGTTGGCTTGTCATATATACATGTATATACACATATACATGTACACACACACACACACACATATATATATATATATATATGGTCCTATTCCACTAGGAACCTCATAAGTTAGGAACCACAGGAACTACCCTACAGTTATTAGATTAGACAGAAAACAATGGCTCAGATTAGATTAGATCTAAAAGTGACGGTGACAATGTTTGTAATTAGATGGACATAAGAGTAAATTAACAATTAGACAAAACCAACGGTCCCCTTTATTCTGTGCAACGAAACGACACAGAGGGACATAAGAGTAAATTAACAATTAGACAAAACCAACGCTCCCCTTTATTCTGTGCAACAAAACGACACCTTCCAAGTGACTTCTCCGAGGTGCCAAAAAAACCACTGCCGGTTTCCACCGTCTTCCTACCTTGTCGCCGACAATATTTCATCGAAGAATCTTCTCCATTGTCGTCTTCTAGAGCACACTCGTTTCTCTCTTCATTACTAAAATGTTCACTAAAATTGGCGTTCTACAGCACCTACAACAGCACCAAGCGAAATGAACCTCAAGGTTAGGGTAGAAACAAATTTTCTTCCATTATTATACTTTAATAATGAACAATACCGACAACAGCACACTTGTTTTTCTCAAAAAATTAGGCATTTTGAAAGTTAGGTTTCCAGAAATTATTTGCATGTCTGCATTTGCTTTGGTTTTTGCTGAATCACCGAGTATATGTTGCTTGTAAAATACACTACTGCATCTTGTTGCTACTGCATTGCAACTGTAAATTTGAAAAAGAGCGACTCAAATTTAGCAACAATGCACTACGATGCAGAAGCAACATTGCTATAGACTTTCACAAAATTACAACAGGATGCAGTAGCAACATTTCTCCCCTTGTAGTCGTAATACTCGGCTCGTCGCTACTTTGATTCAAAAGGTAACCGCGGTTTCCGACTTTCTCCGGTTTCCGCAATTGTAACCATTTGTCATTCTGATTACTTCATCCAGAAACCTTTTTTGATTCTTTCAACCGTGAAAATCCATAGGATTTAGTAGGAACATTGCTACTGTGTTAGTACTATATTTTTGAAAATTACACGGGACATTGCATCCGGGGTATTTTCACAAACCATGTCATATTTTCAAATAATACACATTCGCAAAAACTTAAATTGCACCGTGTGCAACAATCTAGGCCATTACCTACAGCAATATAATTATTGGTGTATAATGAATAATATTACCTATCAAAAATGGTAGACACACTCACACACATTACTCTCAATGTAGTTAATCCCTTATAGCGGCGCGTAGCGGCCGACCCCGAAAGTGGGATAGCGGATAGCGGGATGACCGCTATTTGATTTAAAAAAAAAATATTTTTATATAATTAATAATCTAAAATTATATGCATATAAATGTCTAAAATAAGACAAAAATGACAAATATTACCTAAATTTCATAACATTTATAATAATAATAGCAATAAAACTCATAAGTCTTAAAACAATAACACAACTCACAAGTCAAAAGTCGTCATCCTCTTTTAGCTCGGGCTCTTCTTCTTCCTTTTCACTTTCACTTGTGTCAAAGTTGTAGATCTCTTCCTTAACTTCATCTTCAATTTCCTTTTCATTTGTATCTTCATCAATCAATCCTTTGCCTCTTTCATTTCCCCTCCCTCTGTAGCTTTTAGGCCTAGAAGAAGATGCTGCCTCTCTTGTTCTCTTAGTATATGTCAAGGGCTCCTCAACACTTCCGACACTTGCGACATCTCCCCAAGTTAAGTCATCACCTTCAAACACCAAATCATTTTCAGCATCACCATCTCCACCCATTTGATTACAGTCTCCTTTCATTTTCATTTGATAACTTTTGGCTCTTGTTATTCCACCAGAAGTTGTCACCCCACAAAAATCGCAAGTGACCTTCTTCGTATCACTGAAGTTCTTCAAACTGTTCCACTGTCATATGATTTAAACAATCTTTTTTCGGTACGCATAAAATTAGGGGGAAGGGCTGAACCGGTGATTGATTCACCTAGGCTAGGATTGCTGGCCATTGCTGTTTGTCTGTTACAAAGAATGAAAAAAAAAAGAATGAAACATAAAGATAATCAGACTTCAGAGACATTTAAAAAAAAAAACCGCCAGAAAAAAGAAAAAAGAGAAGGAAAGAAGAAAAGAAAAAAGAAAGAGTAGAAGAAAGATTAATTCAGAGACTTCAAAAAAAATAAAAAAACCGACAGAATAAAGAAATAACAGAGAAGAAAAAAAATAAAGAAAGAGCGACAACTCGACATGAAAAAAAAAGAAAGGAAAGAGCGACAGAAGATACCGATCGAAGAAAGGGTTCGACCTTCAGAATAAAAAAGAAAGAAAGAAGAAAAGAAAGGGAGAAAGGGAGAAAGGGATCGACTTACCTTCAGATAGAGGAGGAGGAGTCGCCGATTGCCCTAATTTGTCGATCGATTAGATCCTTGAGAGGAGCGATCGATTTCTGGCTCGCATAATATTAGCCGATTTCCTAATTTAGGAACTTTTTACTATCCTACCCCCAGCCTTCATGATTTCCTCCAAATATTAAGGGACTTTTTAGGAATTTTTGAAAATCCGCTATCGGCCGCAATTTGACCCGCGATTTGGCCGCTATAAGCGCCACTTCGGCCAACCATCCCGCTATTGAAGATGAATAGCGGCAGGCCCCTCATCCGCTCCGCTATCCCGGGATAGCGCAACTATTGGCTACTCTGATTACTCTAATAATAAAAGAAGAATTAACTAAACATATCATGGCTCTAGTAGATAGTGGAGCCGATGTGAATTGTATAAAAGAAGGGATAATTCCTACAAAATATTTTTAAAGGATAAGAGGCGGACAAAAGTTTATTAGAGCTGATTGTTCAGAATTAAAAATAAATTATATATTATCTAAAGTTAAATATTTGCAATGAAGGAATTTGTTTAAAAACATCATTCTACATGATAAAAGATTTGAGTCAAGCAATCATACTAGGAACCCCATTTTTAAATATGATTCAACCAACAGGATAGAATCTCCGGAATATATACCACTCTTCAAGAAAAATCATTAGTTTTTAAATTCGTTACAAGGCCATATACCAAAGAAATAAATGAGTTAAAAGATCATATGATTTTCAAGGAAAAACAATTAAATTTCTTACAAAATGATATGAAAGTAAAAAATATAGAAGAACAAATAAAAAATTATAATATAAATAATATAATCAGTCAAATAGAGAAAAGATAATACTTAACATGTGTAGTGAATTACCTACTGCATTTTGGAATAGAAGAAAACGTGGGGTGGAATTACCATATGAAAATGATTTCAATGATAGAATGATCCCTACAAAAGTTAGGCCAATACAAATGAATAAAGAATATTAGAACATTGTAAAAAAGAAATACAAGGATTAAAAAACAAAATTTTTGATTAGAGATAGCACATCTCCACGAAGAAGGGGCTTTTTCCCCGACTTGCTCCGAGATGTGCTGCTTTTTATGTTAACAAAAAAGTAGAGATTGAAAGAGGTGTACCTTGATTAGTAATAAATTACAAAAGCTTTAAGATGGATAAGATATCCAATCCCAAATCAAAAAGATTTATTAAACAAACTTAATGAAGCCTATATATATATTATTTTTTTTTCAAAATTTGATTTAAAATCAGGATATTACAAATAGCTGAAAAGGATAAATATAAAACAGCTTTAAGTGTCCCATTTGGACATTATGAATAAAATGTTAAGTCATTCGGATTAAAAAAATGCACCATTAGAATTTCAAAATATTATGAATAACATATTTTATCATTATTCAGAATTCATAATAGTATATATAGATGACATTTTAGTATTTTAAAAAAAATATGAAAGTCATTAAACACTTAAATATATTATTCAATATAATTCAACAAAATGGTTTAGTCTTATCAGAAAGGAAAATAAAACTATTTCAAACTAAAATAAGATTTTTAGGTCATAACATAAGTGAAGCAAATTATCTTCCTATAAGTAGGTCAATTGAATTTGGAGATAAATTTCCTGATGAAATAAAAGATAAAACTCAACTTCAAAATTTTTAGGAAGTCTAAATTATATAGTAGTTTTTTATAAAATTTTAGCAATAGATAGTGCTCCTTTATATGATCGTCTCAAGAAAAATTCTCCTCAATGGGACCTGAGCATGCTAGATTAAATTAAAAGTAAAAAAGATTTCATGTTTAACTTTGGCTAATTATAATTGGATAAAACTTATAGAAACTGATGTTTCTAATATTAGTTGTGGTGGAATTCTTCAACAGAGAAACCCCATCACTAATAAGGAAGAAGGAAAATGAGATTCAGCCTAAAAACTTATGCAACTATTATAAAAGAAATGCTTTCAATTGTAAAAAATATTTTTAATTTCAAGATGATTTACTAAATCAAGATTTTATTCTTAGAATTGATTGAAAAGTAGCAAAGGATATTATTGAAAAGGTTGTAAAATATTAGTTTCAAAATAAATATTTGCCGAATGACAAGCAATATTAGTAATTTTTAATTTTATAACAGAATACATAAAGGAAAAATTAATCTCTCTTCTTGATTTCCTAACCCGAGAATTCTTACAGGGAATTGTCCATTGATGGGGACAAATTTTTTCCAAACGTTATGGATCCACCAAAGGTGGTAGAGGAAGAGGAGGAAATAATAGAGGAAGATGAAGATTTTCTTCTCAATTATCATCATCGGAACATGTACCCACTAATTATGATTTAAATTATCCGATCACTCCTGCAAATGCCAGTTCCTTTAAAGCAATGGCCGAAGGACATGAAAATGAGTCGGAAGGAGACTATGGTTATCATATAAAAGAATTTTATGAGCCACTTTTAATGATTGAAGCGAAAGATGACAAATGGATACATGAACTATGTAAAATTGCTTCTAATTATTTTGAGGTAGGACATTATTTTCCTACTAAAAATTTTAAAAGAATGCAATATGAAACCATTTTAACTGAAAGAAATTCAATAATTTTTACTCGTACAAAAGTGGATTTGGTGAATGTTGTCTATTCTAAAGCCAAAATTTTATAAATTATCCCGATCATTGAGTGGGGTACCCCAAATCAATATAGAGAATATGTGAACCAAAATAATCCACAAAATATTTTTTAAAATAATTATTAGAATTATATAGATGCCTGGAAGTATACATTTTTCTATCAAAATGTTTTTCAAAAATATTCTTGGTTTCTTATGTTCAATAATGATTGCCAATTAGATGATATCCCAAATTGGTTCATATACAATTGAGAAAGAGTTGGACCGGCAAAAACCTATTTGCTAGAAGAAGATAAATCCCTTCATGATGAAAAAGTCTTTAATATAATTTTTAGTCCAATTTCACATTTCTTGGATTTGGCATTGGCAATATTATGCCGATTTTGAAGACCAGAGAAATCTTAATTTTAGGAATGAATTGTTTTCACAAATGGTAGCATAAATTTGAATATAAAGAAACAATCGATCAAATTAAAGGTTTATGTGCTAATTATGAAAGAATTAAAGGAAAACCTTCCTTAAAATTATTGATAAGCAATGAAGGCTTGAATTTATTAGAGTGCTTGAAGACACAATTATCGCACCTGAATCAGGAGGAAGAAATTAATGCAAATCTACAATTATGTTATGTACAATGGTAAAACAGTTATCCTAAGGAGAATGTTCCTCAGGTAAGTTCCAGTCAATTGATGATCCAATGGAAGTTGCTCAATATCCATATGAGGATGAATTATTAGAAGATTATAGACATACACAAATGGTGTTAAGTTAAAAATCACAAATTTTGGCAAAAGAGAAGGAAGAAATAATTTTCCATTCCCAAAGTGTAACATTCAATTA
>JAOWAN010000001.1:17317140-17336601 GCA_028566635.1 Lobelia cardinalis
CGCTATCCGCTATCCCGCTATCCCACTTTCAGGGTCGGCCGCTACGCGCCGCTATCCGAGATTAACTACTTTGATTACAATGTGGACTCTTTTATTTATTTTTATATATTTATTGATATGACTCTCACAATTTTGGATTCAAGGATGGGTCATGTTAAACGAGTAATACAAACATAGAATGAGGGTTTGCCTTACAAGCATTTTTGGTGTGCAGAGTTGATGCCAGATTCAGACAATTCTTTTGTAGAATTTTTGAACTATTTTGTTGTTGGTTAGGCCTTTTTGTTGAGTACACGTCTAGTGTACACGGGTGACGTCACCTGGTTTGGCACTTTTTGTTAATTCTACATCTCTTTACTTATCAAAAAAAAAAAAAAAAAAGAATGCAGGGTTTTCCTTGAGAAGATTTGATCTAGTCTAAAAAACTCTCGTGCATTAAGGCCATCCGGAAGATTCATAAAGGGCCTAGGTTGAAAGGAGGACAACGTTGTGAAAGGATGTACGGGAGTATGCTAAGATTGCGAAGATACACAGATATTCAAATCTGTTTGTAACGCTCATGAATTGGATTGATATCATGAGACCATATTTCATAAAGGTCGGATAATCAGATGAGTTCTTTGTTTCTTTGAAATTTTTAGGAATGGCCACATAATGTTTTGCTCTGTATACCCAGAATGACAATCCCATGTCTCCGAACTAAAATGGTGCTAGACTTGATTTGCCTATGGAAGGTTCAACTTATCTCTGTTTTATTGTTTAATTTTCATAAATAAAGTTTTTTTCATGGACATTGCTTGTCGCCTACAAGCGGGTAGTTCAGTAGTCAACACTCAGCACACCAGTGGGTTTTTCCTTCCCAACTTTCTCCATTCCACACTCCTCTAGGAAAGGACTAGTGCTTATTCCAACATGAATAGGCTACTTTAACTTCTATACCAAATAAAAGTTTAAATAGGATATGAATTTATCGAGCCATGAAGACCAACCAAATCATAGTTATTGAAATATGGGATGTGTTTAGTATGTTGAACCACTATGCTTGTTTTTTTTCCCCCAAAAAGTTACAATGAAAATTTTTGTGTAAAAAGATGTGAACTTTTAAAGTACTTCTATATGTTTATACAATTGTAGTAAACATATTAGTGAAATGTTTTTGACCCAAACTCCCAAAGTGTGCCAAATGTTTCTAGATATACAAGTGTTTTTATATATTTGTTGTAAATATCTTATTCTATCCTAGCTATTTCTCCCTCTGGCCCTATTGAAAAGTGATACTTTCTTTTTTGGGGTTTGAAGAAGGGTATTCCCTTTTAGGTCATCCATTTGACATAATGACCCTCCCATTTTGCAATGTATAAACATAGGCTTCACGTTCAGGGGCTTTTAAGGAAAGTAATTTCAGTCATTTTCTTAATTTGTGTGTACCCTCATGGATGTAGTAATTTTTTTAACACAAGAAATGTGATTAGTAGCATGATTTAACATATATAATCTAACATGTGTATTTTATATGTAGAAGTAATAATGATTAATGTTTCCTATTCATGTTAAAATGAAATATTCAAATTTAATCAATTTGCTGAAAATTAGTTATGTAGTTCTAATTTTCCGAAGAAATAATTACATGACAGCCATTTATGTGGAAACTGGAAAGAGTAACACGTATAAAGTTCATTGTATGGTTCAATCCATTAATACAAGTAATTTGAATTTACTTTGGTAGTGTATGGGAAAAGGGAGGTTTTTTTTGTCAGGACTTATGCTTGACTAGGCATTTGGGTTTTGGCCGACAGAAGGATGCTTCCATTTTGTGGGATGTGCTGTGTTTAGTTTGTTGTGGAACATGTGGATTGAACAGAATTCTCGGATTTTCAGATGTCGTGAGTTACATCTTCAGATTATATGGGAGAGAATTTCGGTTCAATCTGTCCTTTGGACTAGGTGTTTTGGGGCTTTTCGTAGTCTATCCATTGCAGATTTATCTAGGGATTAGAGAGCTGCTCTGCAGTAGTTTTGAGCAGCCATATTTGTATTTCCATTTTTGGCAGATCTCTTGTCCGCCTTCTTTGTAATTTTAATTTCCCTTCTAATGAAATTTTCCATTTATCAAAAAAAGTATTTTCTACCTATGATCGAATTACTTCCGACAAGGCTGACATAAACGCAAATGATACTTTGTTTAGTTCAAATCTTGACTGCAAAATCTTCGAGCTAGTCACTTTGACTCACAAGTTAGCCCCAAAAGTTGCCTGAACTATTTGCCATTTATTAGTCCCATATGACCAGGCTTTAACTTACCATGCTTTTAAAGCTCTTTTTTTGGGCCTCAGCTTTTGGGGCTTTAGGGGAGTGTCCATAGCAGATTGTGCTCTTTAGATTAGTCCCATTTGCCTCATGTTTCCACTAACATTGCTTAAAAGCCAACTTTGTCAATATAAGTGAGAAGCTCAAAATTATATGGTAACTTTGTTAATATCCACACGGAACTCAAAATTGACTCCCATCTTGGAATGGAGGGAGTATTATATGGTGAACTGGTGTTTGCCTGTGTTGTATAATATCTGCATTCTCCCGAAAAGAGAGAAAAAGAAAGAGAAGAAAATGTTTTATAATGTGGCTTCTGAAGTAGGATGCCACTCATGAACTGATAGCAAAGTTTGAAGCTTGCAGCTGAAAGGTTTAGGAACATAACTGGTTGGATAAGATAATATTTTCTGTTCCCCACTTTGTTTTGGTGGGGTGGGTAGGGGTAGAAGATGTAGAGCTTGATATACTTTGTTGGACCCGTCCTAACTGCTCAAGGTTTTCTATAACTAGCTAACTCAGACATAGTATATGAGCACTGGTTGGCAAGGTCTTGGATTCGAGTCGCCATTTGCATTTGTTTTCTGAGTATTCACGTCTGATGTGGTTTGTGCATGTTGATGGATCTGGGTTTGTTCCTACTTGTACCAGTGCATTTCTTGCACAGGACCTTGTGTTGACCTTGCTATATTTTTGACAGCTCCTCTTTAAATACGTATGCTTTTGGATGTCTAGTATGTTATGCACCTGTGTTGGTGTGTGTGCGAGTGTCTGTGCTCTGATCTAGGATTTGTTTTTGACAGGTGAAAGGACTTTATCGAGGCGCAACACCTTCTTTTGTGGGAATGGCCTTTGAAAGTTCACTTGTTTTTGGCATTTATTCTCAAACAAAGCAAGCCCTGCAGGTTTGTTGACGATAATGAGTTTGTTTGCTGGTCTAGTTGCAATTGTATCAACAGAAACTGCCTTTGGTAGAGGCAATATACAATCTAAAACAAGTCTATTTGCATGTACTTAAACATCTCTTTTTCCTTGAAGGGAGGAATCCAACATGGGAAGCCGGAACCCCGGGCTATATTTCCTGCAGCAGCTTTTGGTGGATCTGTTATCAGCTTTATCTTGTGTCCATCAGAGCTGGTGAAGGTAACTGTACACTGAGATTTCATATCATGTTGACGAGTTCTGTATCATCCTTGTGACATTGTGTGTTCAGTGTAGGATGCAAATTCAAGGTGCTGATTCTGTGGTTCCAAGCTCCAATAGATACACTAGTCCTCTTGATTGTGCCCTTAAAACTATAAAAACTGAAGGGGTGAGAAACTCTGCCATCATTCTTACCTAGATATCTCAAGTATATTGAAGCTGATAAATCAACTTTGCAGGTTACGGGCTTTTTCCGAGGAGGAACAGCGACTTTGTTGCGAGAATCTATTGGAAATGCAGTCTTCTTCAGCACTTATGAGTATGTGCGGTATTATATGCATCTACAGATGAGAGGGGTTTCATCAGATCCCTCACACTTGATTGATGTGGGAGTGGGAATCATGAGTGGTGGCCTTGGTGGTATAGCGGTAAGTAGCATGATTACGTCGCGTAAATATAAACAACTGACTGCAGTTCACATATTTATCCACCCTTGATCCCCCTTCATGCTCTTTCATTTTAATGTTTCTCCACTTCTATGTATCTCTTTCTTTCCTTTGGGCCTTTCATCTTTACCCGATTCGCTGTTTCAGTTCTGGTCAGCTGTCCTGCCCTTTGATGTTGCAAAAACAATAATCCAAACTACTCCGGATATGAGCTCAACTAGAAATCCTTTCCAGATACTAAAGTCGGTAAGATATTCTAGTCATATAAATTTCATACTTTGGAGCTAATTCCTTAACAAGAAGATAGGAAGTAGAAAGCTGGATGTTGACTTACTGAGTTCTTTATGGTAGATTTACAGGAGGTCTGGACTTAGAGGATGCTACACGGGTTTAGGTCCCACTGTAGCAAGGGCATTTCCTGCTAATGCGACTGCAATAGTCACTTTCGAACTAGCTGTAAAGGTCTTGGGGATCAGACGCGACTAATATTGATGCACCTTTTGATTACCTAAATCTACTAATCTTTCTTGGCGTTGCTGCTTCCAAATGCTTTGATGGTTGATATCAAGATTTCTCAAATGATTAGTTTGAAAACGTTCATAGCATAACTATTATGATTGAAGATCTTCGAATGATTCTTCTGAGATGAATGGTTCTTTGAAGTCCATTCACAATATATTTCCGCGACTGAGATAAAACATGATTCATTTAAGTTTCAGATTTGTATCTCTTAGAGCACCTGTCTTCTTTTTTTCGGAAGGAAGAATTACTGAGTCTGATTTAAAGTGTAACTCTGCTCGAGGGAATCACTTATTCACATTCAAATTTCTGATTTTTAGGTCCAGATTTGATTTTGTATTGTTTATGATCAGCTTCGTTGATTTATGGACTTTTTATACTGTACAAGCTTATACCGGAGGAATTTATTATGCAGAACAGTCTTCATATTTATTTCAACGATTTTATTTATCAAAAGCTATATTGCATTGCCTTTTTTTTAAAAATATTAAAAATGCCCTTTGCAGATCTTTGTGTATTGTGTATTTTAGTACAAAATATAATAACTGTGCTCTTGTATGCTATAAAGACTAGTTAAACTGCGCCTTGTATGCTACAAAGACTAGTTAAACTGCGCCTATTATATGGTGCTGGGTTCAGCGGATGAGCTTTATCTATTGAAAATATATTACATATTGTATAGTACTGTACATGTTTGTGCGCGCGCTTGAGTGTCCTTGCTGACTTGTTTGATTATTCAACCAAATGTTTGCCTCGGTTGTGCATTTGTGCGCCATCTGAGTTATTGAATGATATAGTAAGGTGAGAGGTTACAATGGGCGACTGTAGAGCCAAAATGCTGTGCTTCAAGTTCTGTTTGTTCTTCGATTTATGTTTGCATAAATATTAACCAACTGTTGTCTAAGGATGAATGCTATCTAGCATCCTAATGGCCATTTATCTTGACAGCATATGATATTTTTTAATTCCTTTTCCTTATTATTCCATATAGAATAATTTTTCGACAACTAAGACAGGTTGCGTGATTTTGTTCCCTGTTTCGCCGGGTGAGTAAATGAGTTAGTTAAATTTTCACTTAAGTGACTTGGTTGCTTTAATTAGTATCTGAGCTCAATTTTTGCATTTTAAAGAGTGTCTTCATATTTTGCAGAAGTGGTTTTGGATTAATGTTGGCGTATCTGATCATGCTCAAAATCTATGCTCAGCCGTTAGTCGTAAATTTTTCTCAGACACTGGTATTTGGTTTACATCTAGAATTTGTAGATTTCAGGGTGCTTCAGATGCAGGAAATGGTAGTAGTTGGAGGGTATGTGCATTATGCTAGGTGCTCCATTGGCAAACCCAATGCTTGAAACTAAACCATAATTTCACGGTCAGCAATCTCAAGTCTGAAATTTCAGTTTGTAGATCGAATTCTTGTATAAATGTTGATATCAGTTATACTATCGCTTACCAACGTTCTCCTTTTTATTCTTTTTCATATTTTTATCTCCAGGAATTTAAAACATATCCTCTGTATGGCATTAGATGAGTATATTCTCTTGAATATTGGAACTACATAATTACTACTACTTTATACTCCTTTTTTTCTGGGCAACGAGTTTACTTTTGAAAGTCAAACTTGTTAATTTTATACTTTTATTCCTTTTATAATTTTATAAATTGTACTACAGTGATAAATCTTTTCTACTATGTGATAGAAAGCTATCATTTTTTGAACATCAAAAAGAAATTTTGATAAAAAACATACTCCCTCCGTCCCAAAAAAATAGTCCACCTTCTTTTTTGTCCATCCCAGATTAATAGTTCCATTTCTAAAAATACCAACAATTTTTGTGTAATTTAGGATGGTACAAGTATGTAATTCTTTCTCCTTAAATGCTTGCAATGTACAATGGGACAATTTTTTTTGGAACGGAGTGTGTATTTTTTATAGTGTAATATTTGAAAGTGGACTCTTAATATGGAATGTCCAAAAAGGGAATAGTGGACTCTTTGCCTGGAACGGAGGGAGTATAATTTTTCCCTCAATTAAGGGTTCAATATTTTTACGTGATGATGTGTGAGGGGGATCAAATTGGTCATGCTGCTGCATATGGCTTTCTAGCAAGAGTAGGCTTTGGAAAATCTTTACTTTGTGTCCAATCTTATAAATCCAAGCATGTAACTCATTGCTATGGATCAGTGAGTAAATGTGATGCAAAAGTGCTAGCTGCAATTCATGGAATGTAGGTTTCTCTTGATCCCGAGTCAAAAGTCTCAAGATGAAGGTGCTAATCATTGTACATGGCAGGAAATTTCATCATTCTCGGAGGCTTGTGGCATTAAGGAATTATATTCATAGGTGTGTTAGATAGAGATGTGTTTGTATTTTGTTCAGCTGTGATTGATAAGGTAGCCATTTGTGCTTCATTTTCATATCCAGCCTTTGCGCTTTGGTGTTATTTATGTCTTTAAGTATACTAAACACAAATCTTTGTTGCTGGGCAATTTTTTTTTTTTTTTAAAGGTGAAAGCGACTTGCTTAATTAGGTTTGCTAGCTTGTCAGGTGACGTATTTCGTGTGGCTGAGAGCACATAATGGACCATGAGTTTTTTTATTAGATTTCCATCTGTGTGGTAATTGTCAGCAGTTTTTGGGGTTCTCAATTAAAGGGAAAGGATCAGTGGTTGTGTAAGGCAGTGCCTGAAAAATGAGCTGTTATATTTGTTGTCTAGATGTATCTTTTTGAAGGTGTGGTCTCAGTGCTGCTGCTGTTGCATCTTTTATCCTTGACTCAATTTTGCAGAGACACAGCCATCGCATATGCCTCGAGAATGTCAAGAGCTTGCTGAATAGTCAGGTGGACATCCTTTTATATTTTGGTGCTATTCCTGTTGCACCTTTTATCTTTTGGCTAAACTTTGCATAAGACAGCTATGACAATAGCCTCAAAAACATCAAGAGCTCGCTGAATAGTCAGGTATACATCTTTCTTCAGTTGAATCAAATATTCAAATGTTAAACATGTTATTTGCTAAGTTTCAGAATTGCAGTGTCACTTCCATTGCAGTATCTTATTGATCTTGATTTATCTTTCAGTTTACTTTTTGCTTGTTTCCTATGTTTGACTTTCATCATGTCAGACCATGAGTAGAAATCTGCAGTTGATATTCATACTTGGGCATTTTCTTTAGGTTCTTTCTTGAACATTGTGTAATTCCTTTCAGTAATAAAAAGGGAAAGAACAGTCCAGGCTAAACTTCATTCTTAAATTTGTACATCAGTTTGACTTGTTACACATCCAAACTTTCCTCATTGAATTTAGAAATTTAAATTAGTGAACAGGAAAAAACAAATGTCAAAAGGATAGATTATTTCTCCATTAGAAAGATTGGACAGGTGGAAACTGTCCTTTTTGCCTTTGGGAGGGAGGATTACTTTGATTCGGGCTATGCCTGGCTTGTCTGCAGCTTTATTTTCTTTCTCTTTACAGGAACTAGTGGAGCGCTGCTACTTGCTAGAAGCCATTATGCGTGAATTTGTATTGTAAGGGGCGGCGGAAGGAAGTATCATTTGGTTGCGTGGGATGACGTGTGCAAGCCGTTGGAGGAGGGTGATTTGGCATTGGAGATGTGCCCCTTGTGGGTAAGTGATTTTGGTGTGTTCCTAGAGAACTGCAATCTATTTGGCATAAAGTGGTGAAGAGCAAGTTTGGTTTTGATCTGTACGGATGGGATGCTCAGATTGGGCGTGCAATATCTCGTAAGAGTCCCTGGAAATTTATTCATCTATGTTATTCCCGCCTTTCTTCCTTTCACTCATTTTCGAGTTGGGGATGGTACTCATATTTGATTCTGGGAGGATAATTGGGCGGGTCAAGTTTCTTTGTGTGTTGCATTCCGTCGCTTATTTCAAACTCTTTAGTTCATCTAGCTCCCGTTTCTTCTTTCTACATAAGGGGAGAACACAAACCCCCTTTGTGTTCATTTCTTTTGAAATCTTTATGATAGGGAAGCTGATGACGTCCTGTAGCCGATTTACCTCTTGTCTCGTACGCTGTTGTCTGCTCTTCCCGATTCTATGGTTTAGACTTTGGAGAGTTCAGGGTTATTTTCGTGTTGGTCATCCCTGTCTCAATTTATTTGAGATCCGGTATCTGATCCTTTTTCTCTTAATTCAAAGACCTATAAAGCTGAAGTTCCTTTAAGATTAGAGGCTTAGAGCCTTCAGCTGGATCCTCATTCTTAATAAGCTTAACGCTTCTGACAAGCTGCAAGCTCGTTGATCCTACAAACAGATATCTCCGGATTGGTGCGTGATGTGCAAGTCTGCTTCTGAATCTTATGATCATTTGGTTTTGTTTTGTAAGGTTGCTCAATTTCATTGGACTAATCTTTTTGGTGTGGTGGGAGAAGCCTGTGTTAGTTCACTGAATATCTCGTTCCTCCTAATTCGAGTCTCTGGTTTTGGTAAGGTAAGGATGCAGTACTCCTGTGGAAATGCGGGGTTTTTGCACTTTATTAATTATAGGGGATTTGGATCGCGAGAAACTCCAGGATTTTCAGAGTTTAGGAGCTGCCTTCAAATCTTATTTGGGACAGAATAGTTTATATAGCTTCTCATAGGCATCAGGTAAAGGTGCTTTATTGGCATTTTTATATCTGATTTGCAGGGAGACTCGAGTGGGGTTGTGGATCGCGGAGTTTTCTTTTAGCTTGTAGTGTATAGTTTCGGCTTTTTTTTTTTCTTCTGTGTTCTTTTCTTTTCCTTTCTTTTCTTTTAATGGAGATCTCGTCCATTGTTTTGTAATATTCTCTTTTCTATCTAAAGATTTCTTTTTCTATCAACATAAATAAATAATATTACTGCATTTGATTCACATTAAGTTATCTAAGAAGTTGGCACTAAATGGTTTAGAGGGCATGTAGAAATGGCTCATAGAAAGAGTGGGAAGAAAGAGTAAAACCCTCTTTAAGTTAGGGGTAGGATGGGAAATTTCAAGTTAATAAATTAGTACAATAATAACTTGCTAAAAAAGGTTGAAACCATATGTAGCATAGCGTGTCGCATATCATCCTGATGTATAACTGAAAGTGACAAATATGCTGTTTATGTTTGTAGACTTCTCTTCTTCCTAGTGTTCTCCATCCATCCCAAAATGAATGTCCAAAATTTTGTTCATGATCATGACAAAAATTTAACGCTATGTTTGGCAGGAGTATAATTAGAAGTGACAAACTGTAGTAACATATAATAAGCTGTTTATATTTGTAGACTTCATACTTTGAGCATTGCCTGATTAGAGAGTAATAGTACACAAATTGATAGTTGGGACTCGCTCACGTTAGAGATGCTTGGATTCAGTTAAGTGAAGCCCAACTAAAAGTGGATGAAAGCAAACTTGTGGGTAGTTTGGTCCTCTTTAGGAGATTCCTAGTCTCTCAGTTACATAGCTCAAATAGTTGTAATTCTGTGTTTCCTGAGATTTTTTAAGGGCAGTTCTCTATTTCCATCGTTGGCTTAGGTGGCCAGTTTAAGGTATTGGTTTGGGTTTTTATGTAGTTTAATTATAGGTCCAGGATCTGCAGGTTAGTAGTGTTGTCTTTGGTGCAGCTTGTAGTCAAGACTTGGTCTCCAAGTCATTCATCCTATTTGAACATTTGTATTTCAGATTTCATAAGTTAATGAATGCACACAATGATGAGAGTTTTATATTTGTGTGTGACACATCCCACCCTTGCACGTGATGCTATGAATCTGCATGGAACAAAATGGTACAGGATTTGCAGTTTTGAGAGTTTGATTTGTTAGCCCTTAAAACATTGACTTAGCCTGTGAACCTGAACAATTGTTAAATTTTAAAACCTTGATCCCAAAAATTTACTATGATGACAATGCCTATCCTATAGTACTTCTTCTTCTCCTTCCATTTATTATTTATTTGTTTTTTCACCTAAATATATATCAGCACATAAAAATCACTTTTTTTTTTTGGGTTCAGTTTCCCAATTGACTAACCTAAACCCAAGAATTCAAATCGTGTCTCAGCCAACCCATGCACGTGTCCAGCGTCATTCATGGATTTAGATCTTTGGTCAGGCTTTTGAAAGATATAGATGGGAAGAACAACACTCATGGATCTATATGTTTGGTCAGGCTTTTGAAAGAGATACATGTAAAGAACAACACTTGTGGATTTGGTTTAGCAATCCAAAGGGTCACCCTATGTCAGTATTGCATGTTATGATTGCAGTCTATCCTAAAGGAGGTTTAAAAGTATGATACAACCAGCTAATAAGGACCCCATACGTGCATAGGGCCTATGGATATATGGGTGTCGCACCTTTCATTTAACATAATTATCTAAATAATATAACACTTATCCATATGCACTCAAGCTGGAATACTTGGTGACTGACTTCTCGAATTTGTTACTTTTATGATTTATCCTTTATTTATGGGTGTTGAACTTATAATTGTCGTTCTTCAAGTAAATTGCATAAAGGAGCCTTTGTGTTTAGGGATGAGTCAAAACAAATAGGATTTTGAAGTAAATTAACCTTATGCCACTTTGGAGCACGTTTGACACTTGTTCTAGAATATTGTGAGTGTCTGCGGCCAACAAATGAGCTTTACTGGCACGGAAACATTTTGAGTGTTAGTGCTTCATTGGAGATAGTGCTCATTAGATCAACTTTGCTAAGAATTTGGCTAGCGATACCCAAAATACAAGCAAGATAAGTAGGAATTTCATGTTTGAACATAAAGGAATGATGAATATCAAATACATAATCAGAATAATAATGCATACGAAGACGTATATTACCTGACGCTGGCAAAGGGAGGTGCAGATGAGATGTTGAAATAATAAGGTTAAGCTACTTTGTTGGAGATCCTTATGAACTTCCTAATATTAGTTGTAGAGTAGCAACAGTTGCAATAAAGTCTGAAGATTGACAGAAGAGAGAGAGCTTGCTAGTAATATATAATCTTAGATTCCAAACTGATCAGAAACTGAAGTTGAGGACTTCCTTGGAGAGTAAAGTAGTCTGCTGCTAGTTGATATTTCTTCTTCCAAAAGTGATCTTTTCATCCTGACCCTTCTCCAAAAGATTCATATGAGCTTTTGCGGCGGCGTTCATTATGTCCTGCCAAACGCCTGCGACAACTCCTTTTGGCATCATCAAACTCTGAAAGGTCATGGAACCTGCCCAAGACACAAAATACATGACTCATGGTAAAGGCCTAGAGAGGGATATTCAGTATTCTACTTCCTCTTCACATTCTTCCAGCAGTTCTTCTGGTCTCTTGGTCATAAATGTTATTTGAGATAAAGGTACACTTTCATAATTCTAATTAGTTCTTTTACACTTCTATTAGAAATGAAAAAACAAAAAACCTTATCAGGACAATTATGCGAATGTTCTGTGTTTATAGACTGCATATTAGCTAAACATGGAATCCCCTTCTTAGTTGTCCAAATGTAAGTAGAAGTTGTTTTTGCTCCTGTGATTAGCAGAATTTGCAACCCTGGTTCTGATATTTTGTGTTATTTTCTTAGGTTATACATCAGTTAAGATCTTGCTGTGTTGAGTGAAAGTCTCAATGCGGGTTATCTGATCATTGAGATGAACTAATTAAAAGAATGAACCTCTTTATCTCTTCCTATAAGCCTCTTTCCATGATATCACTAATAAAACTCAAAAGAATATCAGAGTTAAATTTTCCGAGAATTCAAGATGGATTTGGGAAAAGGGTTTCTTATATAACCTGCTGCATTGCTGACAGAAACGCTGCCGAAGTCCAGCAATGATAACAACAGGAGCCTTAGCATGATGCTCACACACTTTGTGTCGTCGGTGGTAGGGCTTGGAATTAGTCATATCGATAGCACATTCCTCGACCTGACAACTAGGCTGCGTGGACCCTCCACTACTCGATCCTTTCTTGCCAGAATTACTCACTGCCCTTTTCTTCTTATGATTATCCTCTTCAAAATCTTCATCGTCATCCTCTTCCTCTTCCAGTATCAGCTCACCTTTCATCGCGCTCATATTCTTCACCCTACCAGCTTTGCTCATTTGAGGAAGTGAGGTGAGTATGTATAGAGAGAAAGAAGAAGGAAAGGAGACGACAAAGAAAGCAAAACTTTGACAGAAAAATGAAAAAGAAGACGAGTGCGTGAGGACCACGACCACAGGCTCGATTTTTATTCCCTCAATCTTGAAGGAATAATGGTGCGTAGGATGCTAGACCTACTAAGTTTTGATAGGCATAGTTATAATACAGCAAAAGCAAGTATTGGCATTAATTAAACTGTTACTTTCTTCGACTCTTAACTTCAATCTTTCTTGTGACATTCATGATTGTATATGATAGTAACCTGCATTAGGTAAAATTGTACGAAGATTCCGTATTGAGAAACATTTGCAGTTACTACCTGCTGTACTTCTGTAAGGGAGTTTCATTGTTCTGCAGTGATGCTGCCAACTACCCAGCACCGGTAAGTATATAACAAAATTACATCATATACACTATTTTCATTTTTAATTTACTTTTCTTAAAACATGCATTCTGAAATTGTGTTGAGAATCTTGTTAGAGTTCTGTTTTAGGTTTCCTCATCTAAATTTGTTGAGGGCTGGTAATGGCTTCCATTATCTGCTCATGCTATGTTGGGAGCATAAAGTCTGTGTTTGGAATTGGAAGTTAGTAAAATTGAAGAAATTCTAAGACCAACATAATTCCAATCCCATTTCCAAGCTTAAATTTTATGCTTCCAAACAATCAGCATTTTTTGAATTGTACATGTAAAAGATGTATAGAACCTTTCAACAAACTAGTGTTTTTTCAGCTTGCTCCAAATGTATGCCATGGGATATAGTTGATGTTAATCTTGCTTCTATAGCTGAGCCAGGACCACCAAACACATTCCCATATGTACCTACTTTAAGCTCTATTGAAGTACTACCTCCATTCCGTTGAACGGACTCCTTTTTATATGTGTATGAAAACATTATTTGGCCTATATTAGCTCTGTTTGTTAAGATAAGTTCCACTCTAGATTGTCCTTTACATGTATTATTTAGTTCTGTAAATTTTGACCCTTAACGGAATGAACACTGCCAAAATTGATTTGATATTTGCAGACGTGGACCTTTTAATTTGGGAAAAGGGCTCCGAATTTATTTTAGAAGTAGAATTAAGAAAGACCCTGCTTTCTGGTATTGGATTAAACCTCTGAGGGAACATTGAAACTAGGAAGAAGTAAACATGCAGATTTTTCACTATCTTTGATTTCTTCTCTGAAAGTTGTTTCTAAAGTCTGGCTACAACCTCTAGTTCCCACACATCTTTCCAGGCTTTCTCTTCCTTTAATTCCTCACTTTCCCCCTCAGTAGATATTACAGTTTGATTTTGTAAAATCATGTGGTTCAGTACATTGAAATTACCAGAAACAAAATGAGTACAAAAATTAGTTGCATATTGGGTGTAAAGAAACTTATCTTGCCTTGTTCTTAAGAAGTTATTTTTAGTTCAATTCAAGAATTATGCACAAGTTAGTTGAGTTGAGTCATCAGGTTGAATTCTGAAAAAAAGGCAAAAAGTCCCTTGGGTCTCTACCACCTAATTTCCGAAGATGCTTGTACGGTGCAAGTCTCTATTTCCTCTCTCATCATGGTAGTCATTTTCGAGAGGGACGATTCTTGCAATTTTAGGTGTATAATTATAAAGTGAAAGGTGAATGCTTTGCTAGTATGGACCAATTATTCGATGTAGTTGTCGGGGTCTCGTTTTGTAGCAATATGTACTTTGGAGGGATTAAATATTGTGTCCTTGGCATCATATATCTTCCTTTAATATTTTGTTCTCACCCTACATTTAACTTACCCAATAAATTTAAGGGAGAGTGGCCACCTAGCTTTTTGAGTGACATAGTACTGCATCTATCATCAATTTGGTTCTCAATAATACACTAACATTTAGTTTGGTCCCCCTTTGCAGGAGCCAAGGACTATTCTTGCCCCATCATTTCATTTCATTGCCATTGAAATCTCTCTATCTCTGTGTGTATGTGTGTGTCATTTCATTCATAATTTTATTTACTATGAAGAGTTCTCTATTTTGAGTTACAGTGGGTATTTTCTTGTTGGGTTCTCTCTCATTTCCATCCCTTGTTTTTTAATGTTGCTGTGTGTATTTGGGGTTTGGGTTTCCAGGGTAAATAGTTTCGAAAGGTGAAGGTGAAAAGGTTGTTTCTATAGTTAGCTGGACTTGAACAACGGATGGTCTCGGTAATGTCCTCCTGCTAAATATGAAGGCCTGCAGTGTACCACTAGGCAGGCTTAAATCGTAATGACATTTAGGTCGAGACGTTTTGGGTAGAAAGAAAGAAAACTTTGACTATTCGTTGAAATCAGCTTACGGTGTGGTCTGGAGAACTCTTGACAGTCTGCACACCGGCCGGTTAGCAAGCATATGCAGTTGCATGGGTTGGCCATTTTATGCTTCTCTAACCAAGTCCCTTGCTTTGAAGGTGCCTTTAGAAATTGGCACCAAAAGTGAAAGCTTCCCTATCTGTTGGTTTTGAGTTTTTGATTTACAGGCTAGTTTCGGAAGATAATTTGCACAAGGGAATGTACCTTCCTTAAATGTCATTAATTTAGTACCAAATTAATCCTAACCTAAACTCTCATAGATTCACCAAACCCCTTTCACCTTGTCACCATCATGAACAACACTGCAGCTATCACCATCCATTCATCACTAAAATCACCACCACTCACTCCCCTTTCCATCATCGTTACTTCCTCCTCCACCCTGTATGCACCACCATGCCGTTACCTCCAGAGCATCCACCATTTCCATCATGATTGCCATTATGAGAACAACCAATGGCTAACTAGTATTGCCATTCGCCATTGCTGCTACAACCATTATCGTGACCTCTACCACCTTTAAAACCAACGCCTATAACGGCTACACCACCCATCCTCCATCGACATTACAATTTCTCCCAATTCCTCCGCTACGACCAATGTTGACATGCTCTTTGTTTACAAAGTGTTATTATTATTATTTTTTTGGCCAAGTGTCCTAATTTGTAATAGTAAAACAATCTTAAATATGGGGTAGCCACCAAGTAAACGAGAATAAGTTCTATTTTATCCCAATGATCGATATGGATACTGAGAAGTGAGAATAACACTAATAGCAAGAATCATTAGTTGTCATTGCTATTATCTTTATTGTTGTCACTTGTCATTACTATGAGGTGTGATCCTGGTTTGATTTGGTTCGATTTTGGTCATTTTTGATCGAAATCGCAATCAAACTAATAGTTCGATTTTATCATTTTTCAAAATCGAAACCAATCAAAAAATATGAAAATTCGATTCTTCGGTTTTACATTTTTCGGTTTGGTTTTTATAAACTTTCGGTTTTCAAAAAAAAATTATGTAATTCTCAAATTTTAATAGGGGATAGAACAAATTCATAGAGTAGAGAGTTTTAATCACAAAAAAGAAAAATTTTATGATTCAATTTAAAAAATTTAAGTGAACATAATTCTCTATTAATTTGAGTTGAATGAGAAAAAATTGAAAGTAAAGGAAAAGAGTGAAAATTTATATAAATGCAATACTCAATATTATAAAATATAAATGCATTGATAATATTAGTGTATATAAGTAATTAACTAAGTAAAAAAAATTAAATATATAGTAATAATATTGTCTCGGTTCAGCTCGGTTTGAAAAGTCTAATATCACGATTAAATCGCAACAAAACCAATATTCTCGATTTTGATAGTTCTAAAAATCGAAACCAAACCAATAAATTGGTTCGATTTTTTTTTGTTCGGTTTCGTCGGTTTGAATCATTTGGTTCGATTTTATATTTTTTTTTGCTTAGCCCTAATTACTATTGCTATAATTTTTATTATTTTTCTTGGTTCTATTTAAGTTTTATTTGATATATATATATATATATAGAAATGATCAAATACAAATCATAAATATCGTACAAACGTGTGAATTGGTGTATCTTAGTACTTTTTTGCTGTATCTTAATTTTTTTATTGTATCTTAATAAGATCATGTTATATATTATTACGTTTTTGTTGTATCTTCGCATCTTAGTTAGTTTGTTATAAATTTATGAATATGTTGTATTTTAGTATATTTTTGTTGTATCTTAGTTGATTTTCTTAAAAAAAAATTTGTGTTGGATTTTATTTTACAAAATACAAACATTTAACTAACATACAATAAAAATATATTAAGATACAACTGGTTCGTATGATTTATACGAAAAAGTCGTTTGTAGTTGAATAAGCCCATATATATATGTATATATATATATATATATATATAAGGAAATGCTCAAATAAGAACCTAATTAATATGAGAACCGTATTAATCAATTTAGATTATTGGATTAAAAGAGATAATACGATTGAGATTAATTCAAGTGTGAACATAAGTTATTGAATAACAAGGGTAATAATGTTAATGCATTAGGTGTGAACACAATTAATTTTTTTCCACAATTTTTTTTAAAAGTCCATATCTCATTATTTATAATTTCAAATTAAAATTCGATTACATATTCTTGTTCGTAGTTAATTTTTTTTAAAAATAAGATCAATCATGAATATATTTTATAATAAAATCAAAAAAAGCCAAGATGCAGTAGAACATTGCTACTGCATCCAATGCAAATTAATAAAAAATAACTGGATGCAGTAGTTAAAGTTCGTACTACATCCAAGTACAATTCATAACATATAACAAGATGCAGTAGAAATATAGTTACTGCATTCAGTGCAATTTCACAAAATACAATAAGATGCAGTATCAATATTCTACTGCATTCACTGGAATTTCATAAAATACAACGAGATGCAGTGAGAACTTTGGTGCTGCATCCATTGAAATTTCACAAAATATGACAAGATGCAGTAATAATATTTTTACTGCATCTACTGTTGTCTATAAATAAATAAAGATGCAGTAGGAATATTACTACTGCGTCTTTGACTTTTTTAAATTTTTTATATAATATATTAATAATTGAACTTATTTTAAAGATAATTTAACTATGAGTAAGAATCCACAAACGGATCTTAATTTGAAGTTATAAATAATGAGATATGTGAGTTTAAAGTTTAAAGAGGAAAAAAAATTAATTGTGTTCACACCTATTCAAATAGTAATGGACGGGTTTGTCTAGATTTTCAAGATAATTACTAACGATGCCATCGAAGCTTTAAATATGAATTTAATCTCTACCTTTGAATTGAATCTAATCCAATGTAAATAGTTCCTATGGTTCCTATTTAAGAAGATTTCTAGTAGAGTAGGACCCTATATATATGGTCCTACTTCACTAGAAATCTCTTTAAATAGGAATCATTTATATTCATTGAATTAGATTCAATTTAAAGGTTGAGATTAGATTCATATTTAAAGCTCTGGTGGCATAATTCGTAATTATCCAAAAAATTTGAGTAAATTCGTCAATTAGTATGTAATTAGGTGTGAACACAATTATTTTTTTTCTCCTAAACTTTAAAGGCTTATATCTCATTATTTATAACTCCAAATTAAGACCCGTTTGCGAATTCTTACTCATAATTAAATTTTCTGTAAAACAAGATCATAAAAAATAAAAAAAGTGAAATATACAATAGCAAGATTTCTATAGCATTTTTTTGTATTTATGTATTGCAGTAGATGCAGTAGAAAAAATATTACTGTATCTTGTCGTATTTTATGAAATTGCACTGGATGCAGTATTAAAGTTCGTACTGCATCCCTTTTTATTTTATGAAATTGCACTGGATGTAGTTGAAATACTGCTATTGTATCCTATTTTTATTTTATAAAATTGCACCGGATGTAATAGATATATTCCTACTACATCCTATTGTATGTTATGAATTGTAGTTAGATGCAGTACGAACTTTTGCAGCTGCATCCTGCTATTTTTTATTAATTTGAATTGGATGTAGTTTTGACTTATTTTTGATTTTTTTATAAAATATATTCATTATTGATCTTATTTTAAAGAAAATTTAATTACGAACAAGAATATGCAATTGAATTTTAATTTAGAATTCTAAATAATGATATGGACATTTAAAAAAGATAGTGAAAAAAATAATTGTGTTCATACCTAATGCATTAACGTTATTACCCTTGTTATTTAATAAGTTGTGTTCACATTTGAATTAATCTCAACCATATTTTCTCTTTTAATCCAATGATTTAAATTGATTCCTACGATTCCTATATTAATTAGACTAAAATTTGGCTCTCTCATCTCTCTCTCTCTCTCTCTCTCTCTATATATATATATATATGGTTTTATTCTGCTACAAACCACAAATATCGTACAAACATACGAATCAATTGTATCCCAGTATATTTTTATTGTATCTTAGCCATATTTTTGTTGTATCGTACAAAATTAATAAGATACGAAGATATAACAAAAATATAATAAAATACAATAGGGTCTTACTAAGATACAACAAGAAAAACTATTTTTTTTGGGCCCCAAGGGAGCATGGGAAGAGATTGAACCTGAGACCTCACATACTGTAAAGCTCGGCTTTACCATTGAGCCACCCCTTGATTCCCCAACAAAAAAAAAAAAAAAAAACCAAGATACAATAAAAGTAACGAAGATACTACAAAAATGTACTAAAATACAACTGGTTCGTACGTTTGTATGATATTTGTGGTTTTTACTGATCATTTTCCTATATATATATATATATATATATATATATAGGGGCTTATTCTGCTACAAACCAATTTTTCATACAAATCGTACGAACCAGTTGTATCTTAATATATTTTTGTTGTATATTAGTTAAATGTAAGTATTTTGTAAAATAAAGATTCAACACAATAAATTTTTTAAGAAAATCAAGTAAAATACAACAAAAATATATTAAGATACAACATATTCGTAAATAAACAACAAACTAACTAAGATACGAAGATACAACAAAAACGTAATAACATACAACGGGGTTTTATTAAGATACAACAAA
>JAOWAN010000001.1:17387278-17412317 GCA_028566635.1 Lobelia cardinalis
GTCATAACTTATGATTTTTGTCAATTTGTGAATTGTAGCTATTGTGGTAAATGTTTGATGAAATTTTTTTGTGATTAGGTCATTGTATGTTTTTTTTTTTTTGTTCGTGTAGGTTGGTGAATCGACAAAATTTGCTTTCTTTTTATGATTTTTTGTGAATTCGACCCATTCGTTTGATTATTCGATTCAAAAAAAATTTCGGGACCGCTGCTCTCGAACCTTTGTATAATTTCACCCCCCTTATGAACTTCGTGGCCCCACCACTGACTTGAGAGGAGCATTAATTCGACTGATGAAGAAGGAGATTTTAAAGAAATTGGAGGAAAGAAAAAATTGTAGACCACACTTCAATATAGACACTAATTTGAAGAATTCACAATCTGCAGTTGGTATGAACTTTAAGTCTAAAGAGAACGTTAAGAAAGCACTTCAGACATATTTTATAGTGATTCATTGAATGAAAATGCAAGATTCATATGTTCTTATATAGTGATTTTAAGTCTAGAATTTTTTAAAATACTACTCTTATCTTTTCATATATACTCTAACTTTTATACATAATCTAAAAATTATATAGATATATTTACTTTCTCTCACCTCTTCGATATTTTTTCACACTTCCTTAAATATTCATTTCACATTTATGTCATAAGGAAAATATTCTTAAGGAAAAATTTCACAAAAAACATCTGAAATCAATTTACAAAAAACTCACAACAAGCTACAATTAAAAAAATGCATAACAAGGTTTTAAAAAAAAAAAAAAAGGCCTTTCCGATCCAATCAGTAATGTTTTCTACACTTTATCCATCCTATACACATTAAATTTTATGATCAGTTTCATCGATATTCTAATTAATTTTGACATATTCTATTTGTTTAAGAAATGAAATATAACATTCAGGAACCATATGTAGTAGACTTCTACAAGTCACATGTTCATAATTTTTTTTACAAATAAGTAATTTATAAGTAAAATTTGCATAATAAAAATATATTAAGACTTCAATTCTTAAGGATAATTTTGATGATAACTTTTATGCATTTTAGACTCTAAAATTTTCGTAAAAACTCCGAAAGGACCCCCATGTATGACTTATTGCGTCTTGAGCCCTAAAGTAATTTTTTTATTGCGAAATAGGGCATTTTCGACAAAAAACATCAATAATTAACGGGCAAGGACTAACATGCGATTCACGTGACATTTTAGGGGACGTTTTAATCATTTACGATTTAACAAAACTTCAGGGAGATAAAATGTAATTTAACCAAAGGGCTAAATGTAATTAAAGATTACATAATTAAATAAAATAAATTCATTTAAATTATACCTAATTGTTTTTTACATTTATTTAAATTAAAATATTAATTTAAAATAATACCTAATTAAGTCTTATTTTAATTAAATCCAAACATAATTATATCGCATCTTATTTTAATTATATCAAACCCTAACTAAATCTTACTAATTAAAATAAATGTCTTAATTTAAAAAAATATCTAACTAAATAATACTTTAATTAAGTCAAACCCTAATTAAATCTTAATAATAAAATTAATATTTTAATTTTAATTAATAAGTAATTATCATAATTTAATTAATTATATTCTAATTAAATTCAATCTTAATTATAATTTACCTAATTATAATATTTACCTTAATTAAATATTACCCTAATTAAATCACCGCCCCTCCATCACAACCACCACCACGTACCACCACAAGCCCTCATCTTCATAACCCCATTGTCCCGCCCACCGGCCACTGCCCAAAACCCATGCTCAAAAGCCACATCTAAGCTTAATTATGTATTAATACCTAATTAAATATACCTTAATTATTATTAATTATTTATCATTAATTAATTATCATTTAATTCATCTTCATCTTCAACCCACCACCACCACCACCACCAGCCACAACCACCACCAAACCACACCAGCACCATCACCAAACCAGCACAACCACCCAGATCCACGAAAAAACCCAATTAAAAAACGAAGAGCTGACTAGGAAAGGCGAAGGCGCTGCCAGATTCAAGCAAGGCCTCGATTTCTCCTCCTCCTTAGCCGGTACAGACAACTTACCTGTCAGAGGCTTAGCTTTGCCGTCCACCTCGTCTTCGTCTCTCAATAGCTTGGTCAAAGCCTTGCCCTTGTAGGGAGTTCGAGCTTCAAAGAACCAAAGCCAATCAACTTCTATGGTTTCAAACGAGCGTTCTAGTCGAGATATTATTAGCAGAGATAGTAACTAGGCATTCGAAACACCGCAGTCATAGTCGAAGTAGAGAGGATAATCGATCCAGCCTTCGGCATAGGCGCCGGTCCAGGAGTAGGGATAAGGATAAAGATAGAGATCGGTACAGAGATAGGGAAATGAGGAAAAGCCGGAGGAGTAGGTCTAGGAGAAGAAAGGTGGAGGCGGTGTTTGATGGTGGTGGTTGATGGGTGATGGTGATGGAGAGACGATAGGGGAAGGGGGAGAAACGGGGTTTATTTATTTTTTAAAAAATTACATTAAGCCCCTAAAGTTTAGTTAATTGGATAATAATTTAAATGCCCTTTAGAAAGTCACTAAAATTGCACGTTTTTCCTTCTTCATCAATTTTAAACGATTTTCATCCATTTTTCCTTATTTCACAATAAAAAATTACTTTAAAGCTCAAGACACAATAAGTCAGATATGGCGGTCCTTTTGGCCTTTCTACGAAAACTTTAGGGCCTAAAATACATAAAACACATAAATAAATTACAAATCATCTCTCAAAAGATGTCGAAATAATTTAACTAAATCAAAATTAATTGTTAAATTTTCAGAATCAATGACTTATTGATATATTAAACCTTATTCTATTTAACTTTAAAACTAAACGGTGACTTTTCAATATGGATGAGTAGTTCTTGATTTGATTTTTGGGTTTTTGTAACGATTAAAGTAAAAAATAAGAGAGATAGATAGAAAACTGTGGGACCAATGAGAGAGAAAAATCAAAAACTAAAAAAAAATAAGGAAAAAAATGTCCATGAGAACACACCCTAAAAGTTGTTTTGCTCAAACATTACCCCCTCCATCTTAATTGAATAACTTACTACTCCATTCTCTCTACTAGAAATTTTACTTACAGTTTGATTTTTAAAGTCAAGTATAATATCCTTGCTGAGCAAATTTGTTAAGAATTAATATTGCTTCATCCATTTTAATTTTATTTTTGTCAGATTAATTCTTTTTAAATTAAACTCAATTTTAAACAATTACATATATTTTTTATTCCTTAAAATTTAAAATTTCAATCAATTAATCAATGAGGCGAGACATGACATTAATTAATTAGTTTTATTTACGATTTTATAATATAATATTTAGTAAGATTTTGGTAAATATATTGTCAAAATTAAGTTTAATAATAAAATACATAGTGGGAAGTGCGTACTACAGGAAAAGTCCCCTAAAATTAAAACTTGATGTGGCCTAAAACGGAAAAAGGTTTGGCAATGGAAAGCAGCGGCGTTCTTCCATCCCAGCTCTCCGGCGAGGCGATTGAGCAGCTCCGAGTAGGCATCAACTTGCTGCTGCAAAGATGGACGGCGCTTCAGATGGCAGTCCAGAACGAGTGGGGAGGCCGCGACTCTCGCCTGAAGTCGGACCAACTCCCCCTCGATCTCTTGTCTCGCCTCACCCAAACCAAAGGTTATTTATTTTCGAACTTCCTACTTTTTTGGTGTTGAATTGATTGAAAATTGTGTAGGAGCTGATTCTTTTTGGGTTCAGTTTACTTCTCTTGACTGGACAGTCCAGTGTGGGTATTATACAATTTGTATGTGTTTAGATTGCACTGTGCTGTTTTAATATGGAAAATTGAAGTCTTTGCAAGAATGATTGTATTATTAGGTTTGTTTGCAGGAGTACTTTTCAAATAAGAATGTCAATTTGACCCTTTATTTCAGAATCTAACTCTCTTACATTATACACAACTGACTAGAAAAGCATTAAAAGATAACTCTAATGTTGTCGTCGCCTTATGTTAGTAGTTGATGGATTAGTTTGTTACTCCTTCCGTCCCAAAATATGCTTCAATATTTCTTATTGAAAAGTTAACATAATTTTGATTCTAATATTTCTATTATTGTAAGAATGTCAAGTTAACTATCAATAACAATGCTTATAATTTTGTAAAAACAAGTAATTTCTTATAAAAATATTTGGTCTAATTTATTTATAATTGACCAAAGCTAGTCAAAATGTGACACTCATTTTGCAACTCAGGGGGTACTTCATTTGGGTGACTAAGCTTGGCTAGTATAGATGGTGGAGGATCGGATATATGGTAGAGAAATCTTCTTAAACGGGCCTGAAAGATGGTTACACTGTGACAGAGAGCATGGTGGTGTGAGAGAAAGATTTACTTAATGGACATTGCTAGTTAGTATTCTAGCAATATGAGATATCACAACTGCTCTTAGTCTTAAAGGTGTCCAGGAGAGTCAACTTTCCTAGTGCATCTGAGTTATGTTTAGGGAAAATAGATGGCATGTTGCTTTCACAATGATGATGTGGTTTAATTACGGTCAGCACTTCCTGACATTTGTTGGCCGGAAACTGCAATATGTGGTTGACCAACAGCACAATCTCTAGGTAGGGTTTGTTCAATTGTTTCCAATGTTTCTGACTTGGGCTACTGGTAAGTGTTCTTGGGCTTGTGTCCAGTGGTCCTGAGATGTAGGGACCTGCCCTTAGTTGGACAACATATAGGATGGTCATTCATGCCCTATGTAGAATGGTCGATAATGCCAGCACAGCTCGGTGTCTAGAAGGAAGAGATAAAGGGGGTTCACTCTGGTGCATTTAGCCTGATTTCTAGTAGTACCCAACACTGGCGATTCCAAGATTTTAACTCTTTTCAAACTTGCATCTAATTTACAAAAAATCATAGTGCAATAGACTATTAGAAAATAACGAAATGCTTAGTATAGTTTGGAATGAGGAAAATACTAATTTGTTGAAATTATTGAATGAGGAAATATACACGTACATGCGACTTTAATAGAAAAGTGATTCTTTACAAACTACTTCAATTACAAGTACTGACTCAAAAAGTAATCAATAGAGCCGTTAACACAATAGTCGGACATTTCATGCTTTCAACCCATCATTGGCCCTATGCTTACATCAATTTCATACCAACCATACCAACAGAATAAGAAAATTTGGCTTAAGAATTTAGTCTGGCATAACAACAAAAAAGTGGAAGAAACGAGATAAAATTTATTTAAAATTTACCCAGATCATGCTCAGCTTTATAAATTAGCTTCTCTTTATATTTTCTTGATAGATACTTTAATTAGTTATTCTTTCTGTATTAATGATATCGAAAATTATGATAGGAATCAAGCACTTGTTAAATCCTTTAAATTAAAAATTAATTCACGTATATTATTCTTGTTATTTGCGAATAATTTTAAATTTTGTCCGTTTCATTTTTCTTCCTTTTTTTTTTTTTTTTTTTTTTTTTTTCTGTTTTCCATTTTGAACCCAACTTGAGAAATGAAGTTATACCAGTAGACCAAAAGAGCCCGCCCCAAATCCCAAATTGAGAAAACAAAAGTTACAAAATAGAAGAACATCCTAGGGAGACTCAAACCTGCTACCCAAAGCACAAGAAGAGACGCTTTACCATCAAACTAAGCCTACACTTGCGACATTATCGTATATAATCTGTAATGCTAATTTCGAAGTATACATGTACTTGGTACCTTTTTTTTTTTTTTTGCAAATTCCAGGTGGTGTGCAGGTGCCAATTTTGGTGCACCATACAGAATCCGCCTCTGCTACCCAAGCCTGCATAATGCATTCTCCACCCAAGACATTGGGTGGGCAATAATGTGTCAAATTAGTCGTTTTCCTAAGTTTTGCTGTTTCTGCAATTGATTTTGAAGTTATATATATTTTTTTCATTTTGTATCAGAGCCATTGTATGTGGAAGATCTTGAAGACATTCTTGATGACTTTATGATTTCCCTTAATACTGAGATTGGTGATGGAAGCATTGAGGAGGTGTGCTCTCTATGCTTTAACTTTGACCATTTATCTTGTAACTATACTTGCATTTTTGCAAAGCGTTGAACTGTATTATGCTTTCTTCAATCCGCAGAAAGGGGGTCCTACTTTCACTTTTGGGATGGCCCTCTAAAAGGTTCTTGTTTCAAAACATAGTCGCACGAAAACTTGGAATTAGTAAAACTAATCCTTAGAGCTAATGAAATAAACATAAAGTTGTTTTAATCCTTAAACTCATTTGACAACTACGTGAATAATTCCAGTGTTGGTTTTCATCAATCTATTTCCTTGAACACAAACCTTTCTATTGATATCTTTAATTTCATCATGACATCATCCTTATCCTTCCGCTACCTCCCACATTTCCATTGTTTTCATCTGGCAAAAAGGCAAGGTAGTAATCTTGTTCTTATTTTGTAGCTCTTGTCGGCTTTCTATCCTCAATTTGTATGAACCTCTCTTTCCTAGGTTTTGTTTCGTTTTATTATAATACTTGATATATTCATTTTCTCGCATCCTGTTCTGGATTTAATTTAAATGAGACAGATAGCCGAAAAATTAATGGTTATGCATGAAGAATGTTTGGAGGGTAATTTCATCTCAATAGAAAGACTAAAGGAAGCTGGTCCTGCAACAGTTACTAATATGAGACAGGTATTTATATTCATCTCTAACTATTTCTTATGATGCAAGCTAAAAAGGTATACGGTCTCTGCTTAGTCTGCTGTTGCTGCTGGATGATTATATCTATCCTATTATATTGAGTGGACAGAGAGTTTGGTCTCTTCTAGCTGTCTGCTATCTCCATTGCAAACGACCGCAAATTTTCCTCAAGTGAGACTCCTATGTTTTGCACTAACTTCTCTATTCCATGGATTTTCCCCTTTATTTTTGGGAGACTACAAAAAAGCTATAAACCTTGCGTGTACATCCACTTGTGCTATTATAACACTAGTATGAAACTCATGTCACGCATGGGGATTTGGCATATTTAGAAAGTGTAAAAATTGACAAATGCTCATCTGTAATTGTAAATGGATCCTAACTACGAGGATATGATTCGTGCGCCAACAAAGAAAATCGTATGGTACTCACCTTTTTTAAAATAGAATTTTATTTTAAAGAAATTGAATGAATGAATGAAAGTGCCTATGATTAAATTTTTATCAAAGTGAAAGACAACAAATGAGCATAGTTAAAATATTTTGTGACAATACAAATTTGAGTTTCCCACTTGACCGATATTTTATTTATAAGTGTGACTTAAAGCATATATAAAAATATGTTTTCAAGGGGATAATTAATTACCTCCTTCGACCCACTTGAAGGGTTTCACTTTGACTACGAGCGGAATTAAGAAATGGATTGAAAATGGCTAATTTCCATAAAAAGCTCCTTAAGAATGTGGCTCATCTTTATCCCTTTCAAAAAGTAGGGTAATGTGGTCAAATGGGATGCCCAAAAAGGAAACCTAACTCTTCAAATGGTTGAAGTGGAGGGATTCTCTCGAGTCCAAGGACAATTTTGGTTAAAGTGGGTATAGACCCTTTGAGAATGCTCTCCCTTGGATGTTGCTTGCCCATTTTATCTAGTAAAGCTACTCTCTTGGCTCTTTTGGTTGGGCCACTATGACAATACTGGCGAAAACTTCATATATAATGACAGGGAAGGAAGCTACAACAGAAATGCACTTACTCAACGGATAAGTTGTTGCCGCGTGACTGTGTGGTCACGGGTTCGAGTCCTGGACGCAGCCTCTTGCAAAAATGCAGGGTAAGGTTTGCCTACATTACACCCTTGTGGTGGGACCCTTCCCCGGACCCCCGCTTGCGAGGACGCTTTGTGCACCGGGCTGCCCTTTTTTTTTTATGCTTTCAGAGGTTGATATGTATGTAGTTTACCGCTAATAAACTGGCACATGGAGAAAGTTAAATGTTCTCCAATTACGGACTACTTTATAACGACATCCGCTATATGTTTATTTGATATTTTTTGGTGTCATGACTCAGTGTACATGTATTAGTTTTAGACTTCTTTTAGCATTTTGAGGATAATTGCTACTCATGATTTGATGAACAAAATGTTTGAAGGGCTTCCTTCTTGGGCAAGTTCTATGCTCTGAAAGCTTGAATTGTTGCCATGCTAGATGCTTCAATTGATTTCTGTCTTTCTCTTATTCTTTTGCCTCTTGTCAGGCTGTGAACAATGCTGATGACGATTCTGATACGAGCTCAGGGAATGAGGATTCAATGGATATGGTAGTTGATGTTTCCGATGCTCCACCAAATTCGAGGGAAAAGGATATGGTGGTTGATGAACCAAGGCCCAGTGAGACAGCTGAAATGGATGGCTGGACTGTAGTTTCCTCCAAAAAGAACAGAGGTAGAAGGAATTAGATTTAGAATCCAAATGTTGTGGCACTTCTTGTACGCGTCAGATTCTTCTACAAGCGATTCCAGCAGAATGTAATCTATTGCTCCCGTGTGCCAAAATTTTGACTTGTGTACTTACTGAGCTTTGAGATTTGAATTTTCTTGAAAAGATAGATCGATCTTGGAACTTGGAAGTAAAATTACTCGGTGGAAATATCATACCGTTTATATGGAGTATATAAATTGTCTGACTGTAAGATACATTATTGCCATTTGTTTAAACAGTGTATTTGGAGCTTTTTAGGAATTCAAAAACATGGACTTTACATGAAGTAAGATGCTTGTGGCAGTTTATTGAATGTTTCATAGTACAAGATAGAATTTGGAAGTAAAATTACCGGGGGAATTGTTTAGTTGCAAGTAGGGCTATTACATGATTTGAGCTGACTGGAGATTGGTTCAAAAAAGCTCAAGCTCAATTGGGCTCGAGGCTTGGCTTGAGCAAGCTCGAACGGGATTTTAGGCTCGTTTTGCTATCGAGTCGCACGAGTTGTGCTTGAGTTTGGCCCATTTTGACCTCGACCCGAGCTCGCAATATTTTTTTCCTTTTATATATTCGTTTGAATTGGGCTTGGCTCGATAAGCTCGACTCGAATTCGACATGGGATTGGGTTATTTTGTAAATTAAGCAATTCTAAAAATTGGATCAAGCTTGGGCCCCGTTCGATAAGGCTCGAGTGAGTGGCTGGGCTTTTTACAAATCAACTAATTCAGGGGAAAGAATTGGGCCAATTCCTAGCTCAGCTTGATTAGCATCGAGTTGGAGTCCGACTCGAGTAGTCTCGAGCTCGATAATTCCAAATGAGCTCAAGCTTGAAAATCAAAAAAATCGGCTTGATAATAACACTAGGTTTAGAGATTCGTCATTTCTGTTGTTTCCGAGCTCGATAGTAGCCTCAGGTGCAAGGGATGCATCATTCCCGTTGTTTAATGTGTGTTTTAGATAGAGACTTGTCAAGAATTAAAAAATATTAATGCTAAGTATAAAATGGAAAATATTCACTAATACATTGGTTTTGATTGTTAAAGATTAAATATCGTCTATTATTGAATTATTCCACCATCTATGTTTCCTTTTAGGTTTTTGCTTTGCTGTTGCTTCTAAGATTGACGGATCTGACAAGCTTTTTTCCAGTGCAGTTCTATCCTAATTTATGCCCTTACTTCCTTTGTTGCTCTCTCAGATATGGGTTCCATCTGTTGGTTTGGGTATAGGGGTTTTGGGTTGACTGGTTTGCTGGGCATCAGGTCTGCTGTGATGTGTCGGCTCAGTGGTGGGATGGTTGGCATGTTCATTTCTCCCTCTGTCATGGCCATGGGCATACCTTGCTCGTGTTCTTCGGTAGAGGATACCCTTTCTGGTCATGTGATGTGTAACGTGTGGCAGGAGCTTCTTGTATGTAACGTTTGTGATCAAGGTTTGTCTTGGGGGGTTGTGTTTTGCAAGTGATGAAATTTGGCTAATTTTCTCTTCTCTGTAATGAAGTGCTCCCTTCGTGGCAGTTTGATGGTGACCCCTACATAGCAGAGGCGGAGTGTCCGCACCATGGTTCACCTAGGCTTCCGATTCCCCTATTTCCTCCATTGTGACTGACAGCCTCTAAGGACACTTTCTCTTCCCAATGGCAAACTGCAGATTTCAGATACGATCACCTCACGATTCTGTCAAAATGAGAAAATGTAGCGCAAAACAAATGTGGGCTCAAGAAGATTACTAGGGTTAGGAGATCAACTCCTGTTGTCGTCACTAGGAAACTGGCGAAAAAAAATCAAAAAAGAACGACATCGCCTTGAGACAATTACAGGGCTCCAACAATTTCACCACTAGTAAAAATGCAAATGTCATCAGCTCAAGAACACACTAGGGTCTAATAGATTTGGTCCAAATCGTTCGGGTTTATTTAGGTCATGAAAGGACATTCTACAAACAAAATAAAACACGGGTCTGTGATAACTACTAACAAAATAATGACAGTCCACAGCCCCAAAAGTTGCACAAAATAATGACAGTCCACAGCCCCAAAATAATGACAACAACTATGTAAAGTATTAAAAAAAATGGCATGGATACTAGTAAGGAAACTCTCAAGTCTTGAAAATTAAAGCCAAAAAATCAGTAAAAGTACAAGAAAACAAAAATTGAGACCATAAAATAAAAGACTCCGGGCTCAAATAGATATGCTGCTAAAGCTTTTTTCCTTCAATCAGCAACTGTCACACATAGGCTGGACTATTCATAATCCAAATTCTCCGACTTTCATTCGAAATGATGATCTGGAACAATGAGAGATTTGCAGCAACCTGAACCACATAGCGGTGTGATTAGCCAAACCTGAAATAAAGAAACAAAACAGGTCAATAGGTAAAGATAAGTACATCAAAGTTCTTGTTGCCAACAGAAGCAAATGTAAAAGCTTCAAACATCATGTTACCAAAAACTCAATTCTACCCAAGTTCTGCTGTTATAGCATCTCTAGTCTTGAGGCAGCCAAATACATTAGATTGGCTATGTTACACAAGATTCACTTTAGCACATCTACAAATAAAAACTATTTTAAAACACGAACCATAGATAATGCTTAATGACTATGTATGTTTTCGGTCATTATGTGCATAGTTGATACAGGCGCTCAACTTGAATGACTTAATCGAGAGTCGCTCAACTTGGAAGCTTTAGTGCTTGGGCTGCTTGAGGTGGAAGTCAACTAGATCTGGCCTATTCAAAATTTTACAGTTTGACCCCTTCTTAAAGCTAGCTTATGTATCTGCAGTCCTTGGGTCCAAACAACAAATTCCCAAGGACTAAACGACACTAGACTAAAGACCTAAACCTAATACCCTAAGCCAGACGACTTCATATTGAGTAGATGCTTATTTTTTCAACTTGAGACCTAGAACAGAGAGAGAGAGAGAGAGAGAGAGAGAGAGAGAGAGAGAGAGAGGACAGCTTCTCTGCCAGCAGCGAGCTCAGGGAATTGTCACGGTCAAGGTAAGGTCTTCATTGCTCTCTTTTCCCTCTTCAGTCGTCTTCCCCCTTCTCTCATCTATTCCCAAAGAAATCCTTCATCTCTGTATTCTTTCCTCACAGGTCTAAACAACTTCGTCTCATTAAGTGGGTTTTCTTCCCACTCTTAAACTATGTTGTTTCCTCCCAGGCTGAAAGTCCCCTCCACGTTCTTTTTCAATTTTCCCCCAAGTCGTTGAGTTTTCCCTACCTTCTTATTTTCTTTTTGGCTTCTAATTTTGTCAGCGTCCAGAGAACTCTGCCAGATATTTATTTTTATTTTTTTGTCAAAGCATAAATGTCAAATAATTTATTTTTACATCAATGGGGAAATGGGGCTACCATCTGAATAACTATATCATTACATTCCTCAAAAACCCTTTGCCTAGTCTATCTGCCTGCAGCAACGGCTGGGCTTCCGGGGGTGTAACGTTTTACTGTTGTTGAGATTGTATATCAATGTATTTTCCCATTATATACACATATTTTCGATTATTTTTTTCCTATATTTTCGCTTTTCTTTCACCTCGCTTTCCGGCCGCATCAGGTACCTTTCGCCTCACTCTAGCTTTTGGCCTTCGACAACTATGATTATGCGGAGGTTGCCTCTGGGATGATTCATATCAAGGTAGCTCCCTATTTAGGGTGTGCCATGTTTTAGGTGGAATGAGGGTGACGTGTCATGAACCATTTATCAGAAAACAAAAATTAAAAAACGAATATAAAAGGTTCTTTCTGAATAATCCAGAGTAATATCACTTATCTTTTTATGGGAAATGCTAATGCTAAGCATCCAAAAGTAAAAAGTTGGTGCATTGAAAAACATCAAATGTGCATCATCAATGCTCTAATGTTGATTCCTTATGCATCTACTTTCATTTCTAGGATTCTTAAAAGTTCCATTAGGACATTCTTGTTAGCATGACCCTTTTTTTATAAGCAAAAAGGTATTAATAATAACTGCGACCAAAGGGGGCGCTAGTCATGTACAAAGATGCCACCAAAAGATAGAGGCCAAAAAGATTGCCAAAAGATGCCACCATGCATTTCTCATGATGGTCCTGGTAGAATTAGGACCTAAAAGTACTCAAATCTTAAGATTTTAGATCTTCTCTGAAGTACAAAGTGGGGCAAAACAAGTGACAACAATTGCATTATCTGAAACATGTCTACAACTCAGCTCCCCTTATTTCAGTCAGCAGCATAAATATTCCAATTTTCCACTTGATCCAATGCAAATCGATAAAAATGCAGTCCTGGCAAGAGATTATCAGATTCCCAAGTAACAAGGCACTTCCTGCTCTTTGTTGTATGCATCCACAACGATTTTCACACATTTTATCTTCATCTTGGGGCCTGGGCTTTGTTTATCTCTCAAGGATGTTATCATGTTGAAGCTTTTGTTTTCAAAAATTACAACTAAACCACCTAAACATCCTCACTTTGAAAACACTATTTAACTAATTGATTCTTGGCTGCCTTAACAAAAGTAGGTCAGAACTTGACCAGCACAAAATCCCTCCCAAGTCCCGACTGAGTAAGTATACCTTGATTATATATAAGCTCTAGATGTGCTCTTCCATTACATCATGCCTGACTTCATTATGTCACCAACATCATCTCCAATCACAGCTAGGACATTCATAATTAAGTCTAAAATACAAGAATGGCCCATATATTGTGATATGTGTTGCTAATCTTACTTGTTTTACATACCGATACTATGTTCAGTTCCTAGTTATTCTTTCCGAAGTTTCTCAGAGTTCATCTTCATCAGTGCAAAAGTTTCAACTCAAGTTCACGACTACAAAAAGATGTAATATGCCAGTTTTTCTTGGTCATACGGTTTTAGTATACAACTGCTGCAATTCGAAGATAGGGATGATAAAATAATTGTTAAAGTACAACATCCATCCATAATCAAAGTTCCATCTCAAATTAAGACAGGAAAACTCAAGATTACATTTTTTTAATAAATAATCACAAAAAACACTAATCTTCAATAAGTGTCGTGTTTGCACACAATTCAAAATATGATATTTGTCTTAATTAAAATGAAGGAATAAAGTTCACAAATAATCTCTGTGGGTGCCAAAAAAATTGTGGACACAAATCCTTCTTTATTTCTTTAGATTAATCCTTAAAAGGAATATTGGACACTTGCTTAGCATAGGAAGGAGAACGTTTTATCTAATTCAGCTCCCATGTTCTTTTCTCCCTTATTGCAAGGCTGTACTATGCTGTTTATCTTTCAAATTTACTCAAGTACAATATTCCTCTCCCCACTACTCCTGTTACTTGGCAGACTTTTCCTAGATACCATAGATATAACTCAAATCAGCCTGGTCTTAATCCCACTAACTTGCGGTCAACCACATAATTCATTTTCTGCCACTCATTACAGTCCAGTGCAATCCCATAAGTGTCATAAAATAGGTCACATTCTTTATTATATTTATTTATTATCAATGCCCATGTTAGCTTCAGCGTTACCCAACCTCTAGTTTGTTTAATATTGATACTATCACACTCACTACGAAGGATATGTTATATGAGCTGAAACATCTGAAGCTATTTATTTTTGAGCTTTATAACTATTGGAGGTCCTACAACTGCCTCACAAATTAACTCATTACAAATCCCATTTCCTAGTTCTACCATGCATCCATCATAGCTTTCGCATTTCCACAAAACTCCTCTTAGCAGTGAAACACCCAGTGTCTTAAAGTAACGTGGACCTAACAGCTTCCCAACAAATTAGGAAGTAATACCTATGAACCAAAGAAAATGGTAGTTTAGTAAGGTTCTTAAAAGTATGTTCATCTATAACTTTTTCTAAGCTTTTTGTTACATTGACAAATAATATAATTGAAGTCACTTCAAAATTTTAGCAACCAAGTGTATGCTTGGCCATCAGTTTGAAGCATAGTTATTCAAAAATAACGACAACTAAACTTTACTCCAAAAAAGATTCAACATAGTATTCACCCATCATTCTAGGAATGAAACAAAACATCCAGAGAGATTTACCAAATGGATCTTAAATCAAACATATCTTGAGCATAAAATGAAGTTGCAACTGGTCAACAATCTACTAGCATACTTCGTATCAATATCATATCTCACAACAAGATTACAGGTGAACCAGTCCAAAAGAACATAAGAGGGTGAATCGCAGTTGAAAAAATATAAATACAACAATTATAACACAACTAGTCAGTTCTATCAGAGAACACTACCGATCAGAAATAAGAGCCCAAGGGTTCATTGGCTGTACAGTTTCAGTTGAACACAAGAAGAAGCATTGCAAGGAAACAAATATCTGCAAACTTCATCCAATTGACTTGACAGAGTCACCTTAATGGCAAAATCTTCAACAAAATAAAAAATTTTTAGATATAAAATCTAATCATCCCTCATAATATGAAAAGGTCTATCATCATTTGTAGTCATTACATAAGTGATAAGTCTCCAATAACATCTAAGAATATTATTACGTTACTCGGCCAAACTAAAGACCACGCAAAAGTTCTTGATTGATCACATAAAATTTCAATTTCATGTGCATAAAACTAAATGCTCATAAAATGCTATCACATAAATGTATATTACCCCGTAGCTAACATTTGTAGTCATTTTACATAGCACATAAAATGCTATGTGCTTCTGGCATTACTCTAGGCGGAAGCAGTAGGAGAAACAAACAAACAACACCAAAGCTATGACAGCAGAAACTATTACAGTATTACCTCCTAAGTTTCAGCAGTTATCTCCGTTTCTTCAGCATCAACTGCCACTACATTTGAGTCCACAGCATCGCCATTCTCCGTAGGGGGTTGAACCTGTTCATCCTCAGGCAATGGCTCCTCCACATAATCATTCTCAAAAGCATCAGCAGGAACCTCATAGATTCTGACCTGTGGCTTCTGGGGATCCTTCACTAAAACATACTTCCCTTCATTCAATTTCATGCACAAATCTACTATAGACTTCACTATACCCCACATATTCGAAGTATTCAAATTGATTTGCCCAGCAAACTCCCTAGGCTTATACCCAACCACAGCCAAGATAACATGATTAAAATGATCACGAGGATGAACCCTAGTAACGTACCCTAATTTCATCATATCAGCACTAGCCAAAATTGCTTGAGCAGTCCACTTAGCCAACTTATTTGCATTGTTCTTCAGCTCAGTAGCTAAAACCGCACCCCTTTGAGTATCCAACTTCCTCCTCCAGTCAACACCTGAGTACTTGGGGTCAAACTCATTCAACGCATTCAATGTAAGGAAAGATTTCTGGTTGTTAACCTCGACAACACTCTGAACCTCACACCTAGCAACCAAATACATATCATTATCCAACTTCCAACGCCGATACCTATACCCAACGGAGGCAACCTCCTCTCCCTCATTCGCAAATGGATTTGGCTCCTCAAATGTCACCTTATTCCCATCCCTAACCAACACCTGTTGCGAGAAATTCTGGTTAACATAAGCAGCCTCAACAGACAATGAATACGCCGAATTAATATCGTCCTTCGCCTCTGGCAACGGCTCCTGACTAGTCTCATGGACGGACAACAAATCCAACTGGGACCCATCTCGTTTATCGAAAAACAACTTATTACCAACACGCTGAATAACAATATCCCACGAGTAAACTGACCTCGGCGCGCACATTAAAGTCGACAAAATTGAGTCAGTCGCAAACACAGTTGCCTTATCCTCATTAGCAAGTCTACGAATAATCGGATCGTCGGTAGTTGTAACCTTGAAAAAGTTGCGGTTTTTAAACCGCTCGAGACGCCGCTCGTTCTTCGGGGTGGTACGGTCATACGTCTTATCGTAAAATTCGAGCCCGCCGCATATGAGAAGATCTTCAGGTTCGGGAACGGCGAAGGACAATTTAGTAAATGTGGAGAATGGGATTTGGTCGAGCATGTTCCATTCCGGCTGGATATCAACGGAGGACTTAAAGACCGCCGCTTCACGGCGGGGATTATTTCCACCGGAGCGGTTGGCATGATAAAGTCTGTCACGGCGTGCGCGGTCCTTCTCGGCCTCGCGCTTTCGCGCCTCGACCTCCTCATCCCTGCGCTGGGGAAGCTGGTTCCGGTTGTTCTGGAAACGCCATTTGGGGCCGAACTTAGGGCGGGGAGGGGGTTTGCCGTCGACTAAACGGAAGGAGGAATCTTCTTCTGCATTCAGACCCATGAACGACTCGTCGGTGGTGAAATCGAAGGCGGAGTCGGCTGCGGCGTTTCTAGGGTTGTTGGAGCGGTTCTGATTGAAGTTGGAGCGGGTCCAGTCGGCGATTCGGCCCAATTTGTCGGACCGAGAGAAGGGAGCGAAGGGGACATTGGAGGGGTGGTTTGGGAGGAACGGGGAGGTTGATTCCGGAGGTCCCCAGCCGTCGGAATTGAACGGAACGTCGCCAATTTCGAAGCCTACCATTGATCCGATCTGGTCTGAGTAAGCAAACGCTGTGATCGGAGAAGATAGCCAACACTACTGAGAGAAACCCTAAATATGGTGGCTAGGTTTAGTGTATGCTATATAGTCTTGACCTAATTCCTTTTTTGACCCTGACAAATATGATATTGCCTGTATTTGGGTATGGGCCGCCTAAGAAAGTGGGCTTTGCTCTTGTAAAACTGGGTTGATTAAATATGGGCAGTGCTAACGTCGTCACTAAATTTTTCGCTACCGTCTTCTTATGCCAAAAATATCTCTCAATACAAAAAAGTACTCGCTAAGTCCTGCTACACTCCTATCGTCGCTGGCTGATCTCATTTGTTGAGACTCGGATAAAAATAGAAAATTGGAAAATGCCAATGATTGCAATCAGAACATATATTGCACACCAAACACCCATCGTAAATATCATATCAAGCACATCCGAGTATGCGAAAATACCAAATGGGGAAGAAATGACGATCACACAATACCCATCACTGATTTTTCTCAATACCATGATCACGCAGGATCACACAAACTCTCAGAAGTCTCAACAATAAAAGTTAAAAATCTTTGGTACAAACAAAAAGAAAAACAAAATTATGCATCATCATTCGAGAACAAGAAGATGAAGAGAAAGAAGGGGGGCATATCACGTTCACTCGCTAATTTCTACAAACAGATGGTGGGCTTTTCTTTTAATTACCCAAACAAACACAAAAAGGGAGCAAAAATAACTTTCACCATACGACAGCACTCATTGTTCAAATACATGTTAAACCCTTAAACGAAATTCAAAAATACTATGGACGGAAGAATTAAGATATCATCAAACGTACAGAGGAAGAGAAAAGCTACAGACAGAAATTTTTTGGAGATAGAGAAGGAGAGTGCACCAAAAAAATGGAATTTTTGTAATAGGGGTATTTTTGGTATTAATGAGTGCAGCATGAAAAATTTAGGATCGGTATTTAGCAACCCACTTAAAAATGGATGGCTCTTGTAAAAATGGGTTGATTAAGAATGGGATGTCGTTAAATACTGTCCTTATATTTTTGGCTTTCGTTGCAATTTTATCAAAAATATCAAATTTAACTATCGTTCCTAAATTTCTCATTTCCGTTCTATAATCATATAATTATTGTGATGTTCTAACATTGAAACTTGTACACTTTGGTCATTGAATTTTATGCATGACATTCTCAACTTGTTTAACCCTGAATCAAATATCAAACATATGAATAGCCCTATGTCAAAACGAACGTTGATACCCAGCTAACACTACATTGAACTTCTTTGCCAGCAAATCACAACTCACTCGGATCATTTTATGTTCACATTTTTATAATGTGACTTGAACGTTTTGTCACACCGTTAAAGAGTTTTCTCTCTCTCATTAGTTTCACTGGTCTTTCCTCACTACTTTTTCCGCTGGTTTGAACTTGAAGTTGTCAAGTTGCTGTTATATGTTATAGCAGTTCTACGCTCTTATACTATCGTGTTTGGTGAATTTGGTTTTGATCAGCTCCCAGACATGCTTAGCTTGAACAAGCTTTCCAAAATTATGGGCTAATGAGTCATTCACCCTCTTTGGAAGAATGTTCTTGACTCTTTGATTAGCTCAGATTAGCTGCCTTTCTGATTAAGACCATAAATCTGATCCCTTTACTTTCGATACCGGAGTTCCATCTGTGCTTTCCAGCATAAGGAAAGCAATTTCTTCTTCTAACACAAACCAACTCCATACATTGTTAGCATCTAGCTAAGTTTTAATCTTGGATGCATATATCTCAAAGAAACCACAATCATTTATATGTGTACATCATTTTCATTGTTTCTCCTCGCAAGAGATAGTTTCGCAAGCGCTTAAATGAGGATCTTTTCTCAAGTTGTTAGGCCTGAAAACACTTATGTTTATAAGAATCATGCACTAATACCACATATGAAGTCCCTCTTTCTATATAATAACAGTAGATCGGCTTGTATGTATATTTAAATATGCGGCTATTGCACAGTTCAAAGGTATTGACATACCAAGAACTGTGGCATTCTTAAGCTATATGTAATGAGTTATTGCAGCGAAAGATTTTGTATAACTTAAGTTGAGGAATGTCTTGCTTGATTTGGAGAAGCACCTAGAGTAAACAAACTAGCAACTGTATATAAAAGAAATACAGTAAATTAAGTAACCAACACAACAACAACTAACAGATATATGTAAGTGTGTATTAAATCGCTAAGTAAAAATGCAGGTGAATAGCTTACTAAGAAAACAAAAGTAAGGGAGAGAGATAATTAAACACACGATTATTTAAGTGGTTCCCAATAAACACCGGTACATCCACCACCTGCTGTTCTTCACCTCTGCACACAGAGCCTTTATCAATCAATCAATTTTTATACAGAGGGGAATTTTAGCAACTCAGCACTCATGCGCATGAATTACCCATCTACTATAGCCTAGCCCTAGCAATTCTCGGAGCACACCTTGCTCAGCTGTGTACTTAGGATACCACACCTAAGTTTTTACGCTGTGACCTGTCACCCATCGAAATCACCAAAAAGAACAAGAAAAAAATCACTAGAAAGTGAGGGGGGGGGTTTGCTTCTTTACAATTGCTTTTTATATAAGCAGATATAAAAGCTCTTATAATCTATTACATTTTTGAAGCTAATTACACTTGATCACAGCCTAATGCTTGATGATTCAAGTCTTCGACTTTGACTGATGATTTGAAGATCTCTCCTATGAAGTCGTCCGATCGTCCGTCGTCGTCTATGTACATGGAGAAATTCCCGCTTCCAAATCTTAAGGTTTGATCTCCATAATGGATTCTATTTATAGGCAAATAAAGCTCACTAGCCGTTGGGAGTCAATGCTCATAAGAATCTCCTTTTGCTGTTGTTGACTGTTTTTTGTCCTTTGACTGAATGCTTGTCCCATCATGTCTCTTTGATTGGTCCAAGTGACAGCTCTTCTTTTGGTTGTGACCATCGTCATGTGGCATCTTAACCTCTGAGAAGCTACCGTTGAATTGTTGAGTGGGCCTACATGGCATTCTTGAATCTTCCTGCAACGTTTTCTTGTAGCAGTATTAATCTTCTTTTCCCTTGGTTGGCAGCTGGCTCTAAGGATCTTTGACTTGCAAGATCTGTAGCTTCTGTATGAGGATAGTGCTTGATGATCATTACCATATTTAACACCTTAGTTAAAGAATCCTTGCTACTGTCATCTAACGTCTAACCAATATATTTTTTCCACTTTTCTCTACTTGTTGGTTGTTTATAAGTTGGCGGTTGGATCATCAAGAAACACATATTGAGAGCTTTGGTCGGAGATGGAGATCGACGCAAAAAGGGAAGGTCCATATTCGACACAGATTGAGGTGTGAACTTTTATGTTTTGTTAAATTTGGTCCCTATATTTTGGCTTTCTATAATTTCTCCCTTAATAAGTGGATATGTGAGAAGCATACGATGGTTAGCGGTAAACTTAACGGTTGATTAACGACATGGACCATTTATGTCCCTGCTTTATGAATTTATACCGAAATTGGCCAAATTCAAAGTTAAGAGACTATCAATCAAATTACCAAATTCAGGGACCATTTATGAAGTTTTTTCAAAAATTAATTAAATATTTTTCGATAATGTATGATTTTTTCTTACTATAGATTTATTATTTAAAAATTATAACGACCTGAGCTCGAAAATCGGGTCCTCTGTCTAGCCCGTCAACTGACCCATATCCAACGTCGCATCTTGAATTAATGATCCATCACAGACGATTCAAAAATTCATGGATGATTTTGATACTAGTTGAATAGTAGGGGCTACTAATAAATCATATTAAATTTCCACCTCTCTCTCTCTCTCTCTCTCTCTCTCTCTCTCTCTCTCTCTCTCTAGTGTGAGAATGTAGGGTGTCACAAACTATCTCACTCAAATCGTTGATGTCCCCGTCAAGGTCGAACCAAGATCATGACCGTCACCCCGAGCGAACTTGAAAGCCTTCCGACCGGATTTGATCTAATACCATCTGTAACGACCGGAGCCCAAATTTTTTCTTCCTTTTTTTTGTATTTTTTTGGGTTTTGAACAAATATAACTTAGAGCAGTGGGATCCACCACCAAATAGTATGTTTGTGCGTAAATGTGTGTCATATAAGAAACAGAGTAGGAGAGAGCGAGAGAGGCGGTTGTGTAGAAGTCTTGTAGGTGTTGTGTCGGTGTGTGTCATAGGTGTATGTTAATAATTTATTTTGCTCATATTTTTTCTTTTTTTAAAAAAAATTATTTAATGTTAATGCATTAAAAATAGGTAAAAATTTCATATTGACATATCTTTCAAATTTAATTTAATCACTAATTAAAATTAAATGTTTAAAAAAATTAAATATAAAAATTAAATTATATTTTTAAAAAATTAAATAAAAAATGTGGAATATATAAAAAATATTTTTTAAAAATATATAAAATAATTATTTTCGAATATACTCGCGGACACGAACGTGCTAATTATTCATTCGTATGGAGGATTGCTCCATCTATCATGGATTTTTATCTATGCATTGCTGCCTACACGCCTACATGCAATTCTACGCACTATATTTGTGACAAGGAGTATTTTTATTTATGCTTTGGTCCCTGTTGAATAAGTGTGTATTTCTTTAAAGTTACAAATAAATGGGTTTTTTATGTGCTTTAAAAAACTCGTGAACTTGTTTGAGCCAAAATTGTGAAGATCGCGCTCGGCTCATTTAATTCATTAGTTTTACTATTAAGATCGATTTTGAATTAACCCAAACTTGAACCAACCAACCAACCAACCAATTTTAAGAGTTCAGAGCTTCTATATCATTTAAAAAATGACCATAAATTTCAAAATATATAAATTTTTAAAAGTAGAAGGACAGAGAATGAGACACTAAATGAGATCCCAACTCGAATTTCAAACATGAGATAACCCTCAGCTAGACATTTTCTGGACAATCTGTAATGAAATGTATCACAGGGCTGGTCTATTGAGAGCCTGATGATCATATCCCTCATCCAGTTAGTTGGTGCCGGATTAAGACAACTCTGATATTAGAGTACTTTTTGAACAGTTTTGTAGCTCTTTTGTTTGAGTATACGTTTAATTAATGTGTCACTTGATTCGGCCCCGGCCCCAAGGACACCACTTTGGTCGAGATTTACCAAGGAATACTTGTCCTGCATCAACTCCCCTGCGCTGAAAAGAAGTCGAATCTGCAGGCGAGTTACTAACAATACAAGTAATATTGTCTTTTGGAGAAACGCAATGAATAACCAAAGAATGATCTTCTTCAATTTCAAAGGTGGCATATTCGTAGCACAAGCGAGAGAGTATATTAATTTCTTGTCGCCTTTAGCGCACCAATTTGGGTTCCCTCTTCAAGAACAAGTGCTGCTGATTTTGTACAAGTAACTTTGATGGACAATTAATGAAAGGCGGCATAATGGCCAAAGCCTTCCGAATAAAATGAGTTTGCAGAGCCAAATTACAACAAAGTTGGCTCAACCAGCTAGCCAACTAGGCATCAAAATCAAAACCACCACCTAAACTTGCACCTTGACAAACATGAAACGCCACTAAATAAGACATATCCGACCAGAAGATTACTATACATCTATTATTTTTATTAACTGAAACTCTTATGTGTTTTTGCTTGTGGACAGAGAGAGAGAGAGAGACTCCGTCCTTACTCTTGTATATATTGTCGCCTTCTATCTTTCACCCCTATTCTCTCAAGGCCGCAGCTCAGGTATTATCCATTTATCCCTAGTCTCTCTCTCTCTCTCTCTCTCTCTCTCTCTCTCTCTCTCTCTCTCTCTCTCTCTCTCTCTCTCTCTCTCTCTCTCTCAGTTCATAGAGTTCATACATTATACACTTTGTTATACATGCAAACGATGATATTATACTCTCTGCCTGCCCCAATAATTACATCTCTAAATATCAAGTATGAACTGATTCGTTGGGTTAAGTTCTCCATTAAGCATGCAGGCCTAATAATTGCTACGTTTTCGACTCAATATCGATTGCTATGGAGATGCCATACGATCACCCGCAATCATACTCAACAACGTCTAATGAAGTAAGTTTCTCCCTCCTTACTTTTGTGATGATCTATAACCGCAATGAAATTTGAATTGGTCCAAACTTATTTGCACCAGAAGCATACAGTCTAGTGTCTACAGTCTCTTTCATATGATAGCGGTTCTCATGGTTCCTATATTATTTAAGTTCTCATTTCACAAGGAATGCTCCTTCAATTTTAATTATTACATTCTAACTGTAGAATAGTGAGATGATGCTTATATGTGTGTGTGAAGAGGAGAGAAATATCTGGTGCAACCTGATAATTTAGTGCAGCAAACTCTATAAGATCAATTAAATCTTACTATCATATTCTATCGTTTTTGGGTGTGACTATAGGTGGGCACTCAACATGAAAGAGAAACACCAACGAAGAAGAAGAGAACTAAGTTGGCTGGAAGATCCTCGGGAGATTTGAACAGTGGCCTGCCTAAAACCAATTCATTTCAACCAAGCAAACGGCCAAGGCCCACAAGAGAAGATCCATCTGAATCATCACCATGCATGGGACTCTGAATCGTGTGGACCTCTGCCTCGAATAAACACTAGTCTGAAGCTCACTGCTCATGTTCTGTTGAAAGCGGCACGTGAGGGTTCTCCTAGTCAGAATATCATTTGCTCTCCATTATCGCTTAATTTTGTAATGAACATGATTGCGATGGGATCGAAAGGAGAGACACTACAGCAGCTTTTGAGCTTTATAGGATTGAGTAGCTTGGATGACATTATTGTGATGTCTTTGAGGATAGCGGAAGTCGCATCCCCTAGCAGCAGCAGTGGACCTCAAATCTCCTTTGCAAATGGTATATGGGTTGATCAAAAGTTCCCATTGAAACCTTCTTTTCAAGATGTTCTTAGCAATACTTGCAAGGCTGAAGTGAAAAATGTTGAGATGAAGCAGGTACACATGATTGTTGTTTATTACATCATCTTCAATTCTCACTCCACCATTCTAATCTTCTAATAAATAAACTCTCCGTTTTTGAAGGCTGATCGTGTCATTGAAGAAGTAAATTCATGGGTTAACAACAATACGAAAGGACTAATAGAGGCTATTCTCAATCGTCAACATGTAGATGATACTACAGTGATCATCCTAGGAAACGCGCTGTACTTCAAAGGAGTTTGGGCAGACAAGCTTAATGAAAATGGAACCAAACATCGAAATTTCTATCTTCTTAATGGGGATACTGTCTCTGTTCCATTCATGACAAGAAACTATAGTACTCTTTCAAAGCTTGTGATGGTTTCAAAGTCCTCAAAGTTCCGTATGAAAGTGGCAGGGACACAAGGAAGTTCTCCATGTACTTTCTGCTGCCACACAAGATTGATGGACTAGAAAACCTACTTGAGAAAATCAATTCGACTCCCGAGTTTTTGCACCAAGATTTTGGCCTAAGCATAACAGCATTTGATAATTTCTGGATACCAAGGTTCAAAGTCTCGTACATTCTTGAAGCTGAAGAGGTGATGCAGCAACTCGGACTCACGTTGCCTTTTGATATGAACTGTAGAGACATTACAGAAATGATGCACTCCTCATCACCCATAGATAACTTATACTTCTCAAAGGTTATTCAGAAAGCTGTGATCGAAGTAGACGAGGAAGGCACAAAGGCGGCAGCTGTCACTTTTGGACTGCGTCGCATCACTTGTGCTCGTTCTACAAAAATCGACAGAAATGACTTTGTAGCCGACCATCCTTTCTTGTTCATGATCAGGGAAGAGCTCACGGGGGCAGTTCTTTTCGTTGGAACTGTTTCCAATCCCCTCCAGAAAGAATAATATGGGCCTGTTTATCAAATTAAGGGGATTCGTTTTCCTTGAGTTGGTGTTTTTAAACTTAAATGATGAACATTTGAACCACATTCAGCCATGTACCTGAGGTTTTTGTTTTATGATTATGTTTTGTTTAGGATGATATCTATGGCTTTTATTAGAAGAAGATTCATGGGAATATGTTTATTT
>JAOWAN010000001.1:17452347-17463486 GCA_028566635.1 Lobelia cardinalis
ATCTGTTTTAAAGAAAGAATTTTTAAATAGGCTATTCACCCCCCCCCCTCTAGCCTATATTGAGCTCTAGTGAGACCAACAATCTTTTCGTAACCGGCCCCTTGCTCGTTTGAAAGTCCAAATGATTTTGGAAATTGGGTTGCTATTTACCGCCATTAAAATTTTTAAAATTGCCTCCAATTTTAACAAAAATATTCTTATTTTTTATCGCCCCTAATTTTCTACTCTCACCTCATTATCTTATATTTATTCTAATACTTTTATTTTAATATTTGTGCAGAATTATCTTGTGTGCGTGTTTCATGTTGATGCCATTCCCAACCCATCTAAAGAACAACTAATTGATGTCGTGCAGAGGCATTTCATGTCACATGTACTTATTTTTGCTCATGAATGGGCCATTTACTTTTATACATAAATATGAAAAAGGGGGTAACTGATTGAAATTATTTCCCCCGTTTGGTTTGCGAAGCAATTGGACGAGTTGCAGGTGTTCTCGGGCTTTGTGCAGGCGGCAAAGAGGCTCAAAATGAGGGACGATTATATGATAACGGGATGAAATTAAAAATTTGGGACGATAAATATCAAGGATATTTTTGTCAAAATGAGAAACGATTTTAGAAATTTTAGGGTGGTAAATAGCACCACCCTTTTGGAAATCATGCCGCGTTACAAGCTTGCTCCATGTTGACTCCCTATGCACACCAAATGGGCAATGTATCTGGAATCTTTACAGTTTGGCCTGTTGTCGGTGATCTCATGAGGAGTAGGATTTGCAATCAGAGTCAATTAATGAAGTCATTGACATCTCTTCTTCAGTTGACATTTCCTCTAACGACGAGGACGATGAGTGTAGTATTCTTGAAGAAATGAGGGGAGCCGATGATTATCTCTAGCTTCATATTCTCCTTCTTGATACCGATTCCTCATAGGGATAATCGAGTGAAAACGACGATGACTCCCTTGAGTTGCCAATTTTGTTTACGCTCTCCGATTCATATTGTTCCTCACGTTTGGCTTATTTTGAAGTTAAAAATGGGTTTGTTTGTACATAATGTTGTGATAAACTGATAAATTGAGCATGAATTAATCATTCAAGAACGAAGAAAATTCAAGAGAGGAGAGCGGGAAAAATGTATATGTTGTATATATTTGTTAACTGTCAAAGTACAGCACAGCCCCTTTATATAACACACAGTTTTCTATTGTTACACTCGCTACCCCTGAAGTTAAGGAAGTAATATTATTTCATCCAAGCCCAGTAATATTGCATTTCTTCATATTGACACTCACTTCCCCTGATGTTAGGGTAGTAATGTTACTTCGTCCACCTTCAACAGCATTACATCCTTCTTCATTCACATTGATGTCCTTAATATGTTGGCCACGTTGGGAAATGCTATTCAAATGGCTTGTAGGCTGCTTTTTAAGAACCCACAGGAATGTGCATATGCACTTCACCTCTGGTCATTCGTTCGAAATCTAAATATACTTGATAGAATGTTAAAGCAATTAAATCGATGATGCATTGATGCCAGAGATCTCTTCCCAACTACGGCTAAAGTTGCTTCTACACCATTGTAAAACTATTTAATTTCAGTATGATAAGATGTACATATTTCCCAAAAATAAAAAATGGAGAGAGAAAACATGGTGAAGATAAGAGTACCAGTAACGGTGCCATTCTATTTGGGTACCAACAGAAGGAATCAAGGCCATAACGGCCTGTGATTATGTAAATTTTGAGGGAGTAGCATCAGATATCATAAACAAGCTAACCAAATATCAAATAGTTGTTAGTTGCACAAGCACTTGAGACTGTCTAGTATAAGTTCTTACTGTCAGCAAGCAAAGATATACGAGGAATAAATGATATAGAAGTAGAATGTTTCTAAGAGATCGAGAGGTCGCAATACCTCTTAATCACATGTCCATATTGAATTTCTTGCCAGTAAGAATACGAGATATCTGGAGTACCTCTTAATCATGTGTCCATATTGAATTTCTTGCCAGTAAGAATACGAGATATCTGGAGTCCCCTGCTGAAAGCCTCATTGAATAGAATTCTTGTCTGCATAGCTTGAAATCCAGGCATCCATGATAAGAATCCCAAAGGAACCATGACGATTAACCCAATCATCATATCATACAGCCGACCCAAGGAAACAATGGTATCCCACACTACAGTTGTCTGAAGAAAAGGCCTCAACACCTGGGCAATAAGTATAATTCCCCATCCTGTAGGAATGAAGGCGAGCATACTTGAAAAAAGATCGTACGGAGTAAAAGGGGTGAATTCCAGCAGTAAGACAAGCACAAGTACAGTGACGAATATGACAAGGAATTGAACAAGCCGATAGTAGATGTGTTCCTTTGCAGCATATTTGTCCTGAGCATATGCTATGACAATATATATTGCCACAACCACCACCATGTAGATCCAGGATAGCAAGTAGACAACAATACTTGTACTATGATTTGCAATGTTCAAATGGTAAACAATCCCATACTGGAAAAAGAAGAAACGCATATCCAAAATTATCTCCAACAATTTTCCCCATAGGCCAGTGGTTCTCAAATGGTCCTGCTCTTCGTACCACCATGTTTCCCAACTTTGATCAGCTTTTGCAAAAACCCCACCGCTATACCAGATCCATTTCATGAAATCATCAAAATCATATACAGTTTTTAGCCAATCAAAGCCAGAAGGGTTGAACGCAAAGGGTGCCATGATCCAAGAGACAACAAGAAACCAGCTTGAGATGTTCAATACTATATAAACAAAGGTATTCGTCGCCAAGGGGCTATTTGAAGCGTACACAATCAGAATTACCCCAAGTTCAATCGCCTTCACAAAATGGCTGCGAGAATATAATCTATAGTTCTCCGCAAAGCTTTTGTGCTGCACAACAAAACCCCGCCCTGTGGCTCGGTACTTGGCACCCCCGTGAAGAATGGTTCGGCCAAAGTAATGTGTACGTGTTCCCATAGAGAAAGTGTAAAAGACCGAGCCAAGTTGTAATTGCATAGTTACAAAATCCCATATTGCAGGAAGGAAGCCACGCTCTAGAGAGTTCTCCACGATCATTGGAAGGGCAGTGAAGACACCAAGCTGGATAATGAATTGCTGATTCAAAATTGCACCAAGAGCCCTATTGTTTCTACTATTGAGTCTATTGTCCCTAGCAGCCTCCTCAATACCACTGAGAGCAAGATAAAGTCGGCCCCACAAAAATGCATAGACCATAACTACCACAATCATAGTGTTGTAGAAGAACCCCACAGTAGTATAGAAGAACGAAAGCATGCGGAAGAAGTCGAGCCTATGACCCAACCTGTATACATCTCTGCTCAAAACCTGCTCCCCATTGCCACTGGCAACCTTGGCCTCAAACATGGATATTTGATTCAACCCAACATCCCTCCCCTTACCAACTTGTATATACTCGTGGTGCGTCACATTCCCACCTCTCAGAGTGCAATTGAATCCAGCAAATATATCCTCACTAATGTTGATCACTCGTGAAGCCTTGCTAATACCACCCCGACTCAAGAACCAGAACCTATCAAACACATCTGGGTGGCCATAATGCATTCGAACCTTGAGTGGGTTTGCAAGGACACGCTGCCCTAGAGTAACAAAACTCATCTCCTGGGCAGACATAAACCAAGCCAGTGATGACACAGAACCCGTGAATATGTTTTCACGAACACCCAAAATGGTTGGTTTCCTGATACCATGATTGCACTTAAATTCCTCTAAAAGATTACGCATTTTAAGTGCCTCCTCAAAATAATTGTCCTGGTTCATGTCAATGGTTTGAAGTGAATCACCCCTAGTAAAGATAATGGCATGGTTTTGATTCTCTGGTTTACCCTCCCCAAGCTTCATGGGACCAGGCAACTTGATGCGAAAGATTTCCACTTCTTCCTTCCGTTTCTGATCATACTTTACAAGGACAGAGTAATACTCCACATCTTCTCTCCCTAACTGAACCTCATCAACATATGCCACTCGAAGAGCCTCATTGTTCTTCATTAGGTACAAAATCTCTTCAGCTCGGGGATCTCCCTTACCCTTATGATGCCCATACATCTGGCAGGAAACCACATAAGTGAACTTCATCAAAGCACAGCCAAACTCGTGCCCTTTAAGTAATATACTCACACCACTAGTAGCTCTGTTAAGATTTCCAGAAGCAGGTGGAACACCAGTACTCAGACCATCCAAAGTACTAGTATGCCTCAGTGATGAACTGAAGGACGCAATTTCTTGTGATCCCCGCTTTATATCCATCTCAGATGCAGAATCAAGAAAGGCAAGCATTTTGAGTGCCCTATAGTAATACATCATTCCCCTTACAGTACGAGATAAGGTCTGGCCTCTGTATGATGCCCAGAGACGAAGATCCCTCGCTTTGGTCGTCCAAATATCATTGTCATCCTGCAGGCCTTCTCTACGCATCCGCTCCATAAAATTCAACCACTCATCTTCATATATCTTCTGCAGATAAAACAGTGTAGAAATACCATCTTCATTTGGACTTCGAAGCCCTTCTTTCCCATACAAGACATCTTCATCATAGTAAGGGGTCAAAACACTAAAAGCCATCATCTTCTCAACTTGGGGTGCACGTGGCATGTTCATGAAGAGCGAATTGCTAAAGAATGCGACACGCCTTCTCGCCTCGAGATTCTTGGGGATGTTGTGCATCCAGTCCCTAGAAGTTAGAATGGTCTGTAACCTCCTTAGCTGTCTGTAGAATAAGGTATCGTCAGCATCAGGGAGCTGAACAGCATTCTCAAAGAGCAACCCTGTATCAGTGGCTGGATTTGAAGGTGCCAAGCCCTCCTGCCTCAACTGCGGATGGGACTTCTTCAGCCTCGGAAATTCTCGAACAGAAATTTCGTACAATGCCTGCAGAACATCTACCACTTTATTCATGTTTTTCTTAGGCATCATCAGGAGGCTGATAAGAGAGATTAAAAGTTCATGAATTCGGGGTAGAACAGTCATCTTGTAGGCCCCAGTAAACTTCTCAATCTGGACATAGTGATCAATCTCCAAGAACAGTTTAGTAACAATAGAATGCTCTTCTGTACCATACTTGACAATCTCAAGGAGCAAGAACCTGATACTATCATAAGCTTCAATGACTGCGCACCGCCTGTACTCATTCTTGCATACTTTAAACCAGACCCATCTATCAGGTGCATCTGAAAGTTCTCTTGCTTGGTTGAGAGCAAGAAGAAGCTCGTTGCACAAGAGGAAACAAGGCCAGCGAACGACCTTTATATCCCAGCAGTTTGGTGGCAATTCCATTAGCTCCACCTCACGATCACTGAGGAGATCTTCTTCCCTCAAAGTTATAATTATCTCATTCCAGATCAAAGCGAACCTTGTTGCTTCAATCTGATTTGACTCAATTTTGTTAAACGGTTGCCCAAGCCCGTACCGTAGCTTCACCCTGCGAATTGCATCTCGAAGCTTTTGCACAAGAGTATCCTTTGAACTAAGGGTCTGATCCTCTGGCATTAAATTGAACTGCAAGGCACTGGCGAAGAACTGGAACCTCAGTCTTAGCTGTTGAATATTCCGAATCTCACCTAAATGAGAGAACAATCCAATCGTCGCTCCAACAACAGAAGAGTAAATTGCATACCATATTTGCAAATCTACTAAATATATCAAAAGAACAGGAACCCACAGCAGGATAACTGCAGCTCTGTTATTGTTGCTGAAGAATTCGTGCCAGTGGTACTTTATACGCTTGAGATTCAATAGAGCTTTGGTCGGGCCAACCAAAGGCTGGATTTGAAGGAAGTAACTGAACGCAAACTTGGAAACTAGTACCATAACCCAGAAAAATGTATACTTGATGTTACTAACAAGACCTTCCCGTAGTCCGCGACCTACAAAGATCCGAGTGTGAAACCACCACGTAAGCAAATAGAAAACTACCCAATCTGATTCATCAATAAAATTCCTGATCCAAGGAAGGACAAAAAGAATCAAAGCTAGCAACTCCGGAACTATAAACACCAACCCTGCCTTGAGAAACACAATTATTCTATCATTTGCCTCGTCTGACCACCGCCCATCAAAATTCTTCTGGCTCCAGATCCTAGCATAGAATACCGAAAACACAACCACCCAAGCCACAGCAACAATGCTTTTCATCACCATTCTCACTAGAACCAACTTAGTATCCCTCGACACCAAACTATACTGCGTACCAGCATCAAGAATAGACTGAACAACTCTAAGACCAGCCCAACTAATAAACACAGTAAGCAACTCCACCTGAACATCCCGCCGCTCCAAAGCCTGCCAAGGATACTTAGTCCCTTCCCAAGCAACAATACACGAAGCCTGAAAGAACAAAAACAACAGTATCCACAACCTATCAAAACTCCTAAACAAATTCCAAAACGTCCGCTGCTCAACAAAACCAGTCTTCCCCACCCTATTATCCGTATCGGTAGCCAAAAAACCACATGAACGATCAATAGGCCATTTCAGCCTCTGAAAACACCTCCTACTCCAAAAATACTCATTTATATCATCATAATTTCGCCACGCAGAATGCGGGGCAGTCCCATTTCGACTCCGCTCGACCTCGCGCTTAATAGTCAAGTAAACTGGTGTCACAACTTTATTCAAGAAACCATTTTCACCAGAGACGGATGGAACAAAAGGCGCGCCAGGATTATCATCAAGAATATGATTCAGTTCCATAGCCATATGGTGGTAAATATAACAAATACATTCAGGGGTAAAACGGAGGTTTCCCGATTCACCCCAGATAAGTAAATAAAGGGCAACATACAGTAGTTCCCTCCGGGAAGTATTGGGGTGGCGGCGCGTGTTAGTGAGGCGGACTTGGGACCGGCGACCCAAAAAAGAGCACCACGAGGTATAATTCTGAAGGAGCTTGCGGCGGAAGCGGTGGAGGACAGAGGCGTCGAGTGAGTCTACGATCGCCGGCGGCGGCTGAAGCCGCATTTGGGAGTTGGCTAAGTGGAGGACAAGGTGCTCTCTTTGGTTGCGTACGTTGTCGTTTTGGAAGCCGAAGAAGTTCCCCAGCCAGTCCATGAGGTCCATGCCATCATGCCAGTCGCGGAACGGGGGTTTCCGGAGGTCGCCGACGGAACGGAGGGAGGCTGCGGCGGCGCGTACTTCCGGGTAGCGGAGGGAGGGGTGGTCCGAGAGAAGGCTGTGGATTGGGATGATGTTGAACGGCTCCTCGCGATGGGTTGGAGGAGGCGGCTGACGCGTGTAAGGTGGCGCGTTCGTGCGCGTGGGCTGCGGCCGCCTGAGATTCATGGCATCAGTCTGGTGTGTAATGGGGATTATGAGTGTCAAGGTTTTCGAGCGAAGTTTAGAAATGTGGACTCGCAGATAGATATGGAATCTGTAAGTATATACCTGGAGTTGTACAGTACAAGTTGATAGCGAAATCGAGGGCAATTTGGGGTTTTTACGGAGCTAGTGTTTTCTAGGACGGGGGGTTACGTCTTCGAGGGAATGAGTTGTTCGGTAGGGCGACGCTTTTTACGCGAAAGTGAAAGCGAGTGAAAAGAACGCGCCGCGCTAAGGTTGTGATTTTAACGTTTTGTCTGCCGGGGGTAGGACCCACTCGGCAGTCTAATCAGTTACACTCGACTTATCTGCTCAAATTTCGAGGAATTCAAATTTTTTGTCCCAATATCTTTTAAATACTAGTAATATATATCTTATTAATTAACTAGTAAATGTCCGTGTTCGAGGATACGGTGCTCGAACACGGCGCAAGAATATTTGACGATTCGTTTTTATATTAAATATAAAAATTATGAACATTAACCAAGAAAAAACTATAAAGAAAAAAAATAAAAATCGGTCTCAAAATAAAATAACAAAAATATAATTTAACAAAAATAAATTAACATAAAAATTATGTATATAATTTTACATATAATTTTTAACATAAAAAATATGTATATAATTACACATAAAATATAACATTTTTTAATATCTCTCTCTTTCCACCCCTCTCTCTCCCTTCCCAACACACACTCACTTTTCTCTTTTTTTTTTTCTCAATCCCAACACACATACCCACACAAATAAAACACTTTCCAATACACACTCATCATTTACTCATCATTTGAAGTGACTACTCATCATTTACTCATTATTTAGAGTTACTATTCATTTGTGGTGGAGCCCATCGCTCAAATTTATAATATAGATATTTTAAAATTTAGAATTATTTTTTAAATATCTAAAATGAAATTTTTAAATGACTAAAATTAGGTTTTAGAAAAATAAAATAAGAAAAAGAATATTAAATAGGACAAAAGATCCGAACTCAATTTCGAGTTTTCAGTTGATAGTGAGTGGAGTGGAGTGAGTAAAGCCAAACCACACGTGCACATCATGTGACGTGATAAAGTTGCCAATCCGTTTCATTTGACCAATTTGATCGATATACCGTTTTTTTTAATTAAAATTTATCAAATATAAATTACGTTATGAAGTTGAATTAATGAGGTTGACTACTATAATCATTTTAAATTTTAATTTATTGAATATAATTTTTTTTATTTTATAATTTCATGTTATTATAATTAGATTTTAATAAATATAAATGGCTATAAATATATTAAATATTAGCATAAAGTAATTAAATTATAATTTTATTTGTAAAAAGAGAAAAATAGAAAAATATTAATATTAATAAATAATGACATAGGTTTGAATTTTTTTTTCTTTTGGTCATTTAAGGTAACTATTAATCTATATAAAATAAATTTAAATTAAGTAAAAAGCATATATCCCTCCTCGATCCCCCTTCATTCTTATGTTAATTTTATTTTTTTCTCTTCTGTGATTTTAAAGAAATAATAATGTTTGCATGAGTGTTATAAAAAATCTTAATTTTTTTATTTTATGAATCTATAAATTATTAATATTTTTTTATTTTTTTTATTCAATCGACGAATCTTATTATACATGATAAGTAAACCGGCGAGAGATGGAACATTCAATTAATAAAAGCTTACCTCATATAAACATTAGGGATTGTATTTTGACGTCACTCGTGACATTCTACAATCAAATTTTATAAATGAATAGACATTTATCAAATTTGATTCTTAAAATCTACACTACAATAAGTACTAAAGAAACTTTTGACCATTATAAATGAAAAAAAGTTTTAACATCTCAACCTCAAATATGACTTTTAAATTTTTGTTTATATCATCACTTTTTTTTTTGAAGCAAAGGAACGATTGCATTACTACCCAATAACGTCAATTACATCATGAATAAAAAAGGAAATAGACTTCCTCTAACTAACACAATCAGGCAAAGAAACGGACGTTTATATCATCACTTTCATTTCAAGATGAGTTGTTAAAAATTAGACTTTACATAGTATTATTGCAAATCTAGATATTGAAAAATAAAGTACAAATAATTTGATGCTTTTGCCAATCAAAAGAATCCTCATTATCAAATTAATTAATCTTACTTTAGTTAGGGGATTATATTCCATTTTTGTCTTTATTCAGAAAAGGGGGGAAAAACATCACATAAATTAACATGATCACTTCATCTTTTTGATGTTTTAAAAAGGAAAACAAAAGATAGTGATGACTTCACTCAACCACCAACTTTTCCTTGTAACGGCTCTTTCGGTGTACGATGTGGGCGACATGTGTGAATTGGATTAATATCCCCCTCTGGAATATTCTACCTTTTTCAAATTCAAATGGTTGTTCCCGTGGATGCATCAGGTATATTCATTTTGGTACTATGTAAATTTTTTTAATTAAATTTTTTATTTAACCTAGTAAAATATTAATTTGAAAAACAAAAAATTGATAGAAATAAAGAAAGCAATAGAATAGATCATAATCCTTCTAGAAATCTAATCCCAGTATTAATCCTAATAGTAAGTCTGTCAATTTGAGTTAAATGGGTCGTAATGGATTGAGTTATAATAAATAATAGGTTGTAATGGGTTTCATCTATTATAACTTATTTAATTAGCCAATCAACTTAATTATGTAATAAATGGATTAAGTTAAATTCAAATCAACATTTGCATACTCTTTCGCATAAAAAATAATATTTTATACACATTCTAATACACAAATTTATAGTTAAATGGGTTAAAACGGGTTGAGCTATTTAGCAGGTTAAAACGGGAGTGGGTTAATGGATAACAAATTGACAGGCCTACCTAATAGGAATATGTTACAGATCCTAAGCTCAATTGTATCTCATATGTATTTTTTCATGTATCCTTAAACATTATGAATCTAATATGATTTATCACTATTCTTCATGATAATCAAAGCCAAAATTATCAAAATCTAATTTTTTTTTTTTTCTTCCTTTGCACATTTTTATCCGATGGGCGGCGGGCAAATCACGACGGCTACAAGATCTGCAAGACAAAAACAACGTCACAGAGCAGGGGAGTAAATCCTGCTAAACTGCTCCAACGTGAGAGTGAGCTTCAAGATTAACAAGAGCGTATTCAATAAGCGTTTGAGCATATTCAATAAACGTTTGAGGGTAAAATAGCATGTACTTTGTGCCTACGGGGTAGGGCTCTATTTATAATGCTGAGGAGTTCAATTCCGTGCATGAGAAGGAATCTAAACCACCTCTAGACCTTCTTAATTACAAGGAAGTCAATCTCAGATAGGATTCTATTTATACTCAAATAAGGTAACTCGTATCAGAGTTATAATAGAAGATGATCTATCGGAGATATTCTGCAATAATGGAGGAGATTCTCCTAGATTGACACGAGCTTTCAAGCAAGGATGCTCACCAAGTGTCGGAGATGCTCGCCATGTTTCGAGCAAGGATAGTCACCAAGGTTGTTCGCCAGATCTCAAGCAAGGTTGGTCGACAACTATAAAGTGTGAGAACCCCGATCCTCGCATCGATGGTGCGATGAGAATTTTGGTACAACGCGCGTGGGTTTCTCATTCGTGACCGCTCATGCTTTGTGTGAAAGTTTGAGAGTCGCCACCTCCATTTATATTTAAGACTTCGGAAGCACAAGCCTTTTGAAGTGTGTGAGATTGTAGGTCCGGGGGCTAGGTTACGAATCGGGAAGGGGTTAGGCACCC
>JAOWAN010000001.1:17486280-17503708 GCA_028566635.1 Lobelia cardinalis
TAGCTGAGGAATGTGTGAGATTAACTATTTGTTTGCATGAGCATTAATTCCCCCCCCCCCCCAAATTTACGAGTTTCTTACGAATGAATGATTGAGTAAACAAGCACCATGAAGGTGAAAATTTTGGGGCTTACCAAATATGTTGTTTGATGTAATCAAGGTGTTGAAGTGGTGATTAGTTTTTGTTGTCTTGTATCCGTTTGATTTTCTTGTAGAAATTTTATTTCAGGTTGGCAGTGTTTTGTGATGATATATGCTACTATTTGTTTGTTCATAAATGTACACTCAAAAGAATAGTCCCGTTTGACGAGTTAAATGGTACTTTTATGACCCTTTTAGCTTCACATAGGTCCGCCACTGCTCTAGTTCTAAACTTCTTTCAACCAATCCATCTAATAAGTGAACTCTTAGGAAGAGGCAAAGCAACCATTACCAGTGGTTTCCATACAACTTTCACCAATGACAAGATTAGGATTAACTCTAAGGAAGCAAAGGAAGCCGCCAAACTACTACTATTTTTTCTTTGTGTAAGATGTGAAAATAAAATAAGTGATATAATTGCTCACTTTAACTGTCAAATAAAAAACTTTAGCTTCAATTTAGTATCTTAGGCCTGTACAATGCCCCATTTGTTAGGAATATGGAAAGTGATAAACAAGAGCAAGAGCAAAACTATTGAGAGCTTGGAAATCAATTAGAAAATGAGAGCAAATGTCGAAAACTCTTCAGTCCTGAAGAAGAGGTTTGAGTTTGGTGACAGCATTGGTAGGACGAACTCAGCAAAAGTGGTGGAATTTATCTGATTAGAGAAGCAGCGGTTATCAGTTAATTCTCTATAGGAGAGGTCAGCTAAAGTCTAATAGTTAAGTTAAAGTTTTTGTGTAACCCTTTACGATTGATCGTATCTGAACAACCTAATGGTGCTCTAAGTTCTATTTCAGTAAAGGCCAGCCAACTCGAGGCAACACTTCAAGATCGAGGTGAACTGCAGTCCGAAAAACTAAGATATTTGGATAACAGATTTTTGGAGATGAGCTGTGTAAAATTGATGGGTGTATCTCCCCAAAATCTTCTCCCTTCTTTTAATTCCTTGCTGTTTGTGGATTGGCGCTTTCACTATCTCCTATGTTCCTCACTTCTTGGGAGTTGGCGAATAGTTGCTTAAGTAGGCTTGTGAATCTTTCACGTGACAGTCGGCAGGCTGTAAATTTCCATGATCGCTCTTCCTGACCTCTTTTTTTCTGGGGGAAACCATCCTTTTGGGATTGCTTTTCTTTTGGCTTGACTTTTGTCTGTACTTTTGCTACTTATGAGGTACTCTGCCGACACATCATACTCAATTCTTTTCCCGCTATTTGCCATGTTCCTTCCTAATGCACAAGCAGCAACAAATTAACAAGCTTAATCTTAGTGAAACAGTTACAGTTTGACAGCATCTAGCTTTGATTAATTTAAACCTCAAATTCGCATGGCTTTCAGTTCATAATTAAATGAGCAATATCAGCTTCCTATTCTAGTATTCTTATTCGCTTTTCACCCCATCTAAACTTTCTTGTACATATGTGTTGCTAATCCGCCATTTTAAGTAAGTCTAGTGCAGCTCTATCAAAACAATTAAAAGCAATGTTATAGTGTTATCCATCAATTTTTCTGTGCATATTACGGTATCGGAGAGAGTAACTGATGTTGATTACTTAGATCCAGAAGATGTGACATTTGATCTACGCAGATATAAAAATGGAGAGTGAACAAGACGATGAAGATGGGCCTCCACCTGGATGGGATTCCGTGCGTCCACAAGCTCAACAGCTTTTACGAATACCACCAGCACCAGATGTAACAGTTCCATCCAGTAAGTTGCACAAGTCTTCATTGACATATATATATATATATATATGTAATGATGAAACACACTTAATCAATCTCTTTACTGCAAACTGAGAAACATGAGCCTTTTTTCTAAACTGGTAGAGCAATTGCTTTCACTGAAATATATGAAACATCCTTCCGCATTCCATATTTCCTCTTTCTTGTTTCCTTTTCTTTTTTTTCCCCCTTTTTTCTCTCTTTTCCTTTTCTGTCTTTTGTTAAACATGCACTCCCAGTGACTTCTCTTGACAATGTATTCTCGTCTTCTTAGACAAATATTTGGCTGCTTGCTTTCTTGATTGTTTTTGAAGCTGTATTAATCTGCTTTTTCTCCTTTTCCTGTAACGGGATAGTTCAAAGTCTATTTTGCATTTAACTTTGCAGAACCATTTTGATAATGGTCCCTATTTTATTTAGGAAAGGCTTGGAGGCTGAACAGGAATCTGGTTATCTATTGGTTCATTGGCTACGAAAAATTTGATAGTCCACCTTGAAGTTCTTTTAGAATCAATCAAGTATTCTCAAAGTATCGATTGGTGACCGTTCTATATACAAAGGTCCAGGAGGAGGTCTCTGTTTCTGCCTTTTACTTGAGCAAGAATGTATATCATGCTCTGATGTTTTTGTTTCGACAACTGTTTCGTGCATGCTCTAATGAAAATAACCGAGTTAATCCAGTTCAAGCTACAGTAGATCGAGTAAATCCGATTATGAGACACATTTAGATTCTAGATTTTGAATCAAATTAACATATCCATATAGCCTTCCCCTTCCCTTCTAGCAAACTAGTAGTTATCCATAGATTCTGATCAAGCGTAATTATATCTCTAATGTGGGTGAATTTGGGGTGCACTATACATACTAGAAAGATCGAGTTGAAACAATTCATTTGATTAATTGCATTTACAAAGTATATTGGGGGGGGGGGAGGGAGATGAGAAATGGGAGGAATACACAAGACAACCCATCAGAGCTAATATGTGGATATGCCGATATGTTAGGTGTGAAACTGGAGCAAGACATCGAAGATGAAGGACCACCACCTGGCTTTATACCTCCATCACAAGCACCAGCACAAGTGATGCCACCAACAATATCAGGTGAATCTTTTCTTCCATCAACTTCTTGTGCTCCTTTCTTGTTATGAATTCAATTGGTAGTGCACCTCATGTACAAGCATAATTTGCAAGTATTCCCTCTGTCCCAAAATGGTTGTTTTGCTTTCCATTTTCATTTGTCCCAAAATACGAGTCCACTTTCTAAATATGAAGCACTTAATAATACTAGTTTACTATAATGCCCCTCAGTACTCACCCTACTTGTATAACATTTGTTACTCATTAAAATCCAAAATTGTTAGAAGTAACAAAATTTTGCTTTAGTAGGGACAATTCAGGAAGAACTACATTAAATAGCCTGTAATCAATGGCATTTCTTAACATTTGTGTCAAGTCAAACAGGACAGTCATTTTGGGACGGAGGGAGTAGTATATGTTGTCCTGACTCCCACAGTACAATATATTAATTGTAGACCCCCTGTAGAATGTGGCTCTATATGGAAAGGAAAATTCTGGGGATCTCAAAAAATGTCCGACAGCCATGATCCATGTGATTACTTAGCCTCTAGGCCCACTTGTGACGTGATATCTTATCCGACCAATCACATATTGGATACAAAAGTTTGGATCACTAGCATTACTAAGAAGTGATCCCATGAAAAGAGTGATAAATCTAATAGATGGGAATCTTCAACCCTTTCATTGCACCATTTTGTATTGAAGCAGACTTTTCTAATCAGATTTACTTTGATAGCTCAAATCTTGAAATTCTGACTTGATTGATTTACTTGAAGCTGTAGTCTGCTTGATTACCTGTTCATGCAGTCTTCAAAAACAAAATAAAAATGGCAATACTGTTTACAACATGATAATTACCTAGCATTAATCATATAAGAGGAAAGGGTAAGAATAGTTCTTTGCTCGTGGGCAAGTAAAAAGTTTAGAGGTGTTACCTTGGGATTCTCTTACATTTTATTATTTAGTCCTACAAGACTTCAGCAAAATCAACTCAACTATCTACTTGAACGAATTCTAGTAGCTATTTTTTTGATATACCCTTTGACAATTGCAATCTCATTTTGTGTTATCATCTTTCTTCTGGAAATAATAATGATTTTTTTAATTAAACTAAATTAAATACTCGAGTTGGTCTATATCCTGCAACTCGGTTTAGATTTTTTTTAAATCCACTGATGGTCATATGTGGATATCCTATTTGATCTGGAATCCAACCTAAGATATCTGGTTATTACTGAATCACACTTGGATTCACATGTGTTTGATCCAATGAATTGGTAGTTTCCTTGTAGCATTTTAATGATATGATGCTAAGTGTATTTGTCCAAATCATAGATTTCCACCGCATGTTTGACAAGTGAACGTCAATAATAGTATACCAGATTTCAATTTGGGTAAACACCAATCTGATCTGAGGTTCACCCATTCGCTTACTTAGATGAAATGTGTGAAGTAAGTTCAGTCTAGATGATATAGAAGGCAAGAAATGAAAGAAAAAAAAAGTTCGATCGAGGGATGCTTCTTTGTTATGGGGTTGTGCCGTATTCAGTCTGTTGTGGAATATATGGTTTGAGAGGAACTCTCTGATCTTCAGAAATCGAGTGATATCGCTTTCATTATTGTGGGAGACAATTACTGTGCAGTCTTCTCTTTGGGCTTGGAGTTTTGGCGCTTTCAAGGGTTTGTTTTTAGGAGATTTGGCTAGAGATTGGAAACCTGCTATAAAGTAATTCGTGTGTAATTGTTGTTTTTGTTTCTTTTTTGGGTGGATTCTTGTCCGCCTACTTTGTTCATTCTTTCTCTATCAATGATATTCTTCTTCTTTTATCAAAAAAAAAGGAAAATGAAATGAAAAAACTCAGTTAAAAACCAGCACAAGCAGTCTGCTTACCCAGGAATAAACAAGAGAATGACCAAAAATAAAGATAGGAAGCTTTCTTGAGGTTAGTACGATCTCGTTCTTTATCTCTAAACATATGAGACCACTATAAAGTACTCCCTCAGATCCACATGAAAAGGAACACTTTCCTTTTTGGTCCGTCCCACTTGAAGAGGGACATTTCTTTTGGTAAATAATAAAAATATGCCTCTCATTGAGGGGTATTTTAGGAAATTTTAACGTGTTTTCAACCCTTTTCGTAATTTGCGTGTTTAGTGAAAGTATCCCTCTTCATGTGCGATGGGAGGGAATAAGATTTTTGACTAAAAACACTGGTTTATTTTCTTCTAAAAAGAAGACATCCTCTCATGTGAATAGTAACTAGGCAGTTAATATTGGATTAATTCCTATTTCTGCTAACTGAATTTTTGCAGGCCCATTTACTCTTTAAGTTATTTTTATTCTATCTCCTTTAGCAAAAAATCACTGCACTAAGTGAAGATTTGTTTTTGTTTTTGTTTTCATTTCATATTCATCGACTGTAATGAAATTAGTGACTCGTTTTTGGAATGTACAGAGTATCACTTGCCAGTGCTGCCTGGTTAAAAGAAGAAAGAGACTCTTAAAGGCATTGGTACCTTGATAATAATGACCAAAGAGAAGTATTGCTTCAATTTCTTAATGATGAGAAACGTACAAGGCTTTCATTTACAAAGTTAAATTGGCAACTAGACAGTAGTATGCTTATCTAATGAAATGTACTCGTACGAAAAATAGGAATCAAATGTACAAAATTTAATTTTACTTAAACTCATTTCTAAATATTTCTTACCATGAATGGTATTTTTCCAATCGGGGCCGTCACATCCTCATAAATAAGGAACACGAGGTTACTTGATATGCATCATCTATTTCCTTCTTTTACGCCTCCTCAATCCCCATTAAATTTTCTTGGAGACATCGATTCACACCACTGTTGCAGCCAGATCTGCAATCCAACATCAGTCATGGCTTCCTAGATATTGATGAACTTGCTATCTTTCCCTTCGCACTTGGCTCTCCAATCAAAGTTATGCTAAAACGATAGATGTGGAATGGATCTATGATCAGATCAGCAAATAGAAAGTTGATGTTTTTCTTGTCTTCTCATTCTTATATAATCATTCTCGTTAGGAGGCCGGGGTTGGGAATCGAGTCCAGTTTTGGAAGGATCACTGGACAGGGAACTTTCCACTCAATATCTCTTTTCCTCGCTTGTTTCGGCTTTCCAGTGTGGGGGGTCAGGTGACTTGGAATTTTCATTTTGTTAGGAATCTTAATAATAGGGAATCCAGGTCGGTTGCAAATTTATTACCACTGTCTTCTTTTTGTCCGTTGGATCATCTATCCGATCGTCGAATTTGTGTTCTCGAACAGAATGGGTTGTTTTCAGTAAAGTCTTTCTCTAAAGTTCTTCGTTCAAATTCACCGTTTGACTTTCCTCTTTATCATTTCACTTGGAAGTCCAAGGTTCCGTTCAAATACAAAGTTATTGCTTGGTTAGTGGTCTTTGGTCATCTGAATACTAATGATTCGCTGTAGAGCAGGTATCCGAAGATGTCTATCTCTCCTGATGTGTGTGTTATGTGTATGTGGGTAGTGAGTCTCATGACCATTTGTTCATGCATTGTTCAACGGCTCGCAGTTTTGGAGTTGATTGTTTGAGATACAGGGCGAGCTCTATATTATGCCTAGCGGTGTGGAGGAAATTTGCATGATTAAATATTTGGGTTTCGGTTGATCGAGGGATGCTTCTTTGTTGTGGGGTTGCGCAGTGTTCAGTCAGCTGTGGAGATTGAGAAAAACTCTCGAATTTTCAGAAATCGAGAGTTATCTCTTCCGTTGTTGTGGGAGAAGATCACTGTGCAGTCTTCTCTTTAGATTAGGAGTTTTGGTGCTTTCCTGAGCTTGACTTTGGGGGATTTGGCTAGAGATTGGAAAGCTGCTATAGTGTAATTGTTGTTTTTTACTTTCGGTGGATTTCTTATCTGCCAATTTTGTATCTTTTTCCTCTTATCAATGATATTTCTTCTTTTATCAAAAAATATATATATAATCATTTGCTATTAATCTGCTACATTGAAATGTGTGCTCATTCCTTTGACATATTTCAGAGTCCTTTTAGGCATGCATTCATATTTTCATATTTTCATGAGGATAAGCTTTTGGATTAGAATTTGAAGGCTTGTTTGGTTTGCAAGTGGGAACACCAAGATGGGCATCTATGAGTGGGGAAGAAATTATGATGAACCTCATTGTATAGCGGAGCAAATAGCTGGTTTCCCTGGTTACACTTATCACTTTATCTTTATGCTTGATTATCTTCAGTCACATTCACTAAAGGAGGACATTGCTACCTTGTATCTGTTTGCCCCCACCAGCTGTGCCTGTGTGTGCATCATTGTTTTACTTATAGACAAACTTAGCAACTTTTGTAATGCCAATAGATCTAGCTTTGTGCATTGGAGAAAATTAGAATATTATGGAACAATGATGACTGATGTGGAGCGTTTGGCGATTCATGTCTTCACTCCATGAATTAACTTGTGATGCTACCCATATATTTCTTTCATTTCTGTTACCTCTCAACTTCCCCATCACATCAATAGCATGAAATTTAAAGATTTGGTGCTGTATCTACAATCAGATGTGTGTTCTCTATTTAGTACCCTGATATTTCAGCTTGAAGCGCTTATTATAAGTAATCATCCACCCCTAAATACCAGAATGACCCAATGAATGAGGAGAGCCCATGGCTACACCTGATAAGCTGAAGCAATGTGATACAGAATAATGAAACACGTTCATTGTGCTTGGAGCCCAAAATGATATTTCAATCTGGCTATGTTTAGTAAGACATTGGTCCTTACAACATGGAGGCCCACTCTCCTTCCAAACTGGGATTCTTGCATTCTAGGGAATAAATTTTCTGTTAAAGTTCACTAAGTTAAAGCACTGTGTTGATCATCATGTAGACACTTCTATTATGGTTCTCATCTAGGCAGTTGGCTTGCATTTCACAATAACACTGTAAAACAGTTAGAAGGATGTGATAATGTATTTAGTGTTTCTACTTATCAAAGACCATCTATGAGCTTCTGGCTTTTCAGAAAGTACTTCTTTAACTGATAACCTTGAATGGCGAATTGAGGTGTTTATCTGCATAATATCATAGTTTTTAAGGAGTCATGAGAGTTTGATGCCTCAAATGCACAAGTGCTAATCTGAAGACATTTCAGATCCGAAAATGGGGAGTAAACAACAGGATGTCCAAGACATGGAAGAAGGGCCACCTCCTGGTTGGCATTCCGTGCCTCCATCACAACCACCAATTCCAGTGCCAAAACCTCCCCCACGAGTAGATTCTTCGGGTATGCTTTTCCCCTTCTACTTGTCACGTTGTTCATTTTCTTATCTAGGTCTTCTGTTACAGTTTATCTTCATTGCTCAACAAGTATGACTGGCAAGTAGCAAGTGCATCCATAAACAGGGGTGCATAACTGGAGGGGAGGGGGAAGACGGATTGAGGTTGTGGCGCTCCCAAAACTTTTATAAAATATTTTTATGGTCCCTTTCAATTAACGAATACTACAGTTAAATTCTAAAAATGTGTAGTGCCGGCCCCCTCATTAAAACTAAAATTTACATCAGCTATCTTAGCTGTAATTTTGTTTGCCTAGCAAATTTTAAACCTTAGAAACTACCCATGTCTTTAGTTACTATTTCCAAAATAATCATATTACTTGCAACCTCTAACGTTAAACTAGTATCCACTATAACTATTTTCTTTCAAAAAAAGGGTGTGCACTTTCAAAAACGAAAATCTTTCGGGAACAAAAATGAAGGCTTGTGCCCTCAAGTATTCGTGAAGGCATACATAAATTATTAGAGCCCACGAGTTTTTTTCAGTTTTATCATGGGACCAACCACCACGTGTTTGAACGTGAATCTAATACACACTCCATCCCAGAAAGGATCTTCCCAATTTGATTGTTTTCGGTCAACTTGATTGAACTTTAACCAAACATTTACAAAATTAACTTGTTCTTGTGAAATTATAAAAGGATGTCATTTATACTTTACTTAATATTTTTACAATTATTGAAATTTAGAATCTAAAATATAATAAATATATATTAAATGGTAATCTGATGTTTGACTTCTCTACGAGGAGATGGGAACATTTCGTTAGGACGGAGGGAGTACTAAAAAAAAATGGCACAGTGCTATTCTTATCCATTATAACAGTTACTCTTTTTCTTTCATTTTTGCCACTCTACTTTATTATCTCTTATTATTTTCACAAAGTGTTGATACTCAGGAAATATGTTATGCCCATGACTCAAATAACATGAGCCACATCAACATTTAAGGTTAAAACAGAAAGGAAAACTGAAGTAACAAAAAATTGTATGCAAATCTAAGTACAATGGATGAAAATGACGCTAGACCTAGAAACCACAATACCTTTATTATTTAAAGTTTAAACAAAATAAATTTTCTTATAATGCAATTAAAACTGTAAATTGTTAATTGTTTTAGATTTCCCAATCCAAATTTTAGGTAGGCTATCAAAAATGAATGATGTATGGCAGCTTAAAAAGTACTGTTGTTCCTAGTCCAAGTACCAACTTGAATTTGCAATTTCAATTCGTACAAAGTTCAAAAAGTATTGTCACTTCATTTTTCTGTAGGTTAAGGCTAATTATAATGTAATATCGATAACTTGCTGGCAGCGTTGAGGATGGGAATAGTTTTTTCTTTTCTATCTTCTAACCTTGCTCACTTGATGCAGAAAAGGGTCAAATGGTTTGTGGTTCTTGTCGCCGGTTGCTTAGTTATCCAAAAGGAGCTAAATATGTTAAGTGTGCATGCTGTCGAACAGTCAATTATGTCCTTGAAGGTTGTTCTCTCTCTCCTCTCACTTAAAATGACGACCATTCTTTTTCGTGCTGTTAAATGATGCATTTTGCATTACTTCCTTGCACATCTTGTGACAACTTTTCTGTAACAAATGTGAGTTCAACCGAAGAAAAGAGTACTGAAGTTAGATTGTTATATGGAGAAGAATGAATCGATGTGTTTTTAAATAACACCATTGAGTTACGAAAATGGAAAGAAAAAATGCATTTTCTGATGTTATACAGAAAAATAAATGGTGATATATTTTTAAAAACAAGACCGTTCAGCTGCAAAAACGGGAATAAAAGAAGCCTCTTGTGATGTATTTCCAAATTCCAATATCTATTTTCTCTTATTTGACCTTTCAATACAACTGTTATTTATTATGCCAATAGCATTTTGGCTCCAAATTTTCGCACCCCTGGTCGCAGATCTTGGGGATTGATCCTTAACTCAAACAAGTAATCTATTATCGGCCTTGGCTTTCACTTCAGTTTGTATCTCTAGGTCATTGTGTTCCTGCTGCTAAAGCATTTCAAGTCTTTGCATGTCTCAGCCTAAGAAGGGTATTGGATTATTGAATCGAATGAGCTTGCCCATGTTGGATGTGATCTTCTCAAATGATTTCGTCGGCAAACTATATGACTTCTTCATGCTGATGAGGGTGGTTTCGTAGCCATTTCTGTTGTATTTCATAAATTTTGTGCCGTTTGGTGAACAGCGAATCCAGCCCCATGGTGCTTAGCTCTTGTAAACTATATGAAGTAACAAATGTCACTCTCATAGGGCCTAGAGCATGAATTTGATATGCCACTAGACATCCATGAATCCTTCATTTGACATTTTGTGCTAAAGTGGCATGATTAGTTCTACATACACCAGACTAGACAATTTTGATGTAAACGAAGAAAGTAAAGAAGCTCGTATTGAATCACACTTACGGTATTGACATATTTGTTGATGTTTTACATACTCCTGTTGTGGATTCACTAATCGTGTTGAATTAAACGTCACATTAGCCTGCCTGAGGGCTAAAATTTTAGCCACGCTAGTATCTAATGCCCTGTACCTAACCAAAAAGCTGCCAATCGTGCTTGCAATGCAAACCGCCTGTCTGCCCACTGAAGCAGTTATCAAATGAGTATTTATCTCATATTTCTGTGCGGTCGCTCTATATATTGTCTTCTTCTCGGTGTTAAACTACTACTTGCATTTGTGCAGAACATCAAGTTGGACAAGTCAAGTGTGGAGGTTGTGCAGTGTTGCTGATGTATTGTCATGGAGCGCCAAAAGTGAAATGTTCATCTTGCCATGCTGTGACAGAAATTGGGGTATGTGATTCTTTTGTGATAGATAAAACAAAATATTTTATGAAGCAAGGGGGCCCAGCGCAGCAACCCATGTACACTAGGAGGTTACACTAGAAAGGCATAAACTAAGCCCATGTGTGGGGAATATGATTTCTCCTCGCAAAGAACGGATGCACGTGTGCTCTTGTTGAATATTCTGTCAAGAAAATATTCCTGTAAGCTGAAAATTGATGCACAGCAATTGCTAATGCCTTAGTTGGTGCCTTCTTTTCATTTTAGCATTTCCTCGATGAAAAGAAGTTCTCCCCAAATATTAGTGAATCCACAAATAACCTACACAAAGAACCTCCTGGATTTGCCCCCATTAATGTGACTGTTAAATTCGAATTAATTCATTTTTATGTACAGCTAATTTTCTTAAGATATACAAAGAATTTGGTAGTCAGGATATTACTTGGGCAAAATCTTTGCATGAATCTACTGTTGTAATTTATGCAAACGATCCAGAAACCAGTACACCCATGCCTATATAATCACTTATGAGCATTCTCACTGATGCTCGAATTTAATGCTATCTGACTCTTCATGTTTCTTTTTCTTGTAAATCTTGGAAAGACCAAGGGTCAGATCAGGAATGCGATATATGATGATATATGATGATATTGCACTGTTCACTATTTGAATATGAGATTATATGAGTTTATGAAGTAAAAGACTAAATTGCCCTCATGATGTGAAAGATTTAAATGTGATGTGAGGAAAAAGAATGTGATGTGAAAAGTTTGAATGTGAGGAAAGAGGAAAGAGAATATGATGTGAAAGGTTTGAATTGATATGTGAGAGTGTATGAATAGGGGTAGTAGATGGAAAGTGTTTGATATTTATTTGTGGTGTTGAATGATATTTGAGTAAGATATTAAAAATATATGAAATATGTTTAATGTTGAAATATTCAAATGTTGTGATATATCTGACTTGTGATCTGAGCCCAAGTCATATGTTTCCATATCTAACACTGCTGTTTATTGTGTGTATACAGGCTCACAATAGGCGGCCACCTCTATCCGAGCAACAAAGACGTGCAGGGCGTCTAAGAAGTCGAGTTCGTTAACATGTGGGCATGCGTCCGTGCAAACTGGGGACGTCAAGCTGTAACAGGGCCTTCACTGTTAGAATTTCTCCCCAAATATTTAGTGGTTCAATAGGGGATAGAAGTTGGCATTATGAGATGGTCTCTTTTTTGTAAATTATGAACTTTTTACATTTGGGCTAGCTTCAGTTATCAGGACAGTTCGTAATAATAGAATAAATTAAGATTTTTGGACTCAGTAGCAATTAAGAAGATCTTTGGACTCAGTAGCAATTAAGAAGAAAGAAAAAGAGGTTGACATTTCGTATTGGTCATCAAGGCTGTTAAGGCATTTATGTATGTATGGTGCCAATTGGTTCTGAGTTGGAATCTCCAAAATTCTCGCTCCCTCCCAGAAAAAATCCTTCCATTTTTCTCTTTTATTTGTCTCAAAATGATCTTCTCATTTCTGAAAAACGGCAAACTTTGTATTGCAATAATAAGATATTAGTATAAGTATGTAAAGCATCCTCCTTAATATTTGTAAAATGTAAAATGGGATGATTTTTTTGGACAGAGGAAGTAATCTACTTTCGGTCGGACGTTTTCTTCACTTCCCCTACCCTATTCAAATTCTAAGAGTGCAAATCTGGAGTTTTTAACATAAACACAAAGTTGACACCAAGTTGACTGTGAAATAGCTATGACTCGAGAGTGCACACACACAACACAACATACACACACATGGGGAGAGAGAGAGAGAGAGAGAGAGAGAGAGAGAGAGAGAGAGAGAGAGAGAGAGAGAGAGAGAGAGAGAGAGAGAGAGATCAAATCAATTCTTATCAATGAATAATGAATAGCACTGACTTCAGCTACTTTATAAGCTTGTTGACATAAATCTAAAAAACCTAAAAAGTGCAATAAACCATGCCCAAAGCTGTTGACTACTAACAGAACTGATTATGAAATATAGAACCAGGCAAAACTACTCCCGGAGAAGAAGCCTGTAATAAAAGCACTAGATAACATTTTGTCTCTTGGAAATACTAAGATTAATGTTTTCTTACTAAATCAGCCTAGCTAAAAGTTTGACTTGGAATTATAGGGGTATAGGGGTTGGGAGAAGTTCTATCATGCTAGAAGTCATATCAGTTTGCTGAAATGGTCTTTTTGCAAGGCTAAAAGGGATTACTAGAACAAGAGTATTTTCTACATGGGGAGCATAGGAGATGAAATGAGCTCAGGGTAAAACTGGAGGTCCCCGAATGCAGAGTGCAGTCTTTTGTTAATAATCCATTCAAGAGAAATACCATCAAAGATATACAGTAGAAATAGACCTTTTCTACAAGTTATGTAACGTGAAATTAAAGACCATTAAACTGGAAAACTAACTAAAGAGTCGAGAATATGATCCTGACTACGCTTTTTTGCTTCATGAGCTCATACTTTTAACTCTATTAGAATGCAAATTAGAACCTACACAAGTCTTAAGTGCTATACACGTAACAGGAACCTCAAGTTTTGTATGTTCGTAGCTCTAGCCTTCAGATTTTGTATTCAATAATCAGGTGGAAAGTCCTCATCTGAAGCGTTGTCCAGAAATGAACCTAGTGTTTTCCTCAGAATGCTGAATGTTTTGTCGTCCTGTAAAATACGAGCAGTATGATTTCAATTGGTGCAAGAGAGAAACAGAGAGAGAGAGAGAGAGAGAGAGAGAGAGAGAGAGAGAGAGAGAGAGAGAGAGAGAGAGAGAGAGAGAGAGAGATGAAATGCAGTATAAATCACCTGCTTCTTCTTCTTCAAAGACTCTTCTAGTTCAGCTATTTTGTTTGAACATGCCTTCTCATGTTCAGAAATCATGTTTTTTTCTTTTTTCCCTAAAGACAACCACAAAAAGGATAAGCAAATTATTCCAGTAATTTGTAAGTATCAATAAGGAAGGAAGGAAGTCCAATTTCTCACTCTGTTGTTCATAACGCATGAATAGCCTTTCCTTCTCTTCTTCATATTTGGAAATGATATCTGTCAATCAGAAGTAGATCAGTTGGCAGCAAATACAACTTGGATACTGTCATTTAGAACAAAAGTGTTTTTTTTTTCAAAAACTAGAGATAGACAGCTTGACATAGCAACAAAATTCTAGATATATACATGGTTTGTCTAGGGACCATGAAAAACACGCATTGGTCTCATATAGAAACACCATTGTTTCCCGTGTGGATTGTGGAATTCTTATTTGTAGCGATCTATAGTATGCTACAAACATATGTGGCGACAGACAAATCAGTTGCGCCAGCTACTTTTAGCTTCTTTTGTCTAATATGCTTCCCCTTGGGTTATTGCAATTCAGCAGCATATGAAAGCTCAAACACTTTAAAAGTAATTTTACAATTTTATTATTTTATTTCGTTGCTCAACTATAGAAGAAATATACTGTAGGTAAATGATTTCAATGGAATAATGAACGCATATGACATCTCCACAAAACCTCACAACAGACTACTAACACATGAGATATCTACAGAAACCAATGCCCATATGCAGAGACACGGTGGCCCAAAAAATCTCCTCCACATAAAACAATGAAAGGTGAAAGAAACATAGGGTCCTGTTGGCCCCCAAGCATGAACATAGATTATCAAACAACCAAGGCAAGTAATATACTAAGTAGCATGGTACATTCCACACAAAGCAAGCTCTTATTTATGCAACTTTAGCCCTCAAGTATGTAGTACAATACCTTTCAGTGCCTGCAGATGTGCAACTTTTTCCTTGCAAGCCTTCTCATAAGCTGACTGGAACTTGGCAATCTCATTCTTCAGCAAGTTCTCACACTGCAGATACAAGATCAGAGAGTTTTAACGTGAATATAAAGTGGTATAAGATAATTCTAGCGGTAGTAAACCATTTTAACCATAATTCTCTCTGCAGACCTCTTTTGAGCTCTTTGACAGTGCCTTAGCAAGGCTTTGCCTGACAAAACCGCATAAATCATTGTAAGAGATGTGACCTCTGCGTATGACTCACCGACAAAGAGCTGATCATAGAAGCGCTTATAAGAACAGACATGAGCGGGGGTTTGTGTCTTACCTTTCTTTCTCTAGCTTTGACTTCAACTCATCAGCCCTAGACTTTATGTCTGAAGCAACACTGTTGGGAAATGGTGACATCATCAACCCCAATTCAAAACATAGTTTTAGTGATGAATTGGCAAGCTAGGAAGCCAACAGAAAACAAAAACTTTAAACAGGAGCAAGTTTTGCATTCAACTTCACAATATCATGGGATTTGACAAGTTCATTTTGTTGCGAACTACAACAACAAAAAAGTCTTAATTCCAATCACTTGGGTTTGGCTACATGAGTCTTTTTCCGCCATTCCACGCAATCCAATGCCAAGTAACCATGCAGAACACAGTCCATCATGTCTTTTCGCATTGCCGATGTCCATGTTAACTTTGGCTTACCCTACCCCGAACTTGATTAAGACTAATATCATCACATGTAGGAGCCTACGTTGTACATGACCACCGTAGCTTTTTGAGTTTCGTTGTGCAATCAGAAAGACCATCACAATTGAAAACGTAGAAAATGAGCTGACAAAGTGGTTCACTTGAACCAGCTCTGAGCACTTTTTCATTGAATAAGATTAATGGAGAATCACAATTTTGGAGAATAATGATGTATTAACAGTCCAAATAAGAAAGGAGATCGATGAAATATACTTGCATGATGCAGCAAGTTATTCTCTAACCAAACATAGCTTGTAATTTTCATTACACTCTTCAGAAACCGAGCTTATGGTGCAGTTAGGTCATGAAATTAATCTCTTACTAATTACAATGGCGCAACTTATTTGCGTATGTGTCAAAAATAAAATTCACCATAGATAAAATAGCACAACTAGTTTTGCACTGCTGCATATCACCAAATCTTTGCATCCAGGGCATATGCATACACATACATGTATATCTTCATAAGGAAATACATCGCGCACAATATCTTCATTAACAAATATCATAAAACGTGACATTATTACATAATCCTTAATTGCATTCACAAGCAATGAAGCATCAGATTAAGTACAGTAGATAAATACAGATACCACAGAGACACATATGAACTCTCTCTCTCTCTCTCTCTCTCTCTCTCACACACACACAGAGAGAGACAGATAAAAACCTCTGTTCATCTCCCTCTCCCTCTTAGAAGCAGATGCACGCACAAAATTGCGCAAAAGACAAGTGTGCACATCCAGAACGCATGTTAAGCACGAAAAATGCACACACACAACAAGCGTAAAACACTTGTAGAGACTCTCTCTCTTAACCAAACAAACAAGCATTCCCGCGCACACACACACAGACACATACAATCCCAATAACAATGGCAATCACATGCACACAAATACACATTCTGGCACTCATAAAACACCAAAACACAACCACACAAACAACAGGCCAAACACACACACACTTTATCTTCCCCTAAACAAACAGACGCACAGTATCAGAGAGTCGGAGGTCGTTAAACAGGAAAAGTGAATGGAACGAAATTGACCTAGAAATAGTTTCCTCGTTCTTCTTCTGGCCGTCCTTTTGGGCTTTCTCTTTGATCTGCTGTAGCGCGGACACAATCTCCTTAATGTCGCTGCAAATTAAATCACGTAATTCGCCATTTTAATTAATCCACTAAAGACAAGCTCAAAATTAACCAGAATAATAATAATGTGCGTTTTAATGAAATGAACAAATTACAAAAATTGGAAAAACCTGGAGAGATCAATATCGAAATCGTCTTCAAGGATCACTCCCTTTCGTTTCTCCGGTACTGAATCTTCCGTCTCAGCGAGTGCTCTCTTCTTCGAGTTTCCCTTGACGGTAGACATTTTCGACATCTCGCGAATTGCTGATTTGAATTTCCGCAGGATTTCTTCAGCTCTCACTTGCCCAGAGAGAGAGAGAGAGAGAGAGAGTTGGCGCGCTCAAATAGTAGTCGGAATATTGTTTCAAAGTAGAACTTCTATTTCACTCTTTGATTTTATTTGTAAACAATAAACATGAGCGAGCCCCTATTTCATACTAGCAACAAAAATTTGTTCCAAAATAATTATAGCTTTAAAATATTTAGGCTTCTTTTATCTCACCTTTTTAAAATTATCCTTCTATTTTTTAAATTACTTATGGCCGAATCACGAATCTAATATCTCTCTACTTGAACACATGATTAATATGGTAAAACTTGATCACTAACTTCTCACTTCATTACATATCATTCAATATCAC
>JAOWAN010000001.1:17518337-17529632 GCA_028566635.1 Lobelia cardinalis
TCGGTAATACCGAAATTTTGGTAGGGCAATGGTAATGAATTTTGCATTACCAATTTTTTGGTAATGGTAACGGTAATAAGGTTTTGGTACGGTTGCCCTACCGAAACCACCCCTATCTAGGCGTCAAATCAATCACACAATACATTAAGAAAATATGTAGACATAGATACACAAACAAGTGAACAGCATGTCTCACTGATACCGGGCTCTTGTTTTTAATATGTAGAGGAAAGTTTATCTTAATTCCATAACCAGTGGACTATTCATTTTGAGTTAAATCCCAACAAAAGACCATAGAGATATCCAAATGCATACCTGCCTCTTCACCTGTGGGGAGGGAGAGGTTGACGTAATCGTATCAGTGCTTGGGAGAGCTCTGATATGACTTGTGCTCACCCAGACCCTGATTTTCCCATACTGGACAAGGACATCATCATCAGTCCCAAGTGTGTCAACTATGGTGGCCAACTTAGTCCCTAATCCCTTCACAAGGACTTGATCCCCTATTTTTGGAGTATAAGAACGTCTATTTGCTTCTCCGATAGATAGATCGTCAATTGGACGGTGAGCTTCAACAATGGATACAATAGTAGACTCAGATTCCCTGAGAAGTGAATTGAGCTGATCAGCGCTTGCAGTTTGAAGTTGGTTCTCAAATTCCTCAGCCACTGTTTCAATCTGAGATTTCACAGCAACAAGTTCTTTCTGGATTTTTTGGGCTTCTTTTGCCATAAGAGCTGCTTCACGCCAGTCAAGATCAACTGCTGAATCTCGGATCTTCACAGTGGAGAAAAACAAGCATAATGTTGATACATAAAATAATACAGAATAGCCACTGCAAACAACCTCGAACAAAAATTGAACAATAGTTGCAGTCACTACTCACTAGTAAATGTGCAGAAAAAGCAATGCATCTTTGAGTTAGGGACCACTCATCTAAATACAGACCCTCCAGAGGGGATACTGGCATCAATAAACATTGAATAAGGTCGGAAAGGATAAAAGAGTGTCAATATTTGTTTACTCGGATTCAGACATGTAAGAACTCGCATTGGAAACTTTGGAACATATTCTCAAGCTAAAATTTTATTATATGTTCTCTCTCAAAAAGAATTGAGGGTTATCACACTGAATTTCCAGTCTTTCTTTTTAGCCAGGGCAAAATAAACAAATAAATAAATAATTAAATACTAATCGGAACTCTGAATGTGTGTTTGGATTTCCAAGTCGGCGAGGAGAGAAGTGAAAAAGGCTCCTGTTGGAAGATATAGTCAATGTACTCTAAATAATGTATATCATGCTAAATGTTCCAACACTTGGATAAGGGTATAGCATTTGGACATTCTTACGAGTTATGCTATCAGCAAGAATGTCCAACAATTCAGTTTTATGGAGCAATTGCTTCAAGAAATCAAACTTACCATTTTCAAAACTAATTGGTTCTGCACTACACATTATTTTTCCTGACAAATAAAATAATACAGATATGTAGAGTCCCGAATGTTACTTCATTGATAGTTTTGATGGATTTGGTGCTTAAGACGCATATCTGGTCCCCCCGCCCCCCTCCATGCACTACAGGTGGGAGGGAAAATGCAGTAGCGTTGTAGTATGTCCAAGGTGCATTCTCAAGAGAGAAAAACTAGAGAGGTTAGAGTCTAGACACGAGAACTGTGCCTTAAGACAAGAAAGGTAATAAGAAGGAAAAGAAGGGTTTTCTACTAAAGAGAGCTTATGAAGAGCTTGTCATATTTCTTCCACAGCAACGATAACCTCGTGCTAGGAAATCCTTTTCTCGACATTAGTAGATTCATATTTCAGCTTGCTACCATTGGTTTTTGTTTCATATAAAGATAGCATTCCCCCTTCCTCTATATACGTTTGTACACAGGTATGTATCTATATCTATTGTCAATAATATATCATCTATATTCAATCCAAATGCACATTTGTGCTTATGGATGTTAATTTACTTGCTTCGAATATACTCCATCATTGATTCGTAAAATTCTCACAACAGAAATTAATTGGTTTTGTTAAAGGATTCATGTAGCAAACCCAAAGTAATTGGGACTAAGGCTAAGTTGAGTTGAGGATTGTAATAAGTACAGCTTAGAGCCCAACTAATATCCATAAAATCCCCCATAATTTCTCCAATATGATAGTAATTATATCCCTAATTCAGATTAACTTTATGGCAGTTACTAAATTCCATTTTGGTATAAAAATGAGTCCCCAACTGCCAACATAAAGCAGGTTTAGTAAAAACACATAAAGAGAAAATGATAACATAACTGCTAAGACCAGTAACAAAAACATTAGAGCCCTTCCAGCACTATTTTTCCATACCAAAGATATGTAGAGTATGTTAATATTCTAGCACGAGGTAAATGGCTTCTCCTCGAATAAAACCTGGAGGTTTTCCTATAGATTAGCGGGAGGTTTTTGCTGATGATCAGACACTACAGCATCATTTTCCTTCCATGTTACTTCCGCAATTTCCACCTGAATTGTTTACTATGTATCATAATTTTCATTCAGCATGGCTCGCAAGTGTGCTCAAACTAGTGTCTGTATATGGGTACATCTTCCCACCAGAATGCATTGAACATGTCCCCACGTTGACTCAACTCTTTGAAAAATGCCTTGTGTTAGTACTTACGTTATCTTCTATTCCTAAAGCAGAAGGGGTCAAAATGACGCACCCTTTGGATTAGCCCAGCTTTGTATAATTACATCTGTAAATTACAATAGTACCCTCTAGACCATTACGCCTACACTACAGAAAACGCCCATGACTTCCCTCTTCAAAAAATTAACTACCCAGAACCACCTAATCCTAAAAAGTTCAAAAAATATTTCCCATGCCATACCTTTGTATATTTACAGTACTAGCAAACGCTCACTTCGTCCCAAAATGAGTGACAATTTTTGACTCATTTGGTCAACTTAATTAACTATTGACCAAATATTTATAAAAAAAATTACATGTTGTAATGAATATATAGAAAATGCTTTTGATAAATTGTTTATTATTCTTATAATTTTGTTCTTACAATGACTAAAATATTAGAATTTAAAGCATGATATATATTTTGTAAGAATTATTTTTATAAAGGTTTGCATTGACATTTCAACAAGAAAAGTTGACACTCACTTTGAGACTGAGGGAGTAACAACTAACAACTAGGGTGTATGAATCAGCAACAACAAATTTCAAAAACGATCTTGACTCAACGGACAGACTTCAGTTAATGTGGGTTGGATTGTGTTAGTGTTGCTGCACATCACTCCCTTATTTACAGAGGATATAAAATGAAAAGGCAAGCTCTGAAGTTGCAAGGCAACAAATGAGTAAAACTCTTAAAATCGAGAACCACTATCATAAACAAAAACAAAATGGAGAACCAAAAGGAAGCACTCTTAAACCCAACTGAAAGTGCTGAGTTGGCAAAATTCAAGCTTAAAACGTTCCGAATGAGTGTCCTACCTTTTTTTGGTCAATTTAATTTAATTTTGAACAAATATAAATATTGATAATAAACAATTGTCAAGTTATTACGAGACAGCCGCAACATTTTTAGCAACAGAAATTTTTTAATCTAAAACATAATAGATAGGGACAACTTCACAAATGGTCCCTGAAGAGAATTTCGGAATCCATGGACTGTCCCTTATCTTTAGACTTGGCCAATTTTGAAATAAGTTCATAAAATGTGGACATAAAAGGTCCCTCCGTTAGTCAACCCATAATTTTGACCTTTAAATCTAACATTTAACTAACTTTAAAGGGTAAAATAGATAATTAGAAAATTTTCCGGCGAATGTTCTTCTTCTCCGGTAATCTTTTTTTCTTCCGGCGAATGTTCTTTTCCGGTAAACTTAAAAATTCTGGGGTTGGCAATCTTCTTCTTCCACCGGATGCCGCTTCGCAATCTTACCCAGATCTGTGCAAACGGAGAAAGCAAAACCGAGATCTACAAACCTCAATCTCTTACCCAGATCTCATCCAAGGAATACCCAGATCTCATCAATTTTCAATTTCATCAATGGTGGCCTCTACTGAAATGGGTTTCGATCTTCTTCAGAAGTAACAAACCTTCTTTTTCCTAAACCCAGATAGGAACAAGCCATCAACAAATAAACCCAGATTTCTTCTTCTTCTGATCTGACGGACAAAAGGAGGGATTATCACCAGACTTGATTTGAGTTTGTAAATTTTTGGGTTTGGGTTTGTAAATCTGATTTTCTTTTCATGAACATGAACCCAGATGAAATCCAGATCTACAATCCCTTCTTGTGCGCTGAGAAAATGGAAGGAAAATTGGGATAGTGAGAGAGAAGAAAGAGGGCAGGGGGTTTATTTCCGGTCTCCTCTCACTACCCGGAGCTGCAATTTCCGCTTCTCTTTTTTACTTTCCATTGATTTCATCCGGTCAATTCATTCACACTTTATATTATTCTACCAATGAGGAAAAGTCCTTTTAATACTACTACCGAAAAAAACGAAGAAAAAAAGTCAATACATGGGTAATTTCTTGAGAGTTTCTAGTCCCTCTTTCTTCAAGACTTTTTCTTTTTGACAAACACCTATAACCCAGCAATCCAATTTCCACCATTCTTTGTAACCCATCTCTCCATATTCTATTGTTTGTGAAACTTTCTGCACATTTCTTTTCGACTCTTTCGATCAAACTGTAAAAGAAGAGATCATTTTTCACATTTCATCTTTTTGACAAACATTTCTGCACATTTCATCTCCATCCAAAACCACACTTGATAATCGGAGATCATTTTTTAACGGGTTGACTTGGTCTTGACAAAAAGAAAATTATTATTTTTGAGATCAGATTCTCCAACCGGATGAAGACGGCATAAAATTTGTGGCCAAAAATGGCCAGAATCTTTGCTGGATCTGAAGAAGACGACCGGAGATGAAGATGGAAGAAGGGGGAGGAGTCTAATTGTCTATTTTACCCTTCAAAGTTAGTCAAATGCTAGTTTTAATGGTCAAAATTAATGGTTAGTTAAGGGGGGACCATTTTTGTTCACATTTTATGAACTTATTTCAAAATTGGCCAAATCCAAGATAAGGGACTATTCATGGATTCCGAAATTCTTCTGGGACCATTTATGAAGTTTTCTATAATAAATATTTATAAACAATTTTTTAATGTCATATGTTGACTTTTAAATAAGGAAAATGGACACTCATTTTATTTTGGGATGGAGGGAGTTTGTTTTAATCATATAAGGGTTTAGTCGAGGGCAACAATTCATGCTACTCAAAATTAAACTTTTTGGAGAAAAGTAGATGAATGCAAGTCTCAGCCAAAGTCATGAATCACACCTCATGATAAATAGTCATTGTGTCTGCATAAAGAGATTCAGCTTTGTTTGCTTGCTCTTCTAACATGTTTCTCTCTTCCATTAATGACTCATAAAGCAAACCTCTCCGCTTCTCTGCCTTCTCTGGCATCAATCTCTCTACCCATTTTTGTGCACCTTTAACTATGTTCTCATCAAAACCAAGTGACTTGGCAATACTCAAAGCATTTGATTCACCGGTGCTTCCCCAAAGTACACGATATGTAGGTTGTAGAGTCTCCAAGGAGAACTCCATTGCTGCATTCTCAAACCGAGTATCATTTTCCTTCAGGTGAGACAAGTCCGCATAATGGGTTGTTACCACAGCTAAATAAGCTCTGTCCTTTAGATACTGTAATATGCTAGTAGAAAGAGCCATGCCTTCTGAAGGATCAGTTCCACTGCCAATTTCATCCATAAGAATGAGTGATTCTTCCGAGGCTACTTCTAAAATCTTACAAATCCGTGAGAGGTGCCCACTAAAAGTTGATAGACTTTGTTCCAGAGACTACAATTACAAGACAAGTGTGTGAGAATCGTTTATCACCTTTAATCGAACATTAACGTAAAACTAAAGTAGAGCGTTAAACGTATACTTATACAAAGTTTGAAGCTACTGAACATAGGAGCAGCAAATGACACTAGAGAAGTATAAACTTCTACATACTGACATGGATGGGTTGCAGCCATTGAGCAGCAATATCTAAAATGGCGGTAAAAGAGAGGATCAAGTAATACCTGGTGATCTCCAATATCTGCCAGAATAAGATTAAACCATGGAAGGGTTGGCTGGTTTCTAGCGGGTATGTACATGCCAGCCTTCAGCATAACAGACGCCAGGCCTAATGTTTTCATGGAAGCAGTTTTACCACCAGTATTAGGTCCTGAGATGACAACCACCTTAGTACCACGTTTGACTTTGATATCAATGGGAACAGGAAAAGACAAACCCATGTTAGAATCCATTCTGCCGCTTCCCTTGTGCCAAGAAACTGAATTACTAGGTTCGGATACTGCGAGATCTGACAATCTCCGTAATGAGGTCTCAAGAAGCAGTGGATGTTGTATACCTTCAATGTCTATTGACAGAGTATCAGTAACACGTAACTTGCTACCTTCAGAATCATCGAAATTTATGATTGGACAAACCCCATTCATCCACCGAGCATGAGCAGCTCTTGCAAATGCCAAATCAAGTTCCAGTAGTCTATCTAATAAGTACTTAATCTTTGTTACTGAATTTGCAATTTCAGTCGTAAGGAAGCTCAAAATAACCTGCTCCTCGATCTTCTCGGCATTTGAAAGCTTAACTTCCATGTTGTTCAACTCCACTGCCTCTTTAGGTTCCATAAAGTATGTTGCTCCAGAACTACTAGCATTAAGAACTACACCATTTGGCAGCAAAGACCTTCGGGTAGCCCTTACACCAACACACATCCTTGACCGACGTCTAGTAACCAATGGTCTGTCAATGCCTCCAGCCTGAAAAATCTTAACTGACACTTCCTTCAAAAGAGATTCTAGATTTTCCATGTTCTCCCTTCTTTCTGACCTAATGATCTCCAGGTCTTCACTAGCTCTATCAAGTATCATTTCATACTTGCAATCGATGCAGAATCCTGTTTTCTGCACCAGTTCCGTCAGAAAACTGCAATCCTGAAGAATTTCAAGCAGAGGAGAGTACCTGTTAGAATTCAGTAAATAAGGAAACCAATGAAACTGCCCCTTAAAGTTAGAACTTGCATATCACGTTGAGTTACACAGCAGAAAGTAAAAAACTAGCAACCATGCTATCACAAGAATTACATGTTTGCTCAAAGACCCAAGAGAATTATATCCTTGCACTCTACCCGTAACTGATGCATCAAGAATAAGGCCTGTCAGCCAGTGAGCCCGACCCAATTACCGACCAATTTCCAGTTAAAAAGACCGATTTTGACGCAATATCTTTTGGAGAAATTTGTATAAACCAAAAAAGTTTACAGCATTGCTTACCGCGATACAATCCTGTGAGGAAGGGAATAATAAATGCTGAAAACGTTGTCAGTTGATACAGCAGAACTCTTCTAGGATACCTGGCATTATTCTTGCATATATAATCTCGCTCAAAGAATTATAATTTCTAGTACGGGATACTCCACGCAAAGAATCCCATTATCAAAAACTGAGCTTATATGTTTATGCATTTCCGAAAAAAAAATTATTGAACTTAAAATTAGCCAAAGATCATTTTAATAATTTAAGTAGGGATACATATACCTAAATTTGTATACATTCTTCATATGTTTGAATCTCAACTTCTGTACGAAAAAAGCTACTACTTCCTTTGTCCAAAAATGAGTGTTATCTTTTGACTTTATTGGTCAAACTTGATTGAATTTGATCACTTTTTTATAAAAGTTGACTTCTTATTCCGAAATACCTAATATTCTTACAAACATTGAAATTGGAGAGTTCAAAACACAAAAAATATATGTTAAACAGTAGTTTCATAATGCCTTAGGTTGCCTTTTCAAAAAGAAAACGGGACACCCATTTTGGGACGGAGGGAGTACTATACACAAAAATCAAATGCCTGCTACTAAAAATAATACTAGTAAAATGGAATCGATTAGGCAGATACCTTTGAAAATCACTACATTGCAAAGAAACCTCCTTCAACTGTTCGAACAAAGCCCTACACGACTCCAAAGTCCTCTTCACCGTGCAAATTTCCCTTATTGTCAGCAGCTGACCTCCAACTGCGGAATCCAAAATCTCCGTCACGTCCAGAACGCCGGAGAAATCCAACTGCCGAGCAACCGCGACGGCTGCGGCTGTCTGGGCGAGAAGCTTTCGGCTCTCGCCCGATGTCCTTCCCAGAGGAATCCGGGAATTTCGGGCAGCGGTGAGCCCCATGGTGGTGGAAGTGAAGGCGGAGAGCTGATTGCAGACGGAGGGCCATTCAAGGGTTTGCAGCGTCTCTGATTGGAGTGAATCGGCGAGTTTGGCACGTCGTGTTGGGGCGGAGGACAGAGAAATGCAGGATCTTAATGGCCGGCGGGGAATTCGAGGGAGAATTGGGATTGGTGTGGTGAGGGTTTTGAAGAATTCCATGGAAGAGGAAGAATTTTTTTTTTTTGAAATGTTAAATTTGGGGGATTGGTTTTATAGTTTGTGGTTTATATTTCCAGTATCTTATCCGGTTAAGATTGGAGGGAAGTTATATCTTTGATTTATTGCATAGTAACCCCTAGCTTTTAAACATTATTCTAGTTACACCCCTTCTGTTAGATTTTGTGGTTTAACCTTTCCTCCATTTTAAAATTGTCATTTTTTTTCAAGTAAACTTTGTTTTAAAATAATTATTACTTTTGAGAAGTTTTTTATAGACTCTTTTACCTCATTACTTTTCTAATTTACTCTGCATTCTCTCAACTACTCATGATCATCAATTGAACTTAATTTTACTATTAGTGAAGGGAATAATATTTAATAAGAATAAGTTTAATGTTAACATATATTATTTCTTAAAGAATAAATTTAAATTTAAAAAGACAACTAATTTAAAAAGGTGTTGTTATTCGTACATTTTATTTTTGATAAACATATATTTTTTTATTTTTCAAAAATATAACAAAAGTTATATATTCACGCTTATTTTAACTTTAAAAAATTATAAACGCTCACCTAAAATTTACCAAACCAGATATTAGAACTCATCCTTGAGCGCCTCAAAGACCCTTTGAATCTTCTTCATTGTCCAAGAGTTTATGATTCATGGTTCTCCATTAAAAAAAAAAGGCATCCCAAACCATCCCTAAACTAAAAAGCCCAGCTCCGCTAACACTTCACGCAATCTCTCTCTCCCCCCCCTCTCTCTCTCTCTCTCTCTCTCTCTCTCTCTCTCTCTCTCTCTCTCTCTCACACGCACACACTCTTAAGCTCTCAGCTTCTCCAGGAATATCAAAAGCTATTTTAGCGAGCCTTCGAAATACTTGCACTACAAATCTAAATCGAATTTACGACACAAAAATCAAAGAGAATTTGAGAAATTTTCGGTACTTGATGGAACCAAAGTAGATTTCACACTTTATTATGTGCTTAGAATGAAGCAAAAATCTATTCCGGCGAAATTGCACCACCACATGTAGCATAGGAAAGATTTTTACGGTTCTTTTGTTCGGATTGTGCTTCTCGAATTTACTGTTACTAGAAGCATAGTTTAGTTGGATTAGGACACTCATGTCTTCTCTCTATCATCCTTCCGTTCAAATGCCTAAAATTGCTTTTCTCTTTATAGCTCGTAATCGGCTGCCAAATGGAGAACTATAAACCGTAGACTCATGGACAATGAAGGAGGTCCAAAGGATCTTTGAAGCACTCAAGGATGAGTTTCAACTTTTTTTTTTGACAAATCTTACGAATGTGTATTTAATATTTTTTTAAGTTAAAAGGAGTGTGAACATATAACTTATTAATAAGAGTGTTATAGTACATGTATTTATTATATTTTTAAAAAATAAAAAATAAATGTAGACTTATCAAAAATAGAGTATAACACCCATTTAAAATAGATGAAATACTAGTTATGCTTGAATCGTTTAAAATTTCAAACCACAAAAAATCAAAATCAGGTGGATATTTGAATCACCATATAATGTAATATATTTGGGAAAAAAAACTCATTTTGCAAAAAATATAATCATTAAGCCCAAAATGTGATTTTTTTGCGAGCTCAAGAGAATCTAAAGTGAAATTAATGCATCACATGATTAGGGGGTGGGAAAAGAAAGAAGATGATAAGAATCGAGCCTTTTATGATTTCTGTTTATTTTAAGTGCTTAATGATGAAGTGTAAAAACTAGTCTGAATGTGTCTGAACAATTAAGAAGCAGCATTTGAAAGCTGAAAGCCGAATCACTAAAACTGTTTGCTTACTGAATTGAATGAATTTTCTGAATACTGTCTTTTATCCATTTTAACCCTCTGATAAAATATTTTTGCTATTTATAGTACTAAATAGCGATATGAGCATATTCTTATTTTGAATAGAATGATTATAAGGTAAATAAAAATTATAATAAATTTATCATTTATATTAAATTTATTATTAATTTAATTAATTATTTTTATATAGCTACACAATTTACCTTTATCTTTAATTTTAATCTAATTTATTATTGAGATTATTATTTGGTATATGTTTACTATGTTTTAAATTTAAAAATTTATTTTTTTGCATAATTATTTAATAAATTATCAATCATACTTTAAATCAGGCATGCTCTTATATTTATTTTATCGATAAATTTCAAATTCTTAACTAATTTTAAATAAAATTATAAAAATAAAGTTCTAGAATAAAAATAACTTATAGTAAAAAAGTTTAGAATTAAGAGGAAAAATACAAGCACAAAGTAATAGAATAAAAAAAGGAAAATACAAGAATAAAGGCAAAGGGATAGAAAAGTTCAAAAAGAGTTTCAGATGTGGGTCTTAGGTGTTGTTTGTTTGCACTTATTCAACGTCTTAAAGGGGGTTACATCTAATTCAATTAGACAATGTAGAATTCAGACTATTTGGTAAATCTTTATTTTCAGATCTGAATACAACTTAATTTGTCTTGTCAAATCAGACTTAGGTGCTATTTGTTTATTTTAAATGTTTAATGCTGAAGTGTAAAAATAAGTCTGAATGTGTCTGAATAATTAAGAGGCAGCATCTAAAAGCTGATTCAGTAAAACTGTTTGGTTACTAAATTGAATTAATTTTCTGAATGCTGTATTTTGTCCATTTTAATCCTCTGATAAAGATTTTTTGTTGTTTATAAGTACTAAATAGCGATATGAATATATTCTTATTTTAAATAGAATAATTATAATGTAAATAAAAATTATAATAGATTTAATATTCATACTAAATTTATTATTAATTTAATTTATTATT
>JAOWAN010000001.1:17529732-17554401 GCA_028566635.1 Lobelia cardinalis
GAGACGGGAATTGTAGGGGGAGGGTGTTGTTTTGTTTTTTTTTTTTTAATTTAATTTTGTAAAATTTATATTTACATTCCATGTAGTTTAGTTAGATGGAAAATAATATAAATAACCCTTAGAAAGTCATAAAAATTGCACGTTAGCCCTTTCCCATCAAATTTGAACCATTTTCATCCATTTTTCCTTATTTTGCAATAAAAAAATTACTTTAGGGCTTAAATCGTAATAAATCAGACATGGAGATCCTTTTAGCTTTTTTACGGAAACATCAGGACCTAAAATGCAAAAAATCCTTACAAAAACTACTCAAATTGTTTACCCAACAATCAAATATAAGGAAAGAGAAAGAGGGGAGAAGAGTACTGTGGTTGGTCGGCAAAGAGAAAGTGATGGTCGGATTTGTCGGAGAAAAACTAAGGCGCCGGAGAGGGGGGGGGGAGCGGGTGGAATAGCAGTGCAGGTTCCTTGGTTTCTTGGTCGAGCGTGGTAGTGTGCGGATTCTTTTTGCATTGGTTCCTTAAAACTAAAAGAAGGCACTTTTTAGTTTGTTTCTTGTTTCTTGTTTTTGTAAATTCCATTCTTATCAAAACGAAGGATATTTTGAAGAATAAAAATAATTTAGGAATTTCATCGGAGAAGAAGGGATAAATAAGACTTGGACGACAAGAAACATGCTGAAAATTGGATCTATATGTGGAGAAATTGAATTCAGATTTTCTGTCTCATCTGGTGTCTCATCCTCTGTCTCACTTATCTTAAATATCAACACATATTCCATTAACTAGTATTTTAAAATTTAGGGTCATCTTGTAAAGGGTTATGATGGGATTTTAGAAAGATGAGACAGAGAATGAAACACCACATGGGACAGAAGATCCGGACTCGGAGAAATTATCTCTGCACGGGGCGGCCGCCCCTGCCTTCGCCTCTGGTCTTGCGATGTTCTCGACAAGTTTTAGGGCCAGATCACAAGTCCCATTTCAAGCAATATGAGAATACGGAAAATACGAAGAATATCTGATCACATATCAAATATCACACCCAAATATCACATATATCACTATCTATCAAAATTACTTTCCATCTACTACCCCTATACCTATACACTCACAACAATCAATTCAAACCTTTCACATCACATTCTCTCTCCTCTTTAATTAATTCTCTCCTCACATTCAAACATTTCAAATCACATTTAAATATTATAAATTACATTCAACCTTTCACATCCAAGGGTAAAATAGACATTTTAGCAAAAAAAACTCATCTACTCCATCTACTCCATCTCATATTTTGAATAGTACCGTCTATCACCATCTATCACCATATTGGACTTGTGATCTACCCCTAGTCCCACGTGTCTGTCAATTGTGGCTCTGCCATGAAAAGTGTTTCCTCTTTACTAACAAAATATATATATATAATATAAAAAAATAAAAAATAGCATGATATGACATTTAAAAGTTTAAATTTTTTTTCACATTTTTTCAATTTTTTAAGTTTTTCAATTAATATTTTACGACATAAAAATAGATATTTAAGGAAAAAATTATATCATGTATCCCCCACGAACATGAATATACCTGGTATATCAATATGGACGAAACTTATCCATATTCATGAAAGGTAAGAGTGTTTAGTAAAATGTTTTTGAATTTTTATAATTATTAAAGTAAAAAGTGCTAGAGATAGATATAAAAGAAAATTGTGAAACCAAAAAAAAAAAAAAAAAAAAAAAACTTAAAACCAGCAGTTGATCATTTTTTATATATAACTTTTAAGAATTACTCGTTTGATCACTCGCTCTAAAACAAGAAGAAGAGAAGCCGCGTGAAAAGAATTTCGAAGCAAACACATGAAAGAGTTGTGGAAATTTCATTTGCATTAGCACTCAATAAGTTCATATAAATATAGCTTAATTTCTCTCCACTATAAATAAATTTGTATCAATCTAAGACTAGACAGAATAATTATTTCAAGAAATAATTGGTAACACCATAAAGATTTCCCTTAAAATCTGTCCCCAGGTGCAATTTTACATTTTCTGGGAGTAATGTTTTGAAACTAATGTTCTTGAATTCTTGGTTTTTCATTTCAGGGTTCAAATTCCATGCATGTGTGATTTTCCTTTCTGAATGTGCAGGTCAACAATGTCACAGATGGATTCGGGCTGTGATTTTGACATTGAAGCACAGACTGTCTCCTCACAAGTGCCACCAGATAACAAAACCCGGATTGTCAGACAGTTATCATGCCATCTGAAATTGGAGATACACTCCACCCACACTTTCATTGAAGGAGGAGACGGTGTTGCTGCTGGGAAATCTCAATCCCTTACCAGGGTCTCATCCTTCACGACCACAGCTTCTGCTGTTGTTGACAGCTCCAAGGCCGTACAGCGAGTAAAGTCATTTTTGGTTTTCCACTTGAGCATACAAGTACTAATGCATCACTATACATTGCATATGTGCTTAAGCTAACCTGCTTATGATCTTAGGACATGTTCAGCTCCAATGAAAGTTTTAGCTTTCAAAGAACATTGAAGAGCAACAGATTGATTTGACACTGTTATCGATGCTCGAAACAGTTCAAAAGAAACATTCATCTACTTTCTTAAACCTTTCAACATTTCCTCGAAATCCGAGAAATTAAACTGTAATTATCTGCATTTGATTCTTCAATCATCTCCGAAGTAGCTATCCAGGCATCAATTTAATCTCATCCCACTTTTTCCCCCTTTTCTCTAATCATTTAGCACTGTTTTCTTTTAAAATCACACATGCATATTCACTATTACCCATGCTCATTAATAGGCAAGAATGTCAGAGATGGAGCGCGGTTGTGAAACTGACCTTGAAGCTCAGAGTGCCCCATTGCTGACAACGCCAGACAAAATGCAAAGCGCGAGACAGAGGATGACCAAATTCATAAGGGTTGTCCAATCGATTCACAGATTCAAAGCATTGGGGAATGTTTCTTTCGACAGTTCTCCATCTCATGCCAGGGTCAGATCAGAAAGGACTGCAGCTTCTGCTGTTATGGGGAGCTCCACTGTTAAAGAAACAGTAAAATATCTTAACTCTTCCATATTTTCATTGCAGCAGCGATCATTATATGATTAAAACGACAGCAATTATAAACTCAAATAACAAATCAGATTCATTGCAGCACTAATTATGGTATTGCATGCACTAAAGTAGGTGATTCATGAAGCTTTTACTTCACAAAGCTTTTGTATAACAGCTTCTTGTTATGCAATTGCCAAAAATGTAACCTCACCAGAATATAATCCCAGTAGATCTTCAGGTTTTGCCAACCATATTTTAAATCATTCAGTAGATAACTAAAACTCACATCAAACTAAAGTGATACCCAATCCCACATCTACGTCAAAGAATAAGTCAGAGGCTAATCTATGGCTACTTACGACCAATCAGCAGCAAATCCTATCTTCCCCACGAGCTCTTTAACTTAGTAGGTGGACGTATGTTCCTTGTTGGGCTCTCAGTCTAAGTTTACGACAGAAGTGAGTCAAACTAGATCACTGCTGAAAACGTAGCAGACAAGTGCTGGGGGGTACATGCATACAGATTATGTATCCAACTATTAATATCTACCTTCTTCATTCGGACACGCAGCGATGCTCGATCTAACAATCGAAAGAGATTGTAGAGATCAGGATCAACAAAGGAACAGATATCTGAATCCGATCCTTCCTTTTTCTATTTGGATCCGAATTCCCTCAAATACTATCTGCCTATGTTAAGCTTGTTTCAATGGATGACCCAGACCATCCATAACATTTCATTTATTTGTTTCTTTACTCAGTATTTTCCCATCTGTGGTTCTACAGATATGATGTATAAGAGAACTTTTTTCTTCGAGCTTAACAGATGGAACTGAAGGCTTTCAAACATCCCAAAAATCGCGTCCATCTATAAACATCTTAATGAAAACCACAGTATCGTATTCTACAAAATAGTTTTACTAAGGCCTGAACTTTTTCAAGTATAAAACACTTTCAATTGCATCACACCCAATTAAGCACTACAAGAAACTAGTACTAATAACTGCCTCAGTATTTGTACATGTGGCTTTGCTTTAAAATATTTCAATGCATTCCAGGATCCAGAAATTGCGGAAGCATCTGTTACTACTACAACCTCAGGCGTGGGTTTCACAAGTGCCGTTTTACAGAGTGGGAGCGGGTACACTGGTATTGGGTTGCAAGCTCACCAACGAGTAAACATCTCCAAGATTGTGAACGAGAAAAACCTGAAGGACCTCAACATGATCGGAGGTATCAAAGGAGTTGCAGATGCACTAAACACTGATTTGGTCAAGGGAATCAATCCTGGTGAATGTGATCAACACGATGATCATGCAATACAAACCACATTCAAAAAACAGCCTGTTCCACGAGAATATTTCCATTTTATCTGGGAAGCTTGCAACAATGTCACCACGTACCTCCTTTCTGCTGCTGCTGTCCTGTCCCTTGGTTTTGGAATCAAGGAGGAAGGTCCCAATGATGGTTGGTCTGATGGGGTCATTATTATTCTCACCATCATCGTGCTTGTTGTTTTCCAGGCAAGACGCAGGTACTGTCTAGAAAAGGCTCGACAGAAGTCGGAAAATCAAGAGGTCCAGAAGGATAAGGAAATGGAAATCCATGTAGTTAGAGGAGGACGTGAAGAATTCATTACTGGTATTGTGTGTGGCGACATAGCACTCTTAAAGAAAGGATACCAAGTTCCAGCTGATGGTTTATTTATAGAAGGCCAAAACTTGGAAGTGGATGATGGGCCAAAATTTGTCAGCAATGAAAATCCATTTTTGTTTCACGGTGTTAGGGTAGTTAACGGGGACGCAAGGATGATTGTCACAGCTGTAGGGATGGAAACAAAATGGAGTAAGATGATGAGTGAAGAAGCAGCATGTACTATGGGTGAGAAGTTATATTTGGAAGCTCATCTCGACAAGGTGACAACTTGCATAAATATCACCGGACTCCTTATCACCATAATCATGTTCGTAGTTTCGTTCCTGCGGCTCGTATCTGGAAAACTGGACAGCGAGAATGGGTACAAAATAGACTCTAAGGGAGAACCTACTGCAATAACCATTATTTTGAACACCTTTGAGAAAATTCTCATTCAACCAAAAGGGTCAGCTAGAGGTCTGACGACTTTACTGAGCATGTCATTGGTGGGAATAGTGGATGGAATTCCTTTTGTGATTTCTATTGCAATCATGTATTGGAATCAGAAGACACTGACAGGTAATGTTATGGTGCAGGATTCAAGAACCTGTCTCAGATTGGCATCAGCCACAACCATCTGCACTGATACAGTTGGTGGGTTAACAAAGCACGAGCTAGAAGTTCATGAAATTTATGTTGGCAAGGAAGTCATGCGCAAGAGCTCTATGATATCGCCAGAAGTCCTTAACAAGCTGTGTGAAGGAATTGGTACATTTGAAATTATACCCGAGAGTAATTTCGGTTGTATGATGAAAGAACCCCTTCTTTCTTGGGCTAGGAAAAGGTTTGGTAATAGAAGCAACAGCACTAATCTCTTCAAATATCAAGGACAGAACCCCGAGGTCGAACCCTGTGGTACAATTATTCAGGTCGATGGTGCACAAAGGCGATTGCACTGGAAAGGACCCGTGATTGATATTATCAAGATGTGCTCCCATTACTATGACTCTAAAGGAGGAAAGCATTCCATTGATGATGAAAGGAAACTTTTTGAGAATGCTAACTTATATATGCGGGAAAAGCAAATGAAAACCATTGCATTTGCTAGTCGAAGCACCAGTCTCCCAGAGCTTGAAGAAACAGAAGAAACAAACTTAACCTTGATCGGACTTGTTGGCCTGAAAACAACAATTCGAGAAGAGATAAGAAAGGCCATTGAGACATGCAGATCAGGTGGAGTCAGAACCATACTTGTGTCCAGTGATGATGTTTCGGAGCTGACAACCATAGCTCTTCAGTGTGGCTTTCACACTCCAAACTCAGATGGCATGCTTACTGGTGAAGACTTCAGAAATTTCACTCCCCCAGAGAGGATGGAAAAGTTAGAGAAAATTCAGGTGCTGGGAAATTGTGATGCAGCAGATAAGCAGCTTCTTGTGAAGTGCCTAAGAGAAAAAGATGAAGTGGTTGCGGTGATTGCTCAACGATCAGCTGATGCCCCGGCACTAAGAGAAGCTAACATTGGGTTGACTACTGCCATATGGAGCTCTACTGACGCTAGAGACATGTCTGACATCACAGTATGGGGATTTCATTTCATTTCTGCAGTTCAAATGATCAAGTGTGGAAGGTGTATACATGGAAATATTCAGAAATTCATCCAGCTTGAGCTCATCACAAACAGTGCTTGCATATTGATCAACTTCATTGGGGTAGCATCTCTTGGTGATACCTCTATAACACCAATTCAATTCTTTGGGCTAAACTTCCTTGTGACATTTTTAGGGGGTCTGGCAATTCTGACCGAGCCACCAACAAATACTCTGATGAACATGCCTCCTGTTAGCCCAACCAAGGGACTGGTAACAACGGCCATGCTTAGGAATATAGTCACTCAGACCGTATATCAGGTTACTGTCCTAGTCATTTTTCAACACTGTGGCCCAGCAATCCTAGGGATAAGTCCTGCAGAGAAAAATTCCATAATTTTCAATAGTGTCAGTCTTTGCCAGTTTTTCAATCTTTTCAATGCTAGAGAGCTGAAGGAGAAGAATTTTTTCACAGGAATCTGCAGGAACCACTGGTTTTGGATTTCTTTGTGTTCTTTCATGGGATTTCAGGCCATCTTTGTCAAAATTAATCATATTCTGATGAACGGAGCAAGTTTGAATTGGAAACAATGGACTGCCTGTATTCTGATTGGGATTGGTTCGTGGCTGATTGATTATGCAGGGAAGTGTGGATCGGTTTTCATCAGCACAGACTTCCTTAAAGGATGCATGACCAATTTGGCTGGGAAGTATAAGTCATTTCTAATCATAGGTTCTCAAAGGGACATTAAATCAATGAGAAAAATCAACACTGCTCCCGCAGAATGTGGATCCAATCTCAGTCACCCACTCGTGAGCAGAAACCCCACCACCATTTCCCTTGAAATTGAAACCGAGCCCTCTAATGAGCAGTAAATGCGCAATTATGTATGCATATAATAGCAGAAGTCTTTAGGTTAACTTCGAGTTAGTGTATGCATTTGTCACTAGGAATGCACTAGCTCCGATCAGATATGTTCTACATTGAATAAATTTAACATTCTATGATGCATGTGGCGACAAATGTGGTGTGGGAGAGTATGAAGTGTTATACATGGAATCACTAGCAACATTAAACTGCAATTGGATTCCTATATTAATGCATGAAGATGTGGCTGCACACTGTTAGCATCAGAACAAGGAAAAAGACGCCAAAACTATTCATGGAAGGCCAACTAGTTTACCAAATTCCGTCGAAGGTTTGGTTGCTTAAAAGAAATCAAGATATGGTTAGAAAGGATAGTTAGAAAGTATTAGTGAAGCTATTAGTTGTCTAAGCTATTAGTAAGAAACGGAATGCTTACAAGCTACGAGGGTTGTGTTCTCATGTATTGTATTTTGAAGATTGCCGTATTCGAGATAGCGTGTCTACGTCAACACTCGACCATCGTGTCTATTGTCCATTAATCATAAGAATGCATGAAATACACATATTTGACATGCAAGCAAAGAAAAAGGGTACCATGTAAAGAGAAAACCTAATTCCAAAAGGATGTACAAACACAATTCCACTGCAAGACCAAAGGAGATACTATTCAACTCAACCTTGGTCCCATTCACTTGGTCGGCTACATAAATAATTTTTTCCTATTCAATATGTTCCGATACAAGGCCATTACAAAGGCGTCATTCCTTCATTTATTTCTTTCTAATGAATGCCCATATGTTTGCTTTTGCATCCACCTGCCTCTACTATGGATGCAAATTCTACCATCTCATGAGTTAGTTATTAAGAATCCTATCCTTCCTAGTTTAAGAACATATTCATTTCAGCATTCACATTTTGACACAACTCATTTAGCTAGCTTGTTCTTTATTAGTAGCTCAACATTTATTTTCATACAATAGTCGGGTTCTAACAATTTCCCTATAGAACTTTTGTCTAATAGATGTGCTATAAATGTTTCTTCAACTTGATTCACGTATGTTGATCCCACGACACTCCAGATGCACTTTTTCATTTCACTTGTCCTCCTTACCTTCCCCGCTAATGACTACTCGGTCTAGCAATATCCCCTTCTCTTTCCTAACGGGAGGTTAGGGGTTCAAGTGTCGTCAGAGAGAATATTAACGAGAAATCATATTGTTGAAGATATCTTCCCGCTTTAAGCCCTCGCTGTTATTCTTCCAAGACATAATAAATAATAAAAGTTGGGATAAGGTCTATGTCCCTTCAACCTTTAAAGTAATAATACTCCCCTTTTATCGCTAAAGTTAGACATCATTTACGCTGCTTTGCTCCTACATATTTCATGTACCGACCCAAGTCCGAAATTTCAATCACCTACCGGACCCGCCAATTAGCACACACTAGCACCGGATCTTGGATCAACGACCAATCATAGGTCACCCTAAAGTCCATGTATGATTTGATTCTAGATGGGTAGGAGGGAGCTACATATAAACCACACGAAATTGTGGTGTCTTACACACTTCCCCACTTAAATTCTTGACATCCTCGTCAAAGCTGAACCAATACTAAGATCATCCCCTGGGGCGAGCCCGACAGCCTTCTGACTAAGGGTCCGCTATGATACCATCCGTAACTACCTGAATCCGAAAACATGATCAGCTAACTAGTCCACACTAACACCTCATTTTGGTTCAACGGCCCATCAGAGGAACCCAAAAGTCCATGGATGATTTGATGCTAGAAGAGTAATAGGGCGCTACGTATAAACCATATGAAATTTTGGGGTCGTACATTTTAAATTCGTTGACTTCTAATACTCCGTTATTTGTTTTATCAATAATGATAATGTCTTCGGCCAACAACATGCACCGGAGTATCTATATAATCATCTCGTATATACTTTTGGCAAGCCATGCACCCACACCCCGCCACTTGTAACTGAGTCCATGTAGAATGGAACGAAGGTTTTAAGCATAAATAAATCTTGCTTTGCACCCAACGGAAAGGAGAAAATGAAGCTTGTATCGACCTTAAGTATTAGCTAGGGAAAAAGAGCTAAATTAAGTTGAGTGGCATTAGGATCAAAAGCGAATCGGGTGGTCATGAAATCTGTATGCAATCTCTCTTAACCCTAAACGAGAAAGAAAGGGAAAAAAAAAAAAGATTGCTTTGAATGGGATGGTTGATCACTCGATCATCCCACCCATGTAAATTCAACCCAAAACACAACCAAGATTGTTTTTATATTGCCCAATTTCCCATCCCATTTATAGACTAGGAATTCTTGGGAGGATTTTCACTAGAATCAAAATGAAACTTAAGACGTCATAAATCAAACAAATGTCAAAAGAAATGGCTGACTGTGCTGCTAACAATAATATGCAATCTCATCCTAATAATACACAACGAAACAAGAAAAGATAAACAAGGACACAGAAACTAATCACATAAGCAAACAGAAGAAGTGAATGGAATCAAGAAAAATGGTTGGGATTCAAGAAATCCAGACTGGGAATACGAAAATGGGGGGGGGGGGGTTAGGAGGGAAAAACGTTACCTTGAAAAAAGTGGTGGCAAGGCAATTAATGTACATATATATATATATATATATATATAGTGATGAGAGATTTGTGGAGCACTTACATCATAGATAGATGGAAAACACAGCGCAGCGCATGATGTTGACAGGGTGGCCGGGATTGAGAGGGGAGAAGTCCCTTTCTGCCCGCCCGCCCGCACCTGCTGGTTGCTTTAATGTCTCAAGTCTTTCTTAACCCAAGTCTTTCTTTAACCCAAGTCTTTTGCGCGTTGTTTGTACTTGTGAACTTGGAAAACTTCGCCGGAGAACACTTGTTGGCATTTTCCCGGAAATTATGTCCCTCTGAGTTTCCATGCGCTTTCGTAATTTAAGGAGCATTGAAACATACTATAATAGTGAAAACTATACTGGCACTCTGTGCTAGGAGTGTCACAATGCACGGTTATAAATTATATAAACATAATCTTTATGTGCATTATTAATTATATTATGTATATTATAATTATATTATGTGTATATTTTATAACATTTATGTGCATTAAGGCACTTCATGAACAAGAAGTGCGTAGACACTCCATGTAACGATTGATCCGTAACATGTTGTGTGATATGAAAATGCACAACACTTAAAATGAAAGTCGCTTTATTTGATTTTAAGTCTTCAAGATAGCAATATACTCAAAGAGACAATATAATTTTTACAACTTTTAAAATAAAATAAAGGAAGTATTTAAAAAATTCGGTGTTCGAAAGCACTGAATCAAGAATAAATTTGTATGGAGTTAGAAAATATTTTAAATCATATTACCAAAACTTATTATTATTTCAAAAATAATAAATTAAAACTTATTAATTAAAATTATTTAAAATATACACACTCTTTACACCTTCTTTTTCGCACACCCACAATAGCCTTACACATATTTTTCACATATTCTGTCTCACTCTCAGTATGAAAGGGACGATAATTAGTTCGTGATTTATTTCAAAAGCCTAATTATCGTTTGTAATGTTTTAGTTCTAAAGTTTGATGTAAATAATGTTATTTTAATAGTATTTCAATTTGAAATTATTTTTAGCTTGATTTTATTATTTTTGTTAATATATTTATTTAATATTTACGAATTGACAAAAAAATTATTTTTACAATGTGTATAATTTAAATTGTAATGTAAAATTCTAATTAATTATTATTATCGATTTTAGTTTAAGTAATAACATAATAATAAATAATAAATTTATTTATTTGTTATTATATACATAATTAAGAAAGAGAAATTATGGTAGGGCATAGTAAAAGTAGGAGAGAGAAACTCATGACTTTTGTTATGAATGAGGAAGAAAATGTATAAAATTATAGTTATTGTTGACGATGACATTGAGGAGAGAAAAAATGATGTGGAAGTGAGACAAGGTCATGACCAAAGTCATGGTTGTGGATGCTCTTATGCATTTTATGTCATCCACAATACACAAGGCTATAAACACTTTACCACCATTTGATAAAAAAAAATGGTTGAGATTAAAAGAAATTTATTGCTATTCATTGAATCACAACAAAAATATATTATAAATTAGTTCATATCAAAGACCTTACCTTACTATAAATACATGAATTAAATAATTACTTGTTCATTGGATTATTATAAATATATCGCATTTGATTAAAGAATTATTTTTATTTTTATATTTATATTTATCTTAAACTTCAAAAATAATTTATTAAAATTCCATTGTGTCCGTATTTTTCTGTTAAACTAACAATATAAACTATAAAATCTTTCTAATTTAGTGACAGTTTCACTTTTATTCGTAACATTCAATTTCATTCAAAAAATTTAAAGAAACTCGATTTTATAATGTGCAGTTGCACTGTCTTGCTTTAATACTAGACAGTCTAGACTCATGGTGAGCAATTAGTATACCGATGTGCTAGGTGTGCCCAAATGCACATAGCTATAATAAATTATGTACATAATATATATTACTTACATTTTATATCACATTATGTACATAATTTTATATATTTATGTGCATTTGGGCACACCTAGCACCGTATGCCTAGGCACACGATATAATTTGCCCATGGCGAGAACTGAAAACATACATGTTACATAGAAGAAGAACCCATTAATTTTAGGAAAGTTAAATACAACATCTCTTATCTTTTGGCCACATACATTTTCTCAATTGTAACCTTTTCATTTTCCTTATTACCTGCCTTTTACAAATTAGGTATGTCAGTAATGTTATGTAGTACAATTCATCGTTTGATATTCCCCTAAAATGTGCAAATCTACATTGCATTGGGGGGAATATTGATTGATCTTGCGAAAAACACCACGGTTACAACAGATGATCAGAAGTTTCAAAACAGCAAAGCGTGCATTGTATACATATATACATATTCACAGGGGTCGTAACGAACATGTTGGTCCTTTTAACTTGCGAGGATAGGGGTACCACACGCAGCCGGAGCATGTTGCTCCTTTTCGTACACAAGGTTTCCTCCAACTATAGTTGCCATAACCTTTCCTGATAATCTTGATCCAATGTAGGCTGATATACTCTGCAGTCACAAACATCATACGTTACATGAGCTTAGCCATCGCTTACATAGTACACTCGATTTGAAAATAAAAGTACAATTCATATGACTATTTTAAAAAAACAAAAAAAGTGATGAATCATAATACTGCCCTCGATGAAACTTTTTAAATTTTAATTACTGTACTATTTTCCTTCCCATTTTCCCTGTTCCTCCTTTGTGCTTTTCTGAGATCCAAATAAAGCAATTTAACTTCCACTAAACAACAAGGTGAAACAGGAAATGTAGCTTTAACCTTTTCCATTTTGTTGACTAACCCGCAACAATTAACTTACATACTTGATGTATCACCAAAACCAGGTCCTGAATTCACTTTAATTTCTCTTTGTTCTGTTCTAATTTTCCTTCTTATTTCATATTTTTGATTTATTTCATTTCTTTGGCAAGAACCAGACACCCTAAAGCAACTTATCACTGGTCTATCGTGAAGCAGAAAGTCAGTGAGATAGAAAGAGAGGGGGAGAGGAAATTCTTACTGGATGCTTATGGTAGATGGGATGGTTATTGTCAAGATCAAACTCCGATTCTGGGTCCCAAACAACTATATCTGCATGCTTCCCGACTGCGATAGCTCCCTGCATATGTTGATTATACTGTGGTTAACTCAAAACGTCAAACTATGCTGTCATAGTAAAAAAAATAATAATAATAAGGGAAAATGAAAGCTTTCCAGATAGTAGCAACATCAACTCTGATGGATGCAGTAAACGCAACTGTAACATTACCTTCAAGTTCTGGCCAGCTAGTTTGGCTGGCCTCTCACTCCACCATGAAGCTAATGTTTCCAAAGTAATTCCATGTTTACGCCCATATGACCACGTTACAGGAAGGACAAACTACAAACATTCTCAAAACAGCACAACTTAGATGTATCCACATAAGAGAGAAGTGACAAGGGGGAAAGAAGATCCATGCCAGGCCTAGTATAAAGAAGAACATTTGATATTGACTTTTTATGTCTCAAATCTGCCTTCAGAAGGAAATAAATAATAATTCTCAAAACAAATAGTAATAGGAGCCAGCCCCCAAACCTGCAAAGAAGATATACCACCCCATGCCCTTAAGAAGTCACCTTCCTCAAAGAGTTTGAGCTCAGGCACGGACGGTGAATGATCTGAACTTAACATGTCAATATGTCCTTCCTGCAATTGTCAGTGTAGCCAACTAAACCCCGAACGACAAAAAAAAGGAGCGAACACCACATACAAGCTTTAGTATCAGAAATTGCAACTGACCAATAAGGCCTGCCATAATTTTTCTTTGTTGTTCGCGTCACGGATAGGTGGGGAGCACTTAAAGCGAGTATCTCCATCTTGAATCTCTTCTGCAGAGAAGGCCAAATAATGGGGGCATGTTTCGACAGTTATGCTATCACCTCTACTTTTAGCTTCCTACAGAAATATTGTAGGACACGGTTAATGTGAGTCGTAACAATAGTTGGCAACCATGTTACTTAGGACAGTTGGATTTCAGTACCTTAATTAGATCCAAGGAGGAGCTTGCATCAGAAAGATGAACAATGTGAAGATGAGCTCCTTCAGCAGAACCACCAATTCTCGTGTCTTTTGTTGCTGTTAACAGCTCTCTAATAGCAGCCTCTTCCCTGGATAAGTCAGCAATAGGTGATAGGAAAATTTTGTAAGTCATGCTTGAGAGAGATTGTGCACGCGCAAGTGTCAAAAAGAAAATGTCAATGAGACCAAGACTGCAGATTGCATACTGTGAATTAATGATCCACAGGTTTTATGAAGAGTAAGATAAAACCTAAGAAGATTCATTCGTCGGTAAATATCAGAGTCCAATGGCTCTCGAAATGGATTACAATAAAGATCCAATACTTGGCATTCACGAGTCTGAAGAACCAATCAGTTAACTCTTGAAAATTGCCCACACCAAATAATGCTAGAGCAGACCAAAAGAAACAGGTGCACAGAACTATTTAGTGGGAGGAACTGATGTCAAATCATCTGCCTACTCAGGTGAAACAGTAGTAACTTCATTGTAAAACGGACACTCCATTCGCGACTGAGTGAATATTAGATAGAAGCTAACTCTCATACTTGTAGCACTATGTCTGTATCAATATAAACTCAAGAAGTTTGTCGATGAGTAATTACAATCCGCGAGGCTATGCAGGCTGATAGTACACAGCATAATTATGTTATCTCATTCGTGTAGAAATCAAAAATACTCTTTTACCATGAGGCAGGCCTTGTCTTAAGATATGTTGAATAAGCTCGAGGATCGCCAGCACCATCTTTCATTTCAAGTTCTTGTGGTATCTCAGCATGTACAAGCAACGGTCTTCTGTATTTGGCAAGGATCGAGAGTCCTTCCTAAAATTGGAAATAAAAATACCAGCTTCAAATAAAGAGGGATTATTTGATACCATTCACCTTACACAAACAAACTGTGCAGCAAGTAGTGTACGCGTGCTAAATTTTTAAATCATTCGTTTGATCAGATTAGCATTTAAATACCTTAATATGTCTGACATTTGTCATGGGAAAGTCGTTTATCCCCGATGGACACATAAATGACTGCAGAATTTAACATGAAGATACATTATCACAAAGGTATTAAGGTTTGCAACAGTATGATAGATTTATTCATTTAGTTACCTTCAAACCAAGGACACCGGCCTTAAGGAGACCTTCTAGAGCACTTGCATTGAACGCATTTTCAGGAACTAGACCGCCCCAAAAACCTGTGCATACAAGAAATGAAGTTGACATTTCGTATAGTACACAGGTTTTCTAGGTAAAAGCTTTAGGACACATACCAACATTAACAAAAATTCTCCCTCCTGCAGCATCTCTCTGTCATGCAAACGTCCACAACATTTCATAAGCAAACACGATACTTGATCAAGAGTTCCCATATTAAGTGAAAACAGCTATGATATGTGGACCCCAATATGACAACCATTGGAATCCAAGACAAAGAAACTACCAATGGTTTGATGAGTAAAGAAAAGAAACACACATGAATACAACTACTCCTACAACTACAAGCTCCCTCAAAGTATTTTTTGTTCCATCTTTTTGCAACAAATCCTTAATTTGACACAAATAACCAGAACATTGAGTGAACTTGGTAGCTAACCAGCCTTTCATGTAGGAAATTTCCCAAATAGCACCTCAAAAACCCACTTTCGTGTGTCCAACTACAGTTCTATCGACACGGCTCTTTCATGCAATTTTGCATTTTCCCCCCGAACGCTAAGAGTACAGAAACAAAACACAAAACTGATTCTTTTCCCCAAAAATAGACATATACGTCCTAATAGTGACTTTAATTACATGATCACCAGAAGGTGGTTAGAATCGCAGTTTAGGGAAAGTAGGAGAGCTATTTAAACTAAGATTGAAATGGGATTTAATTTAACCAGTAGTTATGTTAAATATGAATTGAAGGAGAGCCTATTCATACCTTGAGTTTCAAGGTTTCTTCCGAGACTGTAGATGGAAAATTATTAAGTGGCATGTCAATCAAGGTTGTTATCCCACCTGTATTTACAGAGTAAAACGAAGAGCTTAGTCGTCTGGTGAGTTGCGAAGTAGGTGCTTAGCACAAAGTTGAATTTCAGAGCAGTAGTGATAAACAAAGGAAAAATTCATAGGGAAAACTTAATGGGAATGATGTCTCACCAGTCAAAGTGACTTTGAAAATTGTAAACAGTGGGACCCACTATTTCACAATCATTCTAATTGGTAACACATCATTCTCTTTCATTTTTCCCTTCACATTTTCCCTTGGCCAATCATTTTCCTTTCAGATATGGTTGCTGTTTCAACGAGCAACAACATCTGAAAATGCAATGGGTATTTTCTAAAAGCAAATCTACCCATTGCTACAAACTTGATGTGATATGGCATAGGAACCACTTTACCCAGCGTAAGAGATTTCTTTCTCTATTTAGTAAAAACTAAAGGCTCAGATGATCAAAACGAGTTATAGGATGAAATATTGAAATCTACACAACCTGCAGCTGCAGCCTTTGTTCCTGAAGGAAATCCTTCCCACTCTGTTCTTCCAGGATCATCAAGATGTGCATGCCTGCAGTGAATCCACGCAAACGGTTTGAATATGAATAGTGTAGCACTTACATTCTCATGTCTCATATCATTTATTAGTTCTCTAAGATCTAGCCAAAGTCAAAAAATAAATTGAAAAGATAGGATAAACAAATAAGGAAGAGAGATGAGGAGAAACAGCAGTGAATTGATAGCTAAGTTTTCTTACACATCAATCAACCCAGGCATGATAACGGCTTCCCCATAGTCAATAACTACGCCAGTTCTGCCAGTTTCTTGCCAATGATCGTCCTGAACCACTGACATGATGCTTCCTCCATTGATCTCAACTGTTTATTCCAAATTTCGTTAAAGGTCAAGACGAATGATGCTAAAGAGTACTGATTATAACGAATATTAGCAATAAATATATACTCTTATCAGTTTATAGAAATCCAAAATGATGATAGTGTTATTTCCATAAGTACAAAATCCCCTAAAAGATGCTTTATACTCCCTCCGGTTCACAATAGATGATCTTTTAGACTTGTGCACATATATTAAGAAATAATATATATTGGAAATTTTACCCTTATTAAATAGTATCATTATTAACAGAAAAAGAGGTAAATGCAATTAATGGTGGTCATGGGTAGTTGGGAGAATAGAAGGATAATTTTTAAAAATAAGATTAAAAAAAAGCCTAGTAATTCTAAAGAGACAACTAATTTGAAAAGTTTTCTTTGCTAAAAGGTCAACTATTGTGAACTGGAGGGAGTGATTGATAACCATTTAATAACTCAAAATATCAAAAGTCATTTACCGGTCAATCCCACTCCTAAAAAATGAAGAAATTGAAATAAATCATTGCTGAAGCTTTGTATTTGAAGATGTTTACTAGGCTAAAAACACTAATACTTGGAACGGACCTGCGCCTGCAATGATGCCTTCTGGTGTCACAATGCGCTTGCTAGCTATCCAATAATGACTGTGAGGAAGGAGACTGCAGTCATTCATCCTGGGCTGTTGCATAAGCTTTTGAATGTCTATTAGACTGATCCAAAAAGGCTATTCAAATTGGAAAAACTACGACACTTCTCTCACATTGGAATGGTCATTACTGATTGATAGTATGACAAAAAGAAGTCTATGGAAACACAGATTTTACGGAAAAATATATTTAAAAACAATCACTAATTCTCTTCTTCATAACTTTGTTACATCTAACTACTTGATAATAATCTAATGTCATAAATCTCAAGGAGTTCTTCCATTTCCAATTCTACTAGCGCTGCAAAGTAAATAGCACCCGAGTTTTTCAACTTAATAGATCGAAGAAACGACAATTGCTCAACACCTCGCTCATTCCAAGTGAAAGTATGTTCAAAAGTTAAACAAAATCATCAATATTTACCCATAACCGCTACCAAACAAAATCCCAGTTAACATACGAATGTTGACAAATTAATTAGGGAAGACCAGTTGTTCAATTTGACCTTGAAAAACCACCAATTAAAGGACAAATTTACATGCATGTATGTACAAAGCTAGCCTAAAGAATGCACACATAGTCAACATGTTTTTATCTGTGTGCATGCTTCCACACATATATATCTCTATGGCTGATATGGATGTTAGGGCTGCAGCCGAGCCCAGCTTTTACAGATTTTCATAAACGAACCCGAACTCAAACATGTTCATAAATTGTTTGTTTTGTTTGCAGCCCTATGGCTATGTATGTCAGTATGTGAATGTGAAATTAGTCGTTTGGAATCCGAAACTTATCCAGTTCTGATGTCTTACATTTAGTTCCTTAAAATTGTATATATCACCTTAATGAATATAAAAGTCAGTAGGTTCACTCAAAGTGATTACTTGCACAATGAGTTTGAGTGAATATTCAGAATCCAGAAAAAAAAAAAAAAAAAAAAAAAAAAAAAAAAAAAACCTGCCATAATAAAAATGAAGAGACACCAAATCCCGAAAGGGTTGGCTTAAGCACAATTGAATGATAGATGTACAGTATATATATATATATATATATATATTTTTTAATTTTAAACAACAAGAAGAAGACCAATCAAGTACTCCCTCCGTCCCATGAGTGTCACTTTTCCAAAAATCAACCATTTTTACCCAGCCATAAATGAATCAAGTTAGAATCAAAACTGATGCTCATTTTAGGGGAGGGTGGAAGTACCTGTACATCATATTCATAATAAAGATGGTAAAAAGAAAATGTTTTGTAAAAGGAAAAGAAGGGGGAGAAATAGATGGGTATGTATGTGAGGATCGAATGGAACCTTGGGAAAGTTTTTCAGGAAGTAGAAGAGCAAAGATGCAATCAGTGGCAGGAGAAGTGACATTAGCTTCCATTTTCCTGCCTCCATCTCTCTCCCTCTCCCTCTCTCGCTCTCGAGTTTCAGTTTACTGATTGGTGCAGTGCTCTGTTACTTTCCTTTGTGGAAACGGGGATTAACCAATGAGAGGCGGCCACTCCATCTTATGTGAAATGGGCCATACTGTGGGCCTTCTACACTGGTTTTTAGCGGAAGGAAGGAAAGGGAGGAGGGAGGGAAGGAGATGGGAGGGGGAGGGTAGGGAAAGGCCGAAATGGGAAGCAACTCAGTAAGTAAAGGGAAAGGAATTAAACAAAAAAAAAAAAAATTAATGGAGGAAAGTCCTAAAAAAAAATCCTGACCTTTTTTCTAACCTTACAATCTATCTATTTATAACTTTATTTTTTAAATTTAATTATTACAAAAAAATCAACAAAATTATAAAATCATATAAAATATTCACATTCTTTTGGTTGCTCACTAATATCAAAGACTCCGTCCCTACGATTTCAGACTGATCCGGATCGCTCATCTAATATTGACGGATAAATCTTTCACATAAAAGTTTTTTTGCATACATGAGACATTTCTTAAGCAAATTCAAGTCGCTTGGCACTTCTATAAAAAAATCACATTTTAAACTTCTTTCCTCTTTACAACTCGAAAGTCCATCATGATCATACGGCTCAGATCACAAAGGTAATTTTGCATGCTCTTACCCGACTGATTATGTAATAATTTTATTTTAACGATTTTTTAAAATTTAAAATTTATCATTTCATATATTTCCCAACATCTATAATATTATATTCATCATCTTCTTTTTCTTTTTCTCACCTCCCCCTTCGATTAAAACATCATATCCTTATATATTTGCTCATACGTCTCCCTTTTTTCCTTTTGTATCATAAGAACAATATGATATCACCAAAATTAAACTACACAAAGAAAAAAAAAACGTAAAATTAACAAAATCAGCTACCCTTAAAGTCAATGAATGCTCAATCCACCAACATTAAAATTTACATTAACTACGAATTTATACATTAATGTAAAACTTTCTTGACTTTTCATTTCTTATTTAAAAAGCACACGCACTGGTAATGTAAAGTGAAAGCATTATGGTATACTGTCCAAAAACCTTTAAAATCAAAAAAGTGAACAAGATTCACTATAATGCTTGGATCACGATGTTAGTTTATCATTATTTTTTATTTTTAAATTTTTATGAGTACCATTATTTTCTCTCTATTTCTCTTACTTTTTCACTTTAATCATTACAACACATCAAATAAAATCAATAAAAATCGATTTCCTGAATCGAACCATAACTACAACTCATTAGTATTTCGGTGATTGGAGACTCATACTCCACCAAGAAAGTTTTTCTGATTTGAAAAATAAAAAATACGACAAATTAAAATCAACATGATATATTTTAAATGGTGCAAATAAGTAAACCTTTAATTTTAAAATACGTGCAATTAAGGTACCATGAAACAAAAATTTATTATTTTCTGTGATAGAGGGGATACTAGTATATATGAAAATATAACAAAGCAGAATGTTTATATTTTCTTGTCTGGTGTATTCTTGCTTTCTGCAATGTTTTTTGGTTACTCCTTGATGGGTTTTCCATATGTAAATAATTTCCATGTTGAATTAATTTATTATCATGTGCCCCGAGGAACACTTGTTAGCAAAATCCCTCATTAATTTGGTGACCGAATCTCTGCTCGTAAACACAATAACCAATATCCCAAATCTAACAGTACTCAAACACTCTTCATCGAAATACAGTCACTAAACACAGAATGAATGTCAGTCAAGTTTTTGATTTACACATCCAGGCTGAAACTGTTTTTCTTGTGAAAGCTGATGGCCTCCCGATGTGCCAATCAATGCGACTCTTAATCGTCTTCTCTTTCTGGTGGAAGCCCACATGGCAAAAGCATTTTCTGCAGCAAAGAACAGGAAAAGAGAAGAACGAGGATATTAGTTTACATAAATACCTTTGTTCAAGTTCTATTGTAAAAGTAAATGTAGGACTACAAGACTGCAAGATATCCAATTTACGATCCGCTACTCGCAAGGGTTCTAAAGGAACCTGTAACTAGTAAATTTCCCTCGCTGCCTTCTCACCAAAAGCTCTCTAGCTTTTCCACGGGTAGATGGCTAGTTTCTCTCTTCGTTGCTCCTCTTACCTAGTCAATGGAGAATCCTCTAGTGATTTTAATTCAGGGTTAGTTTCGGGTGAGATCTCCAGCATCTGGGAGTGTTTCTATCACTGGAAATTTCATTAAACGCTAAACTGGTTGCCTAATTTGGAATTGCCCTCAATATGGGGGGATCTACAGAGTAACTGCGGGAATCCACACATATAAATAAGCTCTTTCCACAGTGTGCAGAGCTCTGCATCATTTGAGCTTTCTTGGTAACAAAATAATGCAACCATGGCATGGGTTGACTTTGATACTTGTGGCGTAAGGTGTGGTGGTGCAAAAAAAAAAAGGCTTTGGATTTCATTCAATACGAATATACTACAGTGAGATGAGCTCAGATTTGGGTGGAGCTGGACCATCTCATCTGGTGTAGTGGTCAGTTTAATGGTGGTCATGATATCCACTTTGCCATGGACAAAACCATACCAACTTAAGAAGTAAACTCAGTTTCCCATTGATTTTGTTTTGGTTCATTTGCCTTATATTAGAAATCAAGAAATATCAGTTTTGGGCAAGCAATTGCTTGAATGCCGAATTGAACAACCCCTCCTGGGATAGTGGTTCAATCCACATCAAGAAATATCAATTTCCCTCGCATCATAAAGGTGGGATACTTTAAATGACAAAAGATCCCAAAATTCCCCATGACTGACTAGATGAGCAAATTTTAACATAACATTCTTTCACTGTGTTCCCTACACTCTTACGCAGATTAATATGGGTGCTCGGATCCACCAAGACTTTGATCTTGAATTAGATGCAGGGTAAAACAGCTACACCCCCAGCCATGCCATATGCCCGTATCCACACGAGTCTTTGGTAAAACTCAAGGATCGAGGTGACATAGGCCACAACTAGAACCCAAGTGAAAGTTTTCTGTGAAGTACTCAAGACCCAGTAGCAAAATTGCTATTGTGTCTTCGGTTCCTACGATATTTAAGTTCCTATTGGAACAACCCTATATATATATATATATATACACACCACACATATATAACCTAGTAAGAAAATCTAAGCCACTTATCAAACGCAATTTTCAAAGCTCACTACATGACAAAGGGGTGATGGAGGGACTATGAAGAAGGTAATTTTGACAAATAAAATACCAATTGTGTAAAGCAACGTGGAAAGATAAACTAGAATAGAACATAGTCATGCCTGCATAAAGTTGTATCGTTCTCTTCCAATTGATTCATTTTCGGCAACCGCAAAATAAGCCAGCATAGGGTAGTGACCGACGTACGACGCGTAGCTGTCTCTCTGGATGTTTACAGCCCACTCACTTCAAACAAAAAATACAAACACAGACCATTAGTTTTGATGGCACTACATATTAATCATTGATACAACTAACAACATAATGTGAATTCAAGAGTACTAAAATTGAAAACAAGGACAAAAACTCATTTGCTCAATTAAAGAGGTACTCACAATCTATTCAAGTCTGCATGTCCTGTCCCAACATATTTGGCTTGCAGATGCTCGAGCTGAGAGTTGATGTTGAACCTGTCACTAGCCTGCAAAAAGTATTCGAAGATACAAATATAAATACTCAAGAACGCAAAGAAATGATTTTTTTAAAATCTCCGTTCCTAATGTATTTTGTTAACAGCCTAAACTCCTAAAATAATACAATTTGAAGTGATGAGAGTGAGCAAAACTTTTTAAAGTCTGTTCGATAATTGTGGCCAGTTTAGTCTGAAAAATTATCAGAAAACTTTATAGCGGAGATTCAACGTGAAGAGATTGACAATCTGCCGTGCAAAACTCGTTTAATTTTGTAATTAATTATAGATGACATAAATTATACAGATATGAAGTTCAAACATAAGAAACTACTACAAGTTAGGGGGGGGGTAGGGTTTTAGAAGATACAAGGAGACGAGAATAATTAGGGTTTATCATTAGAGTTTGATTTGTTAAGCAGCAAATTGAACATAACGATTCATCGAATTTCTTAAAAGGAAAACAATCGAAAAGTTCTAGGGTTTGAGGCTTACCTGCATTGTGACCGACTTCGTCGAATTGAAGAATTCGGGAATGAAGGAGTTAGATGGAGCTGCTGTATATAAACTTTTGTACGGATGGCCCCACCTCTCTCAAGTTCTTTTTTGTATATTGCAGAAAACTTCCTCAACTGTTTCGGATTTAAGTATCACCGCCTTAACTGTTGTTCCTTGACACAAACAGAAATTAGCAATATGCATCTATGAAACATCAATCACCCAACAAATCATGATAAAATGGTAACACATAGCCACATATCAAAATCAGCATATATTGCATTTTTATTTTTTAAGCTCACAGCCTCCCACAAACGTAAATGTAAGAACTTAAGGATTTTTTTTTTTTTTTACAAATATAATTAGATGGGGGATAGATTAGAGATGTAGGAGAAGAAATTGAAGAATAGAGACAAAGATTAGAGGGGGAACTTACCTTGGCTAGCGGAGGGAGATGGACGGAAGAAGCAGGCGACGTTGTTGAGAGAGAGAGCGGCGGCGATGGAGAAATGTCCTTGTCGATGTCGATCTGTGAAGTAGTGAATGAAGGGCAGAAGAGGTGGCGGTGAGATGAGGCAGTGACGGGTTGGCGGACGGCGGTTGAATGGAGTCGGAAGAGGGGGTGCGGCTGTCGGCGAGAGGGAGGGGGGGGGGGATTTTAGTGAAAAATACTATGCTGATACAGAACTATATGCTCCTCCGGAGCGTTTTCAATCAAACTTGCTGAATTGCGAGAGTGATTAATGAGAGTGAGAGAATTAATTTTTTTTATGACTTTTTATCAAATTTTATAATTTTTGGAAAATATTCTATTTTTAATAAGAGATAAAATCAATTTTTTTAAAAATAATTGAAGAGATTTTAAATTTATTGAAATTTAAAATTTTAAAAATCAAATCTTTTAAAAATAATTAAAGAGATTTCAAATCTGTTTAAATTCACTATTTTTACTGAATTTCGAAATTAACGAATTTAAAATTATCATTGTTTAAACTTGTTTTGTTCATTGATCAACCTCGTGTTCATTGATTAAGTTTGTTGTGTTCATCAGTGAAGCTTGTTGTATTCATTGTTTAAGTTTTTTTTTCATTGATCAAGTTCGTGTTTATTAATTAAACTTGTTGTGTTCATTAATAAAATTTTGTTAGATTCATTATTTAAACTTGTTGTGTTTATTAATAAAATTTTGTTAGATTCATTATTTAAACGTGTTTTGTTCATTGATTAAGCGTATTGTGTTCACTGATTAACCTTATTTTATTCATTAATGAAGCTTATTGTATATATTGATAAACAAAATAACATTAATAAAATTTTATTATTTACAAATGCAAGCTTGTTTCTACATCAGATGGTTCAACAATTATATGAAAATCATCACTTCTACTACTTGAACCATAAGTTCGACATATAAAATTTGTATTCAAATGTAATGAGTTTATCAATTGACCAACTCCCTCGCGGTTTGACGAAGCAATTTTGCTGAAAACATTCATTTTTGTTCTAATCATAGCTTCTTTCTCCTTGATGCCTTTTGCATTTTTTGCTCTGACCTCAATAGTTGACTTGAATATTTTATTCCTTTCTCATTTAAGCCTGAGCTTCACTGGATCTTTAACCTATAAATTAAGTAATGAGCATTATCATGTTATAATCAGCAATGCTCATCATTGATAATATTCATGTTCAATCATTATTTCATAGTTAATCAGTATTATAATGTTATCATTATCAA
>JAOWAN010000001.1:17563887-17578430 GCA_028566635.1 Lobelia cardinalis
TACGGCAACTGATTAATGGGATTTATTGTGTAATTGGGCCCCACCTCACGTGTAACACAGACGATGAACATAGAGGCTATACGCCTAGGTGTATAGTATACTTATTGGATTTTAGGGCTTAGTTGCTTAGGGATTTTTCATCTTTTTGACTTTGAATCTCACCTCAGCCTCTCCGCTGTCATACTGTGTTAGAGTCAGGTAAGCAAGTCAATTTTTGATGATTTATGTTGATATTTTACTGTATCGATTTTTTGATCTATTACCGTAGAAATGATTTGTAGAACTACCGAATTGACTAAAATGCCCTCACACGCAATGGGAGTACATAGGGCTGAGATCACGTGACTGTGCCCATGACAGCTATTAATTATGGCCCCGACGTTTTGAACTCCCCGAAACGTCAATTTGCCCAGACTTTAATCCCCAGCGCCATGCGTTTATGACTGCCCAACCTTTTCTTCTCTATACACATCCCGCCCAGACGCAAAGGATTTTCATCGTCTTCTCCTACTCCGGCGATCACCCATCGAGAAAGTCGGATCTGAAAAATGCTTCGTTACCGCGTTGCCTATTGTTGTCGACGGTCACTACCTCCGTTAAATCGTGAATGGATCCCCACGTTCGATGGCTATCCCTTCCTAAGAAATAAGCAGAAGAATCGGCCCCCAATACCTGAAGTTATCATCATCTCCTCCGGTGAAAATGATTCATCAATGGACAATGAAGACGACTTTAGAACTAAAGATGAGGAGTCATACAATGTTTAAAGACTTCAATGTTGTAGCAGTTCACCCCTGAGCTGTGGTGGTTTAATGATTTTACTCCGGTTGGTGTGTTGGGATGTTCGATGAATTTGTTAATATTTGTGTGGGGTTGAAAATTTAACCCCCCCCCCCCCCCCGCAATTATGTTGAACACATGGATAGAGTAGGGGAGCTAGGATTTCTGATTGATGTCTTGGGAAACGTGTTCTTTAACACAAAATTTGAAAAAAAGGGTGAGATGATGTATTTTATAATTATATATTTGATAGGTTATTGAGAAGGGGTATATAGATGGAAAGAAATATTTGAAATGATAAAAAATCGAAGATAAAAATTAACTTCATGATCAAAACTTTTATAAATTAAAACCAAAAAGTTAACAAAAACATACTTCATGACCCCAGCCTTAGTAACTTAGGTTTAGGTTTTTTAGGTAACTATTTTATTTTTTAATATTATTATAATTAGTAATTTAATAATAAAAATAATAAAAAGATATATATTTATATTCGGTTCGATTTGATTAACCACGATTTTGTAGACAATAGAACCGGGAACCGATCCGAACATATGCGGCTTGGTTCGGTTCGGTTTCGGTTAGTTGACTTTTTAGTCAACTCAATTTTTCTCATCTTTTTCAATTTAGATCGGATCAATTTTCGATTTTCTGCTTTTTTTGCCACCCCTACTAAAATTTTGGATGATTTGCATTGCCACCTCATATGTGATTTGATCAATTTTTAATGTCTCCCTCGTAATTTGATCATTATACACCGTCTACCCCTTCTACTAAATTCATCGTTTTTGTAAGGGTGATTTGCTCATTTTCAAATTTAGTTCATCAAATGTAACTTTTTTAAATTAATTTTTATTATTTTCCTATTATTATGTTTAAATGTATTAATTAATATGAATGGTTATAATTATATTAAATATTAATATAAATTAAATGAGAAATTCAACCATAATATTAATTGTAAAGAGGGCAAAATTAAAAAATATTAATTTTTAATAAATAATGACATGGATTTAATTTTTTTTATCGTTTAAGTTAAATATTAAAATATTTTAGAAAAATAGATTAAAATTAAATAAAAATCATATGTCTCTCCCCTTTCTTCATTTTTATTTTGATTTTGATTTTGTATTTTTTTAATTTAATATTTTAAAAAAATAATTTTCACACGAGTATCATAATTTTTTTTTAATTTTTTATTCAGTAAATAAATACTTTTTTCTTTAAATAATATTTATTATTTATTCCTATAATAAGAGATCATTCCGTTTCAATATAAGTATTTCACTAGTCCTAATTTGATTGTTTAATTTTCTTTCTTTCTTATTTAATCAAAGAATATAAATAAATTGTATTCACAATGTTCATTTGCACCTACACCTACTTTTAATTTGAATGTGTGCATAAATTTTATTTTATATAAAATATTATGTATATGGATACATTCGAACAAGGAGGGTATAAATTATATATATTAATGAATCTAATTTATAAATATTTTAAGAAAAAAAGTATTATTTTCTTTACTTTTATTTTATGTGGATATGTACTTTATTTGTTACTACTAATATCAATTAATTTAATTAAATAAATAATAACATATAAATTATTAAAAAATAAATGAAATAATTTATATTTGATAATTAAATTTTAAAATGACCACGTTACCCTTACAAGAAGGATAAATTTAAATAGAAAGGATATGCGTCATATAATGACCAAATCACAAGAAAAATATTAAAAATTGATCAAACCATAAGAAGTGAGAGTGCACATTACCTCTAAAACTTTAGATCTGACTATTCAACCATGGACCAAAGTCCATCTAAAATTTTCAAATTATACATCGAATTAGGTGTTGCCCACTAAATTAGTAACATTTTTGTGCTCCCTAGTCCCTATTATTCTTTTACCTCTATAACATATTACTCCCTCCGTTTCATAATAAATAAATTTTTAGATAAAAATTAAAATTATTTTAAAATATTTAGTTAACCTCTATTTTCTTAAATTATTTTCATATTTTCCCAATTATTTATAATCGTTAATTACAATTTTCTCCTTTTTCATCAATAGAGAGACTATTTAATATGGTTAAATTTATCAATATATAATATTTTTTAATATGTGTGCACAAAGGTAAAAAGTCATCTATTGTGGAACGGAGGGAGTAACATGTTTGTTTGCGTACTCCACCGACACTCACCAATCTCCCACTCTTTCCTCCCAGGCTCTCAGCTAGGGCTATCAATAGAACGAGTTTTAATCCAATTCGTTAGGAGCTCCATCAGCTAAAAAGCGGATTTGAATCGAGTAAAAATATCGTTTAACTAGTTAATTGATATATAAATGAATTGGATTCGGACAAATACTGTATATTTAAGCTGAATCAGTCCATTTATAATTACTTATTAAATAAATTATATATAAATATATTTAAATTATACTATTTATCAAAAAACATTATTATGACGTAATATTTATACCATGTTATATTTGATGATATGATAGCATTTATACCGTAATATATATTTGATTATACTCAATCGATTATGCTGAAAGAGGCACACTTTAATTTTTAGTTTGGCCACTGCATTTAAATTAATTATGTTGCACATTTTAAAATAATTTTCCTACTTGAATTTTTTTAACCAACTAATTTTGATCTATTTCGAGATTTTGACATTGAAATTTATTTGAAGTTAAATTTATTAAATTGATGTTTTCAAAATAATTATTTCATGTAAATTTTATATAATTATTGTATTATATTATATTAGATATGTATATTATATATGAATCAATCTGCTTCATTAATGCAAATTCAACTTCGAATGTAATTGAATTTGGATGAGTTATTGACTAATACGATAGTTAGTTAGAAAATATTCGAATCCTTCCTGGATTGAGTTAAGTAAATCTGAATTTAGGTTGATCCGTCCATTGAAAATTTATTTACCATCATACTCCCATCCACTCGTATGGAAAAGCATTAGATAAGCCGTCCGTGGCCGTGAGAATGTAAGGTGTATTTTTTAAGTAAATATATTATTTTAAAGTGTATTTTTTAAGTAAATATATTATTTTAAAATTTTAAAATTTTTTATCGAATGTGAAAATAACTCAAAGTTTTTTTTTTAAAAATTTTAAAATAGAGGGGTTAGGGGGGGGGTAATGTTTTAAAAAATGATAAAATAATTTAGTGAAATGTGCAAAATTTTTTTTTTTTTTAAATAAAGGAGAAAAACGTATAAAATAGAGCTGTTGATGTAATAGTTCACCTACATGTAGGTCTGTCAATTTGTTACCCATTAACCCATTTTAACCTGCTTTAACCTGTTAAACAGCTTAACCCATTTCAATCCATTTAATTATAAAATTGTATATTAGAGTATGTAAAAAATATTTTTTTTTGTACGAAAGAGTATTCAAATAATAATTTAATTTTAACTTAACCTATTTATTACATAATTGAGTTGATTGGTTAATTAAATGGGTTATAATAGGTTGAACCCATTACAACCTGTTATTTATTGTAACTCAACCTATTATAACCCATTTAACCCAAATTGACAGGCTTACCTACATGACACATCAATTGCTCTGCTCTCTTTTATATTATAGATTCTCCCTCCAACCTAAAAAATGAGTGTACAATTTGAATTTTACACCCAAAAGAAAATAACTCAAAAGTATTCGTAAAATAGACGTAGTGATATCATTATTATATTTTAACTCAAAAAGTATTCGTACACCGATCACGAAGTCAGCAGGTCAGTCCCCAAATAACTCAATTTTCAAATAATATATCATTTATAAATAATAAAATAAAACTATTTTTATCCAAGAGGATTGAGTGACAAACTAAAAATCTAATATCATTGGGTAGCATCTCTACTGAGTGCAATTGTGTAAAATCTCCTACTCCTTCCGTCCACGTCCCATGAATGACATTTTCTTGTTCGTGATAAAAGACATCGCGAAAAAAGTACTATTCTCATGTTCTTGTAAACTAGGAAGCAATATCAGCAAAATTGCCACTTAAATAACAAAAAGAAAACATAAAACAAAGATGCAAAAGCTAGAAACATATTGCTTGTTGACAAGTCATTTGCCATTTGTCGATGAAAATAAATCCACGATTAGATTCAAATAATCATCTAAAAGAGACCAATGACAAAGACATCTCTTCGAAGAGGAGGGAAGAAGGATTAAAATTCATAGGAGCAACTCAAGGCCTTTAGTTCAAGTAAGGTTGCGGCAAATGCTACCTATCTGGGATGTATGCCTTGGCTAGTCTGGCATGTTCCTTAACTTGCAATTAATGTAGCGGGCAAAAATTGATGTGTTGTTGTATGTATTCTATAATAATAGCACTAACCCCTTCATTATGCAGAGGTGCTCGGTACATCTGCTGCTGCTGCTAAACCGGTTCCAGGAGGAGGTGGTAGAGTGGGTTTGACAGTAGGACGTGGGGGTGGTTTCACTTGAGCTGGTGCTGGCTTGCACGGCCTCTTTGGGTGAGCTTGATCAACTTTTTCCATTGGAATATCAAACTACAATCATCAGAAACAGTTGTGCCAAATGTCAATGTCACCAGAAAACTACTGAATTGACCTGCAAAGTAAATTAAGAGACATAAATGAAACCCAAAACTTGACAAAAAATTATACTGACCTTGTAACCACAGCCAGCTACACAAGCATGAAAGCATTCCTGCAGGCAAAAAAGCGATGATATTTTTAGTTCTCTGACTAGAACAAAACCAAATAGTAAGACTAATCCAATTAGAGCTGGACAGGTTTGACAAGAACTCTATTTTGTGTTATTCCTCATCTCCGATATAGCAAGATTTTCTGCTCTTCTTCCATCTAAACAAAATAGTTCTAAAGAGACGTATCTGAATAAAATATCATTCACATGGAAAGAATATGAACTCAATGGTGGATAAAGTTTCACATTACTCTGAGATTCCAACTCTAATGTTCCAAGTTGGGAGACACTGTTTATAAATCGCATTATCATTTTTCATCAGATAACTAGTCAGAGTTACATAGCTATAAAAACAAAGTGAAGAACCGCGCGTTTGGGCTAGTTCGTCACCTCTAGTCATTTTTTAATGAATTAATGTTAATTAAATATCCTTAGGAAGCCAACATAAATCCTTTTCCACAGCAGATCAATCCTAAATTTCTTTCAGTATTGGTGCTTAAAGTGTGATCTGCAGGATAGATTTCAGGATTTGTTCCAAAGCTATGAGTTATCAAGAATCATTACTTTCTTCCCACAGTAATGTAAGGATACTCCATCCTTCTATAGCAACTGTTAAACTTCAAACTTCTTGCAGATGACCATTTTGTCATTGCACCCACACTTGTATTCTCTCACTGCAGATAACTATATGTTCATTAGCTCATTGTTGGGTTGCATATCCATTTGTTATAATAACGTATGAATGCATATCCATTAGCTCATTGATTTTTGGCAGGTAATTAATTATTGATTGAAACAACTAACCAAGTGCCTTAATTAGGAATACTTCTTTCTGCATAGGAAAGTTACTTTACAGGACTAGATTGATTGTCCTTCAAGTGAAAACTCATCAAGCATCAAAACAGTTATATGGTCATGGACTCCAATGCTGAATGCTGGACTGGACGATGGTACATTTGTACTTGGATAACATGGGACATCTGTACACTTTTAGGCAAATACGTTTTTCATTTCTAAGTTAGTCCACAATTGTGGCTTGAATTGCTAATATTTAGAGGTCAGCCTGAGATTGCGACAATGAGTAATCGGCTTCCACAATTCCACAAATTTCTTTTCTTTTCACTATCACATTTTATGTATAGCACTTATATATTGCACTGTAATTGTTTCAGGTGGGCATAACTACAGTTCAGTAAATACGAGAACACGACGGCAAGAAAAAACCTTCTTTAGTACGTCAGAACAACCCAACCCGGTCTTCAGAAAAAAAACAATCGCCACATTATTCATTCTCTGGGGAGGTAAGTTGGACCACAAGGAATTCTTTTCTGGGGCTGGTTGTGGTGAGGGCGATGTTGGTGGTTGCACGCGTGATAGGTGGTTAAGGCATTAAGTTCTACCGTCACAAGGATGAGGAGGATTCGTGAGAGAATATAACTTATTATGGAGGTGGTTGGGTTTGGATGAAGAAGGGATTTGGACTCTTATTTATCAGGAATGAGTTTGAGAAGAGCATAAGTGGCTTTAGGTTCACTTTAGTCATTTTCATATAATTCATGACCTATCGTTGAAGGTTGGGTAAGTTCAGGTAAAACACTTGGTACACATGGTTGACAGACACCACTTAAATATCCTTATTGGAGCACAAAACATTGTAGTACAAGGGGGTAACTACGCCTAAATTATGCTAAATTACAATAAAGTGAAAGGTAGAGCATAGTATTATTAGAACATAAGTAGAGAAACAAAACGGTAATGTTTTTACCCAATGCAAACAGCTAGATAACAAATCGGAAAATATTTATAGAAGGATCACGTGTCGAAAGGAATAAAACCTCTGAATAGCTTGCAGAGCCAGGAGAACGATCAATGTAAGCACTCCACTGCTTGTCTTGCAAAACTGGGTCCTTATAACATATTTCTTCACACTCTCCCACGCCTGGACATCATTTATCAAATAAATCCATTCCCAGATGAATGCCATTTCAAAAGCAAATTTATTACACTCAAATACTATGGGTAATCATGGGATAACCTTTCATGAATACTTACTTTCTATAAAACTTTAATGAAAAACCAAGGAAAGAAAGAGAGCCATGATAAACATTCAAGAAGAAATTATTGCATATCTCCGAGCATATGACTGTAGCCAACTGGTGACATAACTTTACACTGGGGAGCACTATCCGCTACTCCATGTTAACCAAAATTGGGTATATCTTTTTTTTTTCTTCTTCTTTAAAGAGGATTGTTAGTGGTTCCCCACTTACCCCCATTGTTGACCTATTGGAAACAGGTGAGGCGTCTTACCACTAGACTGCACCTCGTTGTCCCGAAATTAGGTATATGACCTGCCTAAATATTGAAAACGTAAAATCATAGTAAGATTGATGATTTGATACACTTTAAATTGGCAAGTATTTCCCAAGTCTACATCGAAATCACGTACACTGAGATTACAAATACACATGACAAAATCTACTATGTTATTAATCATATTCCAAATATGAGAAGACAGTAAGCAATCCCATAATGTACACTAGATATGCAAAGCCTATCAGATGAAAAGCTTTTCCCAACAGCTTTATAGAAACAGCTAAATCTGCATAGGTCCACAATCTACAACTAATACCAAGTAATTGATCTCCTTTCAAAGTCCGACAATAGAGGCAAATCATAATCAAACAAGTTAACAAGTAGGAAATGTTATGATCACAGCAGCGTAGTACTCACATTCTTCCCATGTATCACCATCGGCGTTGCACCCTTTCTTACAAAATACTCTCCCTGCAGGGAGAAATGTAATCGTATAATTTCATGAAATATGAAAAAAGCTTTAACAAAGTATAAGTAACAGAAAAGGTAACATATGGAGTAGTATTATGACATATTACTGATGCAAAGTGTCGATCAGGCAAACAAGATTCAAAGAGTTTCAAGAATATTTGCGTGATCATCATTTTGGTGTAAATGACCTGGATATACAGATGTATATATCAGCTACCATTATTTACGTTTGTTGCACAAGAAAAAATAAAACGAAGAAAATTATGTCTCGTGTAGAGGATTGAATACACGAACATATCCTATCTGCTTCATCCTGACTTTTCTCCTTTGGACAAAATACTCAAAAGTCTTGAACAACGAAAGACAAATGTTTCTTACACTTAGGACAACAAATATGCTTAAACTTAGAACCATGTCCAATATTCCCTTGAACTTTCCATTAGAACCTTTGCTCATTCTGACACTTGAACTGTGTCGATGCTAGTCACAACTTACATTACTTATCAAGACACCAAAGGTCCAAAACATATCAAACAATTGTTCCTTGCTAAAAATCAGATTCTATAAGGTTTAAGTTTTTAAAACCTACCTAATCTCCACATATATATGCACCTACTTTCCGTCCACATATAATTGCCTCCGCATTTAGGAATCACAGCGAGAACAATTCTCTTCCCGACACTGAATTCGTGCAATAACTGTTTTACAAAAAATTACGTAGGTTTACAAGATTTCCAATGTTAGGTAGGATAGTAGAATGCAATGCAGAGGACATAAATCCAAAACCCAATAAGTATTGTGCGGATCAAACTCGGGCACAACTACGGGATGTGGTCAACCGAAGATCGACATATTACTTCATTCATGGTTTGCTGTTTGTAAATTATTTGCATCATTGATGATTCAAGGGGAATCTAATTCATACCCCCACCTCCCAAAACCATGGATTGTTAAAACTTCCCCATACTCTTTGTTCATTTTAAGGAATACACATTTCCCCGCAATATTAAACTTCTACCAGGTTTGGTTGTTGTTAAAGTTCTACAAAATGACTTTTACCATTTATTGCAGACCAGTGTGTGCCCGTGCCTGTGGTCAAGGGCACGGCATTCGCAATAAAAAAATTAACTTAAACAATTAACATTCTAATTAATATAAAAATTAAATTTCATAATTAAGTTTATAAAAATAAAATGTTATAATTAAATTTATAAAAGCTTGCAAGTACAAAAGTTGGTTATATTTAAAAGATTTCAATTGAAAAATGGGGCTAATGAGAATTGAATAACTAAGAGAATGATGTTTAGAAATAAATGGTTGAGATCGAAAAATTGTAAGAGTTGAAATTAAAAGTTGATTTTACTGTTCCTAGTGTCACAACAGTGAATTGTAAAGTATGAGTTGTTTTATGTTACAAACTAGATATACCCATGTCCGAGGGCACGGGCACATGGGGTTCCTTATTTTTTTATTAAATGTATAATTTAAAAAATTGAGAAAATATGAAAAGAATTTGGTAGAATATGAAAAAAAATTAAAAAAATAGAGGGAGGAATGTTAAAAAAAAAGGGTAAATATAGAAAGAATTGGGTGAAATGTGGAAATAATTTAAAATTTTGGAGGAAAAATGTGTACAATAGAGCAATTGATAAGTGTCACATCAATCACTTTCTTTTATACTATAGACAAGTCCTTAAGGAACATCCAATAAACTTGGAACGATACATAGAAGACCATTATTGCAGACATGTTACCAAAAAGTTCAAGCTTCGTCCCAAGCAACAACTTTCTCGACTATGCAGAAGGATCTTACATATATTGTATCATAATGTACAAAATGGGTAGATATTTAAGGGGAAAAAACTGCCGAATCACTCATGTCAGGAACTTCTATCCAGTCCAAGTACCTTATATTTCATTGAGGCATCTATTTTCTGAGGAGAAAAAGTAATACTATTGTATTTCTTGGGTACAAATCTTGGATACCCAAGCACTATCAAATGATGTCAATACTATTAAATGATACAGCGACCTAACCTCTAACGTGCTTTCGCTCTTTACATCACTCTCTTTCTACGCCTTTTACTCGCATTCATCATTTAATAGGTGGACTAACGTAGTTTACATTTCAGTTTAGTTAGTCGCTTCTATGGCTTCACACTTTCTTATTCAAGAGCCAAATCACCTTTAACACCACAGTAAAAGATTGACGTCAATATGCTCAATGTCCTAATCAATAAAGTGTACATTCATAAACATAGGCATTCTTCCAAAACAAAAAAACGATGCACTTAAATTGACACCCTTAAGAGTTCTCTTCAGTCTTCACATACCAACTCAAAATTCAGAGGGAACAAATAGAGGAATCTTTGACTCCACCCGAATATTTGATACTTATCCAAAAAGGCTGAAATTGACACCCTTTCATGTACTATCCCCTCCGTCTCAAATTGAGTTGTATTTCTTCAAATTCTCGGGCAATAATGAGTGTGATCTTTGAGTAAAGTTACAAATTCACATTTGTCAACCATCATACTCCAGTGTGCAGTTGCAATGAGTCATGAGTACAATCAAAAGACAACTTCCTTAATTCGTGAAAACAGAAATGCACATCATGTAGGAAGGCAGGGAGTAAATAAACACTCTAGTACTAGAGATCGGGAACTATGACTTGGTTTTGCAACATGTGGTCACCACTCAATCACATGCATTAAACTTTCTCGTTGAGAACAATAAAAGGAATCATACACGCGAACTAACCCCAATAATATATAATAATATATTTGCTTCCCCTCTACCTTTTCCTACGGCATCCTTCCTATGCACACATTATTTTAACAGGTGAAACTAAAGTAACAGCATTTCTAACATAACCCAAATAAGATAGGAGTACTATAGTATCAACTACCTGTTCAGTTAAATCAAAATTTTGGGGCATACAAAAGATTGAACTTTTGGATTAAAATTGGTCAGGCTATAGATATCGGCTATAACAAAATACAGCAAAAGGTAAGTCTATGCAGGCCTATCATCAAAAATGCTAATTACAAAAATGCAAACTCGTAAACAAATTTACAGGAAAAAAAAAAACGGACGAGGAGGAGGGTTACAGGGAATCTGCATAAGGGAAGCGTATTTGTGGGTGCATTGATTTCCACACGGCGGCGTCCATTGATGTGGTATCATTCTTCTCTTCTGTTCTTCTCTCTCTCTTTCTGGGATGGATTCTTGTCAAAAGTTGCAACGGGAAATGGACAATTTATGGGAGCGAACAAAACTTTTTAAAGTCAGGCTCGATAATTCTGGAAAGTTTATTCAGAAGAATAATCAGAAAACTTCTAAAGGAGATTCAACGAGAAGATATTGACAATCTGCCATGCAAAACAGAAAAACTCGTTTAATTTTGTGATTAATGATAGATGACATAAATTATTCAGATATGAGGTTCAAATTTAAGAAACTACTACACGTTGGGGGGTTAGGGTTTTAGAAGATAAAGGAGACCAGAGTAATTAGGTGCCGTTTGGTTCGCTGGCAAAGAGGAGAAAGGAAAGAGGAGAGAGAGCTCATACCTTCGATCGACAAATGGAGGATGAAGAGGGAGGAACGAGTTGAGAACGAAATGAGAATGAGCGGGTTTTGATTGATTTGGGTATAATTGTTGGTAAGGCTAATTTGGTCACAAAATAATTTTATCAAGGTTAATATAGTCATTTAACAACCAGGAGCCCCCGATCAAACATTCGCCGCCCAAACCAAAACGACAGAGTCCAATTCTCCGGTTACTACCACCGCAGCAGGATTGCGATTTTGAGAGCAATTTGTTATTTCAGTATAATTCTCATTCTACTTTTCAGTTTCGTTAACTTAGTTTGAATCGCAGCACAGGAATTCAGAAACCCTAAATTCAGTAAAGATGCCGCAAGTGAAGATAATACCGAAGAACTTCATGGACATGGTAGCCTCTCTGCCTTCCTTGAAGCTCGACAAGCTATACGACAATGCCTTCATCTGCGAAGCCATTCTCAGGTTCTCCCTCCTTCCCCTCCCTATAGATTTTTCTTTCTTCTTTTTTCGTTTCCGTTTGGAAGAATTGCAAATTTCTAGGGCTGGTGCCATACTTGAATGGAAACTTGAATAACTAGCTATACAGATACGAATTTACTCCCTCCATTTTGCTCAAAGTTTCCATGTAAAATTAAAGTTTATGGTTGCGAATTACGTTCCATAAAGATGCTTGATTTCAAGGAATAGCATAATGTGTTAGTTGTAAGTTGGATGTAACAGCGATATGGTATTTTCTTCGTGTTGTCTTCACGTCGGTTCTGTTGGATTTCATAAAGGCTTCCTCTTAATAATATCTTTCTTTTCTATGTAAGAAAGAAAGACATTTCTATCAACAACAACATCAACAAAAAAAACATGATTTCGCTCCCATAACTTGGCACACGAAACTTTTCACCATCAGTTCCTTACATTAGTTCAATCTGTATGATTTGATTGGTTTCTAGTTAGGATAGTTCATTTCACTACGTTTTGGCCTCTTAAACAAACAACAAATAATGAACTGAAGTAACTGGAGGAGCTAATGGACAGGGGATGGTATATTCGGGTTAGGCATCCAAATTAAATTGATCTGTGAAGTTACTGATTTGGATTATAAGTTTTTGCTGATGTTTCAAAAGCCTCTATACCAATAGAGCCTGCCCTCGAAAAGCCAAAACTTATCTCAGCTCAAGGCTTCAAGCTAAGAATGAGTGTTTCTTGCAGGATCCCTTGGAATGCCAGAATTTACCAATTTCGCTGTATAACTTAAATGGGAACTCTCTAAAGACATCAATTGCCGAGGTCCATAAAAGAAGGCATAAACACGATTCATTCCCAAAGCATTTGAGAAACATCAACCAGTCCTTGTGAATTCTTGAGTTTTTCTCTCAATCTACATGCACCAAGGGGTAGCAAAACACCCCACATTCCCACAGCAAATTAGTATCCATGCCCCTTCCAAAAGCCTTTAAGATGACTACATTATTGTGGGACTCTCCAAATGAGCCCGAGGAGGTAGAGACAACAGATTCTATTGTATAGTTTGATAGCCATGATAGGCAGTATTGCTATTATCGTTAGTTTATATTCTTTTTTGAAGTCAGTATCGATCTTTTCACTAGTTTATGAACTACTATTAGTTTCTTTATGAATCTTTTGACAATGGTTATGTTAATTTTATATTTATCTTTTTGGTGCTCAGGTCTTTACCACCTTTGGCAAAGAAGTATGTGTTGCAAATGTTGTATATTGATGCCCCTGTAACTGCAAAATCTATGGAAGACTCTGTGCTGGCTGATGGAATTTCAAAACACCGAGTGGCCATTGATAGATTAATTCAGTTGAGAATATTTACTGAAACTGTTGAGAGGTATACTCCTCTTCTTTTTGTTTGCAATTATGGATTGTTGCTTCTAAGTAATCAATTTCAAATGCTTAATCAGCAACCTTGGCAACAGCCAAAAGATGGATGCTAACTGCGTGAAAAACAATTAATGATCAGAAGGAATCTTCATTCGCAATGTTATTTTATGAAAATCCCTTTGCCTCCCACCTTCCTTTTTGAGGGACCTTCAAAGGCATTCAACTGACTTTTGGATTCGAATAGCAGATTGCTTTTTCTTTGAGCTAAACCTTTTTAGCTTTTCAACATTTTAGTTTATCTTTATTCACCTAGGTGAACTGTAAGTGAGATCAGTACCTTGCATGTACATCTATGAATTTTGTTTATTTATTTATATTTTATCAATTTTATTTTCGGTAAGAACCTTCATTTGTTTGTTAAGATAATGAAGTCGATCAGTTTTCAAACCTAAAATGTACATATCTAATTCCACTTTCAGTAGGAAATTTCATAACCGTTGTACTTTAATGTAACTCCATTTTAGTTTAATGTAACTCCGTTTTAGCCTTATCACTACCACTTAGTCATCATCTATATTATAAATCACAGCAGTCTACTGTTCATTGAGAAGACATCCACAACAGTGAATTTTGTAAACAATCTCAGCCGTCCAACCATATATACTATCGGTACAAATGTACTTCAAAAGTACACATTCTGACTGCGCCAACAAATGACCTCCAGAAAAGCATATACTCAGGATTTTCATCTTCTTCAACTTCAGGTGTCATTCTTCAACATCAAATTTTGAACTTCTAACTTTGGCTTCTTCAACTTGAAATCAACATTCTTCGTCATAATGGAAAATGGAAAA
>JAOWAN010000001.1:17596129-17608360 GCA_028566635.1 Lobelia cardinalis
AACCAATACATTGGTTCGGTTTTTTTTCGTTCGGTTTCGTCGGTTTGGTTCGATTGGTTCGGTTTTACATTTTTTTTTTTTTTTTGCTCGGCCCTAGTTGATGCTGTTAAACCAGTTATCAGTGTTATGTGCTATGTAAGATGGACAGATTGTCCAGCACTTTCACCTCCGGATCTTCAATCCCACAAACTCCACAATGAAATCCCTAATCCCCTTTACTCTCACTCGTCAACTGATCTCCCAACAACTTTCCTCACCATTTTTCATTTTCCACTTTCCATCACTTTCTCGGGAAACTTCAAGCATCCTCAACCTTCCCAATAGAAGACACCTCTACCCACAAACTCTGTGTTCCACAACACCCTCAATCATCTCAACCTCACCGAGTTTCGGCGGATGGGATGATCCAAGACTGGGTTTTGACGACTCAGTCCAACCCGGTGAGTCCTCCTCTCAATTCCGCAGTTTCTTGAACTCTCTTGGAATTGATGACAAGAGTTACATTTTTGTTTATCTGTTGGGCTTTGTGTGTGCTCTAGCCATTTCCAGGGTCAGGGTTTCTTCAATTGTTGTATTTCCAGCTTGCTTTATTGTTTTTGCTGTTGGGTTTTCAATTGGAATCGTTAACGGGTCCCACATGAATGAGTTTGGGACCAAGAAAAGACCTAACAAAGATGACAAGTTTAAGGTTTTATTAATTGATGAGTTGAGGAGTTTGGTGAGTTTGTTTAGTGGGTTTGATGAGAAGATTATGAATTTGAAGAATGATATAAAGAGGGGTGTTAAGGCTAATCGAGTTCTGGTTAGTGATTTAGAGGGTTATGTTGAGGTGATTGAATCAATTGGGTTGTCTGCCTTGAACGGTAAAAGTGTTGTTGAAGGTTGTATTGATAGCTTGTTAGTGGATAATCAAGAAGTGTCGAGGACTACGGCTCAGAAATCAAGTAAGAGGAAGAAAGAGGGAGATGGAACAGGGTTTAACTTCTTGGAGTTTGTTGAAAACGTGTTCGGTTCGAAAGCTAATAAAGCGAACAATATTGTTAAGAAGGATGCAACTCATACGGAGGGGCATGATTATAGAGGAAACATCTTAGCTCCATCGGTTGAAGAGGATTTGTCGAAGCCTGTATACACTGAGGGTATTGGTTATGGAAATACAGGATTTCATAGAGATACTTTTGGTGACAGTATTAGGTTTATAGACAGAGAAACCGAGAAGTTCAATTCAATGGAGAGGGAGAGTGGTGCTAAACGAGTTTTTGACAGTGAAGAGTATGTTTTTCAGAACAATGAAGTACAGTTTGTGGAGAATGAACCGATCTCTTTAAATATGGGTCAGCAAAAATCATTTGAGACACAGACGTCTCAAAATGATTTTCTTGATTTGGATGTCAGTGTGAGTCTTAAGCAGAAGAGAACAGAGGCATCTTTTGCAAAAGAACAAAAATTCTCAAAAGTAGATCGAAACCAAGAACGTTCTGATTGCTTGGATGAAACTGAAAAAGGGAATGATGTGTCTCATATAAGGGAGAAGCAGTCTGCATATGAGAGCAAGTCTACTTCTTTTTCTTCGTCAGCAGTATCTGATGACATGATGTTCAACAATTATCTTTCAGAAGCCAATATCCTTTTAAAACAAGCCAGAGAGAGTTTAAGGCAACAAAGTAATGAAAGAAATGTAGAGAATGCATTGTACAAGTCAGCCAAATTACTCTCCAAAGCCTTAGACATGAAACCTATGAGTTTGTTGGCTGTGGGGCAGTTGGGAAACACTTACCTTCTTCATGGTGAAGTAAAATTGAAAATTAGTCGTAAGTTGAGAGCTCTACTTGCGGCAAGCGATCCGTTATCTGCTGAGAGAGCCAAAGTAATTGAAGGAGTAGATGATGAAGTTGATAGTAAAGAAAAAATTGCAAATTTTCTGATCAATGTTTGTGAAGAGTGTGAAGAACTCCTTGTTAAGGCAGGAAGGAAATACAGGATGGCATTGTCAATTGATGGGGATGATATGAGAGCACTTTACAACTGGGGTCTTGCGCTCTCCTTTCGTGCACAGTTGATTGCAGATATTGGACCTGTAAGCATTTTTATTGGGAAGCACAAATTATTCTTTATGTATTATCTTGATTTGAGATTCACAGCTAATATTGATTGGAAAATGTACACCCTTCAAGTTTTGCACATATATTTGAAATTTTGCTATCGATTTAGAAGTAAATGCCATCACTTGTTAATTTGATGTCACTTTATTCAGTCACTCTCGTATGCTATGTTACAGCCACTCTCATTTAGGTTTGTAGTCTTATTGTTTCAATATTGATTTTTGTTTTCGTTGGAGTAATTTCAGGAAGCAGCTATTGACGCCGACAAGGTTTACTTGGCCGCAATCGATAAATTTGACGCAATGATGTCAAAGAGCAATATCCATGCTCCCGATGGTACAATGCTGCTTTCTTTTTTTTCAAGCACCACATTCTCTTCATACTGATATGGGTTTTATTACATGTAAAGTTGTGTAAACTATGTTAACTCAAACTATTCAGATTATGCCCTTGTTTGATTTCTCTCTGTTTCTGGGTGCTTCTTATCCCATGGTAGTAAATGTTGCCAGCTCTTGGAACAATTACTACGTTTTGGTATTATCATGATTCAAAAAGAGTTTTGATGTCTAATACTACTAGCATTGGTGGACTGCAGCTCTTTTTAGATGGGGTGTAGCATTGCAGCAAAGATCTCGGTTGCGGACCAAAAACAGTAAAGAGAAAGTGAAGTTACTGAGCCAGGCAAAGAGACTCTATGAAGATGCCCTTGATATGGACTCTAACAATCCCCAAGTAAGAGATGCCTTATCATCGTGCATATCTGAACTGAATTATAGAAACTACTAGTCATTTGATTCAATATACCGAGAGACCACACATTTCACACCTCTAGTTGTATACTTTTGTCTTTTTACTTCTTATTTTTCTCCTCTTTACGGATTTTGTCCCCATCCGTGCTGGCCAAATGTAGCAATTTTTTTTTTCTCTTGGCCTTTTTGACATATAATAAAGCAAGCACAATGTTAATCGGAAATAAACAAGCTTGTCCATCTGTTGCATTGCAAGTTCAAGGACGTTTACACAAAATCTGATAGGGTGGTGTGAGTTGTATTGATGGGGTGGTGGTGACCTACATATTTTTTTTTTCACTTGAAAATTTATGTGCTTCTAGCCTTCTCTTAATGTTTCTTGCAACACTTATGTGGTTACTGCATGCTGTATGTATTTCAACTTAGATATTGGTTAAACGAAGTTAAAAGGTTCTTTGTTGTTCGGATTGCTAATTGAGCCTTAGTAATGCGATAGAACAAGAACAATTTTACCCAGTCCAATTTTATTCTAGGATTAACATCAACTCGTCCCTCCCTATCTTGATAAATAATGGATCGTAAATATTGAAAGATCCCTTTGTGGTATTTCTTGACCATCTGAACTAATGTCATCGACATACAACGTATGCCACGACACATCATTTTGAAAAAGAAACCTACGGATCTTGTTCCTACCTTGTTCTTTTCCTATCTTCTTTTTGGTAAGAAAAGAAGCCCCCCCTCCCCGCAGGGTAAGCAAAAGACCTAAATCCGGATAATGTATAAATATACAAACTATAGTGATACCGAAGGAGAGGTATAGACATATTTTTTTTACCCTCCGCCTAGGCCAGTGCACCAAAAGCACAGGCCTATAGTGCGTAAATGGGAAAGGAGAACCAAAGTATGTATTTCTTAGAGAGGGACGGTCGGGTGACTGTCTCGAACGTAGGGTAAGGGGGTCGGGGGGAGAGGGATCTTACTAGGGATCTCCGGATGAGCCCGCGAAGCTCACCCATCGTCGGAATAGTCCATGAGCCCGCAAAAAAGAAACCTACGAATCTTGTTTCTACCTTGTTCTTTTCCTATCTTCTTTTCTTGAGTTAGTCCCATTCCTTGGGCACAAAGATAAGGACTTATTAGTCGATTGTAGCTTTAATGGTATAGTGATTGGGAACTCATATGTCTCTCTTGTTGTAGTTCTAACTAACATCGAAACTCCATCATACATAGGACTGTGCAAATAAATGATTTGTTCGAACTTGGCTCGAGTCCGACCCGGTTCAAATGGGTTCGAAGTTCGATTTGAGTCTACTCGAGTTTGAACTCGACAATTTGTATTCGATAAAAATTAGAACAACTCAAGTTCAACTCGTTTGTTCGCAAACAGCTCGCTCGAAATCGGTTCAAGTTTGTTCGCGAATAACTCGGGATTTTTGGGTATTTTCCATTTCTTTCTAAAAAATAAAAAATCCTCAGTTTGTGAACAACTCGATTTAATTTTAGTGTAGAATATTTTTGAAACCTCAGATAGAACTCGAACTCGACTGTTCGTTAACAACTCGCAAACATGTTCGAACTGATGATCTATCCGAGTTCGATAAAAGCTCGATCGAGATGTTCCAACGAACTCGACTAGTTCAGTAGTTTGACAGCCCTAATCATACACATTCACTAACATCAATGTATCTTAATTTAACCATTCTACTCTCTGACACCCACAAAATTAACTCGATGCGAATTCTTGCATACACTTTCTTAAAATTAATAAAAATCATACGTTTTCTCTAAGTCGATAATAATAGTAGGTAAATCATTTTTCTTTATAATGTTCCATCAATATCTTCTTTAAGAGGTAGATAGCTCCCGTAGTCGACCTTCTCGGCATAAAGCCGAACTCATTGTCTAGTATTTTTCTCCCTTCTTAGCATATTTTCAACTACTATCTCATTGTGTAAATAATTAGTTTGTACCCTTATAAATTTAAATAAACCTAATCTCACTCCCTATAAATTTCCCCACTTAGTTTTGGAATTTTAATGTCCTTTTTGTGCTGTTTTATTGTTTGCAAGGGTTCTCTATTGTGTGGTTAACTTTTCTCCCATGATTACATTAGTGTATGTACAACTTAATCGATCAGTTTTTGTAATTAGAAAAATTGACTCTTATTTTTAATCGACTTCTAAAAGGTGCTCACGTCTGAAAACATGATTTGTTGTGAACAGACACTTGTATGGAATTTACACACATGTTCATGTATTGTTCTTGCTTATGTGGTGATGATCCTTGGACATGATAATTTACATTTTCTTTGTCTAAGGTGGTTTCCTCTGTATGAGTTATTGTACTTGAACAATGTGATGGGACTCCGGATTTTCGTGTATGAGTTTAATGCGTTAAGAATGCACTATCCATATGTAATATTCATGGAACATGAGAATGGAGTGTAATGAATTAGATTGAGAAAGCATATGAATGTACAACTAGAGATTCATCATCACCCTAAGTAGAGGAACTGTCCAGTATATATTTCTAGAATATGAGTCCGAAAGTTCTTTGACGATCAAAAATATAATGGTTGCGTTTGGATGGGTGATTTTTTGATTTGGTTTTTGGGGTTTTGTAATGATTATAGTAAAAAGTAAGAGAGAGATAGAGAGAAAAAGTGTGAGACCAATGAGAGAGAAAAATCAGAAATCAGAAATCCTGGGTGAAAATCACCCAGGAGAACGCAACCAATGTATCTCCAATTCAAGGTTGCATTAAGTTACTTGGATTTATAAAAGAATATAATGCTAAAGGTTTGAGTTGAAGGACACTCAGTTCATACTTTAGTATTCGTTATTGGGACATTTTATGATGGAATGAGTTGATTGTTAGTTATTGGAAAATTGAATGGTTTGTAAAAGGAGGGTTGACCTCCATATTTGGTAGATTTAGTGTAAAGATTACTAGTCAGTGCCATTGTGTTCATAGAAAAGCTGGAACAAGTAATCACATTAAACGAAAGAGAATCACTATGATTTTGTTACTAATGGGATTGGTATTATATTTTGTGCAAGAATATTTTGAGCCTAAATGTTCACATGTAAGTATAACTTAAAAATAGTAGAAGTGGTCAAGAAGGGCTCGGGTTGAAAATAACTGTGTGCAAGGAAAACTGCTATTCCTTCTAAGTACGAGAGAGGCTTTCAAAAAACTCTTAAACTAGCTTCTTAGCTTGGCTCTAGTGTCTTTATGATAGGCTTAGCTTAGTCCATTTAGAAAAGAGATGCATTTGCTAGTCTGTGTCTTCTATCTTTCTAAAAGGTTAGTGGGAGATTTCAGTTCAAGATTCATCAAATTGACACTCAAGAGACCGGGTGCATTAGTGATTGCGTTAAGCTAAGTTTCGTACTATTGAAAAAGGTATATACTTAAAAAAAATAAAAATAAAAGGCTGTTGCCTAAGATAAAATGCTAAACACCCTCTGTAGTTATATAGGTGTTTGGTATACATCACTCATAGAAGATTGTAGGACAAGGAATTGTATTGATTTATATCTTCTCTGTTGAGCCTATGGCACCTACGTAGTATCGCAGCCAGCCAGTACGTAGCAGCCGCCTCCTAACACCTATCCGACAGGGAAGAAACTTTGTAATATGACCCATGTCGCAGCAAATGTGTGTCACAGGTAGTCAAAGTTAAGTGAGTTTTGAAAACTACTCCGTTGGTTGCGTTGATAAATGGAGGGCAGCTCCAGTGTGGCTTCAAGACTAGTTTATGCGTCAGCCTGATGAAATCACTTCTTAGTTCTTTCAACATGGGCTCTAAGGTAAGTCCTTGTTTAGTATCTCAACTGTTTTTGTTCATACTCTTTGTTCTGCCTATTTTATATGTGAGATGAAAATGGAAACTTGTTAAGTAATTATCCCTTTCATACAAGTTTGAAACTTCTGTATATTCTTTTCACCAAAGCTGGGTATGTAAACTGGTGTTCTAACCATTCCTGGTGCTCAGTGCTTTAGGTCTTAGGGTGTGTTTGATGGTGCTTAAAGGATATCTTAATTAGCCGATTGTTTAATCATTCGGCACCAATTACATTAAGAATGTTTGATTGATCTCGTTGAATAGCGCTGAACGGCTTCGAAGATGGCCAAACAAATCGGCACCAAAATAGCTGCTTGATGGCACAACAGAATGAAAACAAGGACAATTGTGTCCCCCTGCAATACTGTTTGCTAGCAGCGAAATTTTTGAGTTACTTATTGCCGGATCACGAATCAAATATCATGGTAGATGGTTATATGGAGTAAATATCATGGTAGATGGTTATATGGAGTATATGTGATCACGAAACAACTATTACACTCTTATATCATATATATATATATATATATATATATCATTATCTAATATTATCACTTTTCATCAATTACCCTTATATTTATACTCTTATTATAAATATCACTTTAATATTCTTTAAAATTTCTCTCCTCTACTTCCTCTTCTCTTTCAACGGATCTCCCTTCTCTCTCTTTCTCTCTCTCTCTCGCTCCAAGCAAATCACCAAACCCAGATCTGTTTTCCACACCACTCCCTCCATTTTTTCCCCTTCACTTTACTTTCTCTCTTGCTCGAACCTATGCTGAATGGGTAACACTGACTCTTAAGTAATATGAATTGGGTACAGATTTGAACGAGAAACGACAAAAATTAAATTGAAAAGAGGAAAAGACGGAAAGATCGAACGGAAACTAGATTGAAACGGCAGAAATACTCGTAACAAATTTCTAGCCGTTGTTGTTTTCTTGGGGGGTGGGGATTTGGCTGACTGTATTTGATGTGGTCGTGTGAAATGAGCAATGCTAGATAAATCGACACTTTCAATCGAAGTGTTTTCCATGTGAAATTGGGGAAAGTAGTGAAAAGAGGGACAAGAGAGGTGACCGTTGGAAAGTGTAAAATCGACATTTTAAAGAAAAAATTGCATATAACTCATTTACTCCATCTAATATGGTGAACAGTACCATTTACAACGATATGTCATGATATCGCATTCGTGATCCGACTCATAATAAGGTTGTTCATACTTGTAAATTTAGTAGTATTTGTACATTACTGAAACCAGTACAATTATAGCACGAAAATAGATATTTAAATATATTGGTGGTAAATTAAGATGAATCTGGTAATTTTGATACAAATTTATAAAGAAAAATATTCATTTTTATTTTATGAAGATGTGTTATATTTAAAGTATCAAATTGAGGGTGCTCGAATTATTTTTATGCCGAGTATATTACAAGAAAATGATACTATTTTCGATCCCCAAATTAATGAATGTTAATCTTTAGTAATTTGTAAAAAATTAAGAAGATTGTTCGTACTTATAAATTTAGTAGTATTAGTACATTACTGAAATTGTTGCAATTATAGCATGGAAAAAATTAGATGTTTAAATATATTTAGGATGAATCTAGTAATTTTGATACAAATTTTGCAACATTTTTTTTTTCAAGAGTATAATGCATATATCGAAATAAAGTGTATTGTATTTCTGACAGTTAAAGTATCAAGAAAAATGATTAATTTTAAGTTATATCTCAATTAATTAGAGTTTTTTTTAAAATTACATTTGTTTTTTTTTTTTTACAAAATCTCTTCAGCATTCATACTTAATGCTATCAAACAACCCTAGTCTTTACTAATAAGATCATGCCGTTGAGTTCAACCATCAACCTATGAAATTTCAATTCAAAACCAATTGACAATGCGAGGAGTAGTTCGGAATTTTTATTAAGTGATTGTGAGGTTTATTTGTTTCCAATGTACGATTGTAAAATTTATTTGTTCCCGATGCGCGATAGTATCTCAATATATACTGGGTTTTACGGTGGCACCTTTAGGTCTACATCTGGTAGTGGTTTTTAGATATGCTGATGGGTACGGTTGCGGTGCTGATGGAGAAAGCATTGGCATTAGGGAGGCTGATAGATGCGGTCACGGTGGTGATTGGAAATTTTAGAATGAAGACTCATGAATACCATGATATGCTGAAGCTATGAACAAGTTTACTTTTTTGTTGAAATCTTAATTTGGATCAAACAATGCACAACAAAATCCTCAATGGTGAAACCTGAACGAAAATCTCCAAAGCATGCAAATCAAAATTCAGAATGATGTCACTTTGAACAATTTCTACGTTCTGTGTTATTGTTTCTTTGGGGCCACCAGTTGTTCAGGCTTCCACTGCGAGCCCACCATACCACGAAAAACTTTCAAAATTTCTGTGAACGTAACCATTCCAATCAACCTATAGTCCTCTTCAACAACCCATGCATAATTTACACGATGTGCAATCATCTGCATCATGACTGCCATCAGTGAGTTCCAAGGATGGCATACAATAGCCTCCGATCTCCTCCCCGCAGAACTACGACCAGGGGTACTCCGCCTGCTTGACCCAAACTCCTCATCTGAGGAACAACTCGAAGAAGCTGATGATGAGGAAAGGGAAAACTCCTCCATTAGATCCAGCATTGCTGATAAATTCCTTTCTTGCAACCTCCTCTTGACTAAGTCGACCAAGTCATCCGGGGGACCACAACAATCGATGTATGCCATCAGATCGCCTGCTGAAAGAGTCATGATTGCTGCAGCAACAGTTTCATCAGAAGTAGCAAGTGCATAGGGAGAAATTTCACCAACCAGCCTCTTCTCCTCGTCAATAACTGCAACACAGGTTTGTTCCATCCGCGACTGTGAAATGGAGACTAACGTCGCAGATGCAGGATCATTGTAATGGACAGTCATGCTATCCATGCTGATTATGTTCAGTTCTTCAATTGTAAATGTGGGCAATGGGGAGAAGGAGCCAATGGAGTCAAGGAGGAAGCGGACAATGTCTTCCTGTGTTAGCCAGCAGAATTCTTGGCCGTTGTGAAATGTAGTGCCAAATGAAGACGGTTTATTGAGAAGCTTTCTCCGTAAATTGTTTCTTTTGTAACTCTGTATTGGTATAACCAAGTTTTGAGCACCTTCAAGTAGGTGATCGATTGCTTCCAATAAGCTGGTCAAGGGACAAGGAAACAAGGTCTAATGAGTTTGATGCAAAATGGAGAAATATAAATATATATTAAGCACTCTGATGGATAAATTCAGTTTGGCACTCAAAATCCAAAGTGTTCAGCTAAATGAAAAAGTAAACCCAAACTGCAGATAGAAAGCACCCTATCATATAAACTCTGAATTAATAAAAAAAATGATCCTTAAAGCTAGATATCATTCAGAATTCTAATGAAAAAGTAGATAATTGTTCAAATTTAGCTTTAGAAAAAGTAAAGAACAGCATTTTTTCCCCATTTTGAGTAAATCAGTTTCAAACCAACCCACAATTGCCCCTTTGCTTGTCCCATAATCTCCGAGCATTACCAAAAGAACCAAGAAAACACCAACAGAACACTCGGACAACCATACAAATAGAGCATAATCCTTGCAAATTGCGGCAGCATTCATAAACAAAATTATGAAAACGAAAATCAGCCTTTGAAAGAAATCCAATTAATACAACCATTTTGTCATTCTCTTTATTCTATTTTCCCTCCTAATCAAACTCCAACTGTTTTTCAAAAGTTTCCCACATTAGACAGTTTTCAGAACAATCTATTCTATCACAAAACAACAAAAAAGTCAAAATTAAAAAGAAATTCATGTTCCAGCAACCATTGTAATATCCTTTAAAATATATATATAATAATAATAATTAAAAGAAATTTAAAAATTAGTATATAAAAATTTAAAAATGTAAAATAAGAATAATTTTTCTTAACTTAAATTGTATAACTATAATTAGTGCTAATTAATAAAAACCTTTGATCTACCTTAAACGGTTGGTAGGTGAAATGACTCCAGCTAAATTACACTATACACCCCTCATTCCATTTATAATTAGTCTCGTTACTAGTTGAGAAGGCAGGGGGCGCCCCTGATTAAGGTGAGTAGCTCTCTCTTTCTTAGAGCTTCTATTTAGATCTTTTCATGTAGTGTATAAATATAGAACAATTGGTATTAACTGAAAAAGAGAAGAAGATGCAATAATATAAGTATATGTGATAAGTTTGTGCGTCAATCTAAGCAGTGGCGGAGTAGCCGAAAATAGCACCTAAATTACGCCTTGTTGGCCGCCGGAAAAGCATCTTCGCCCCCACAAAAACGACATCATTTCGTTAAATAATGACAAAAAGAAAAATTAAAATGACGCTGAAGACTTCATTTCGTGGACACCGGACAAAATGTATTCACCATTCAGCAATGGGCAACCAACAAACAAGAACAGAGCAACTGAGTTATGCACTCATCTTCATCTCGTTTCTCGAGTGATGACATCCACTGACCGACCGACTGCCGCCTACGTCACGTAAGTATTGTTTCTCCATCTCGAATTCGTTTTTTTTTGTGACTATATGAATTTAGGACATTTTAAATGTATTAATGTGATTTTCAATGTCCATTAGGCTGCAATTAGGACATCTTTATCACTAACTGCCATAATTATTGTGTTGAAATTTATTTGTGAGGTAATTTGAGAATTGACTATCGTGTCTATTTACTTTATCAAAATTGACTTATTATTTAAATTTACTATTGTTTTATCACAATTAGGTTGTTGACTCAATTATACAAGGATAGGGAAATGTTTTACCAAGTCAAGTACAAACTTGCTTGATTGTATGGCATGCCTTGATCCAAGACATAATATTTTCTTTTTTAATTTTAATGTCGACAAACTTGTTCGATCTTGCTAGCCATTATCCAGAAAACTTCTCGTCCGTGAAGCGTATAATGATATCTCATTTTGTTAATTATGTGAGAAAATGATATACAATTTTCCGGTATTGAAGAAGTGGGAAGTCTTCCAAAGAAGATGGTTGAAACTATCAAAGATAAAATTTTAATTAATCTATCGCTCGATTGAGTTGGTCTTGCTCCTACCTGTAGCGACTGCATCTCTTAAGATGGTGTTTTTTGCAATGAAATTTGTCGAGATTGAGCTGCAAAATAGGATGGGAAATGACTAATTGAGCGTCAATTTGATGGAATTCATTGAGATGGCCATGTCCGTGACTATTCCCAATGAAAGAATCTAGAATCGTTTTCAAGATATAGATACTCGTAGGAATCAATTGTAGCGCTCACGCATAACAGAAGCTACTGCTATTTAAATTGTAATGAGTTTTTTTAAGTCAAAAAAATATTATTTGAATTTTACATTCAATGTTAATCCCCCCCCCCTCACCTAACATTTTTTTTGGCTCTGCCACTGAGTTAGAGAGAGAGAGAGAGAGAGAGAGAGAGAGAGAGAGAGAGAGAGAGAGAGAGAGAGAGAGAGAGAGAGAGA
>JAOWAN010000001.1:17647862-17674620 GCA_028566635.1 Lobelia cardinalis
ATCCTGATGAAGGGCTTGCCCGTTGGGCCTTACCCCTAATTAGTATTGGGCCTAAATGCTTGGGCTTGGGCCCATCAATTATATAATGAAATATTTGTACGTAAAAAAATTTATTGTGAGACTAATCTTAAATTTGAGTTTATTCAAGGTTTTGTACCTTGTATAGTAAATAAAATTATGTTTACAATTTTTCATAGCAAATAGAGAGTTAGGTTGCGTTTTCCTGGGTATTTTTCACCTAGGTTTTTGGTTTTTTAATTTTTCTCTCTCATTGGTCCCACAAGTTTTCTCTCTATATCTCTCTTACTTTTTACTTTAATCATTACAAAAACTCAAAAACCAAATCAAAAAACTATTCATCCAAACGCAACCTTACAATTTTGTTTGTCTCATTAAAATAGGTATAAAATTAATAAATGTATTGAGATGGAAAGATATATGGCATGACGTATATAGTATTATAAATTATATGATACTTTTCTCGAGGTTTAAAAAGCAAGATACAATGAATAACTAATTAAAAATATACTACTCATATTCATCTATATAGTATTAATGTTCATCATTTGATATATATTATTAATTAATAATAATTAAGTCATTTAATGGTCAAGAACGTATTAATGATCATTATTTGACATAAATTTATTATTAAATAAGTTATTCAATGGTCAAGAACCGAAAAGTTCAGCAAGTTGAAGAGTCAAGTACACGAAATTTAAAATAGTAACATTCGTACATTTTACTATTCGATTTTCAACTACAAAAACTAATTTTAGATGTTTTGAAAGTTAATTTAAAATTTTCAATTCTAATTTATGGGTTTTAGGTAAAATTGAGAAAGAATAAACAAAAAATATTAATTTCTCGATCGATTGAAATAAAAGAGAGTAAAAAATAATTTGATTACAATTAAAATTATAACTAAGAGAAAAATAAAAAATAAATTAAAATGATCAATACCATAAAAAATAGAAATTGAATCCAATTAAAATAGATAGCAATTGTATCCAAAATCAGGCAAATCAAAATTAAATTGAATCAATATCACAAATTCAATAACCAAATTTGAAAGTTAAAAAAAAAAAAATCAGATTTGAAAGAAAATTAAAACTTTATATGTTTGTATCATTCCATTACATACACTAAATCTGTTCCTACTTTTATTTTCAGAGAGAAATTGTGAACTATTTTATTGAGACGGAGGGAGTACATAGCATAATATACCATTAAAACGAAATACTGTATGTATTGCATAAATTTTGACACAGATTGTATATACTGTACATACAATTAATTTAGCAATTTTACAAAGCATATCCAATGCCCCAAATTACAAGCAATCTGATGATTAGCATTGTTGGTGCTCTAGCTTCCTAAAGCATACCTACATAATTTACATCACACTACAGATAGTGGTTTTACAAGCGGTTCTTTTATAATCTAGCTACAAGTTAGAAAAGACGGTACGCAACAGCGAACACAAATTGACATGGGAGTAACCTGGCAAATTTTTACCACGGCAAGAGCTTAGGTTGAGCCTTCTCAATCTCTCATAGTTTACTGACTAAGAACTTCAAGGACAACTGATAGCTCATGCAGGAACGCTTCTTGATTCATCTTCAGAATGGTCCAGCACAAGCATGGTTGGCTCCCATTACACAGTTCAACAAATTCCAGAAAACTCCAGACTCAACAGTTAAACAGTAGAGCCTCTTTTCTATTTGCTAAATTCATATCATGGATTTATTCCAGTATATGCAAGACTATTTTATCTGCAAGACGGGAATAAAAAAGTGATCAGCAAGCTGAGATGTTAGTATTAACCGTAAGCAATCAGAAGAGTAGAATGTGTATACAAAAAGGGGCTGCAAAGTACTCCTATAAGAATCTTCTGCGAGAATTAATGACTAAAGGTTTCATCTACTGAAATACAAATTACATTTTCTTAATTTTCAGTATTGACAACGGAATGGTGCATTTGTCCTCTTACTTTCAGAAATGGCTCTTTAACGTATATGCATCTGTTTCTTACTTCAGATTGTTCTAACCTGCATTCTACCATATATAGTAAAATATGCAAAAACATCATATAAAGGGCTTAGCTTAAAACAGAGAGCGAGAAGCACACCAATTAATTAAAGTGATAAAAGTAGCCATCTATACAACTCGAACCCACGTGCCACCACACATAGGACAACCATGCACCCATCGGCTGATCCACCATGACTCCCGATCATTCTGAGTAGGTTGCCTACTAGGGCCTTCCGAAGAGAAAGCTGAAGTCTGCCGTAAACATCTTATGCACTGCATCAAGAAGATACAAGAAATTAGCATTTATGCCTCCGACACTTACGTGAAACTCGCCGACAGAAGCAAAACTGTCCAAGTGATTACATCCAAGCATAACTATACTAGATGCGCAGAACAAATTAAAGATTGTTCATAACCTTGAATCTCTCTTGCGCACTGCATCAAGAACATACGAGAAATTAGGGGAACACTTATGCCTTCAACACTTGGGCCCATGTGAAAATTAACCAATGGTAGCAAAACCATTCGAGAAATTACATCCAAGCAAGTATACACTAGAAACAAACAACAAATCAAAGATTGTTCATAGAGTGGAATCTCTTTTATATGGTCAATATTGCAAAAGAATAATTGCCCACTAAACCCACAAGTATGGGTCCCATCAGAACCTCTCAGACTCCAAAAAAAAAAAATGCAGGAATCAGGTTCGAATATCAATCCTAATTAAGTTAAGAAAACTGTTGTGGATCCTCACATATGTAATAATAAGTAAACATACGAGAACGTGCTGCAACATATTCCCATAAAATCAACCAAACTTCAACAAGCAGTCAGCACTCAGCAGTCAAGAAGAGAGAAAAGAGACAGATGAGAGGCGTGAGAAAATGTCAAGTAACCAACTCATTTGAAAGTTTAAGTTGCTACCAAGGAGCTTTTGCTCCACTGGTATCATCCCAACTCTTTCTCAAGGGAGAGGTCAGGTCGGGTGTTCACGCCTCACTGGAGGCATTGTAGGTTTAGCCCTATATAGGCATTGAATATTAGTATAAGGGTTGGGGTAAGGTCCATGTCCCCTCCAACCTTTTTGAGGGAAAAAGTACAGCTTAAGTTGTTGGAGCCAAGATACAACAAACTTGACACGGAGCCAACTTATGCACCAGAAATATTCAAGTTGGATAACTCAAATAAAAGAGGTTGCTCAATCAAAGCTCTAATAAGCAATACTCCCTCATTTTCAGGCAAAGAGTCCATTCTAAACTTTTATTGTAAATTTTAAAATATTTTGAACTAAAGTTTAAATATTACTCATATTCATATATACATAAAAAGACAAAATTTTCAATGATTGAAGTTTTATAACTTAAAATGTGAAAGAAATATGTAAAATTTTCTCAAATTGACTTTTAAAGCAGCAAATGGCCTTCTTTGAGGATCTCTCTCCGTTTATCCCGGGTGCTGAATTAAAGAGTTGATGCTGATGGAGTACGTTCATCCCACTTCAAGAGGTATGTTTACCTTTTGGTCCATTCCACACGAAGTACACTTCCTCTTTGGAAAACTTTTGCAAACATATTGGCTTTAAGACCTTTGAACCTTGTGGCCTAGAATAATCATGAGAGACGGACGCAGTAACATACTAATTACTAAGCAACAAACTCATCTAACCAACTAAGCTGTTCAAAGAGGGCCGAACAAGAAACATCATACTTCAAACACACGACTTACCAAACTTTTTGAAGGGAAGTTCAATCTAAAAGAATCTTTAGTCCTCTAAAGAGCACGGTAACAAATTGAAATCAATAGTGGAAGTATTCATATATCACAGCTCAGATTTAACCCATCACCCTGCAGTGTACCAGATAAACACCCATCTTGTAATATGGTCAATTAGTTGCTTTGTCTTAAGAGGCACGAAGCGTATGCTCTTGTCAAAGATCTCGGAAAACTATGAGAACAGATTCTGTCTATAATCGATCCCAACACTCTCTCACACGAAAATATCAAACCTCAAGCCGAAGTAATTAATCAAAACACAATATGACATGACAAGAATAACAAGAACTAAGAATTTAGAACTCAAAATACAAACCTTGAACCAAACTCCCTCAAGACCAGTCTTCCATACAGCACTTACAACATCTCTTCGAGAACCCATTATACCAAGATATGCTCCAAGACCCACAGAAGTGTTCAAGCCAAAAGCTGCATCTCTTTCAGACATCCTGCGCTTTCGTGGCCACAAGCGGTGGGGCTCACAGTACACATTCCTGCTTTCTGACAAGCTTACATCTAGTGGGTCTGTTGAAATGGACCTGGAAGAATCATCTACAAGACCCAAATCATCTGGATCAGACCAAGGCCCACCGAACATATTCCGTCTGTGCCATTCTTCAGCTGGAGGATGGAGTTCTAATTCTCTTAGTAGCAACCCCGCAGCATCTGCACCTCTAGGACGGGGCATATTCTGCAGAAAAAATCGCATTAGAGGAGAGAAGTTTGAGGCGATAGATCAATCTTTGTAAACCAACGTCGGTTAAGAATTCAAGCCCCAAATGATATAATTTTCAGCGATGTGTAGAGAATGAGTGGGAGAACTGTATGTAATTGGCCTTGGTCTACATCTAAAATTTCAGCCAACTGAAAAGAAACATCCTTATTCAGTGTTTAGCAAATGAGCAGGTCCCAAGCCCGGATAGAGGAGGGTTGCCTGGCAGCGGCGTAAAACTTTGTCAGAGATCATATGGACATGAATCCTACAACCCGTATAAATGCTAGCAGGTCACCCTAGACTATGCGATGACCCATGCATTTAACCATACTAAATGGAGAAAAAGAATCCATGTCCCGGACCTCAAGTGGTTGGGACAAAGGCTGAGCTGAGTTGAGTAAAGTTAATCAATAGCAACTAGTTCACAGTCGAGAAGCAACTCATTACTCAAAAGACTTGCAGAAGATTTGTTAAACAATCTTGGGCTAAAACATCATTTAAATCCCCATTCACGCTTAGTGAACATTATTTGCAAACAGCATAAGTGCTCAAGGGATAAATAGTTGAAGAGTGCTAAATCCATACAGAATTAGAATGACTCTTAAAATTTGATTCACAAAAAATTGTTCCAAAATTGAGTTTAATGATGTATAATATGACGCATAGAGCAGCGTACAAAAATATGATGAAGAATGCGCATGCAATAGTCACACATTTCATTCGATACAATACTTTAAAAGAAGTTACAAACACACGAGTCTCAAAGTTAATAAAATAGGACTCCATGTGTTTTGTCTCTTTCTTTGTCAATGATATTTTTAGAAATTGATTTTGTTTCTAATACATTTACTTTGATTAAAAAAAAAAAGGGTAACAATTTCTCACAGAAAAAGACTAATAGAAATAAATCATGCATGCATATGATGAGTTTCCAAATTCACTCCATTAAAGACTACTGTCATATTCCTATTACTATAATCAAACAACCTAAGGAGTATTATAACAATTGCTAATCTAAGACATAGTAAATGGTTTTATCCCTGAAAAATAATTTAAAAGTTCATAGTGAAATTCACTCCATTAAAGACTACTGTCATATTCCTATTACTATAATCAAACAACCTAAGGAGTATTATAACAATTGCTAATCTAAGACATAATAAATGGTTTTATCCCTGAAAAATAATTTAAAAGTTCATAGTGAAATGAAATCAGAAAAATTAATACTTCAAACTTATTTTCGATACGATATCGAAATTCAGACTTTCTTATAAATCAAAAACATAAAAATAAACTTAACCTTATTAAAAAACTTGGAATATCATTCCTGCTTAAAACTGACCTTTTTTTCTCATCTCCTTTGTAATAATCCGACACCTTTAGTATAAAACTCGGCCCAATCTTTTACTAAAAGGATTGAGCCGATTAGAAAAAAATTTATTTGCAGAATATTAGTACAGTAATCAAGACAAAATTCATAATCTTAATGTCTATTTTTTTTTTTATGGTTCCTATATTTTCACTCAAATTATGAAGTTCTTTTTTTCTATTCTACTTTATTCTTTTTTTTTGTTCCTAATTCTGCATTATTCTTTTTTTGATTCCTATATTTTCTCTCGAATAATGAAGTTCCTAGTTTTTCTCTCATACTTTACAAAATTCATGGATTAACTCTACTTCTAATAGGCCAGTACTCTTTTCACTGCTTTATTCTTTTTTGGATTCTTATTTTCTCTCAAATTAAGAAGTTCCTATTTTCTCAAAAAAAAAAATGGCATTAATGGAATATGAAAGTTAAATCACTTAAGGAGATTCGTGCTTTTATATATATATATATATATATATATTATGATATATGATATGATATGATGGACTGATTGCTGATCAATCCACATCTAGTTCTGCATTATTAAAAGTTTTTAAAATGTAGGTCCGCAGTTGAATGAACAACACTTGATTGTGGACCATAAAATAATGTGATTTTATATGTTAAATAATAGTACGCAGCATGGTAATTGATGTCATATCTCTCTGATAAAGTAGCGTGAGAGGAAAAAACATTTCCGGACTTTATTACCTGCATATGTGGACCAAGAGATGCTTCAACAACCTCAGGTAAGACTGTATAGTTCCCATCGATATAATGAAGGCGGACCTGGATATTGCTGCTCCCCACCTGAGAAACAGGCAACGGATGCGAGAGACCTGACGTTCGCCGACAGAGATCCATGAGTATGAGAAAGAGGACTTTGACCTGCACAAAATTATGGCCAATGAGACTGGAACTGGAAGAATGGAGTCGCATCATTGATAATTCCAATTAAACAATTCAAAAATGGTACAGAATGCTCCAAAGGAGATAATTAGATTTTATAGTACTATTGAAACATTAACCAATACGTCCCAGTTCAGGTACCAAACTAAACAATTTTACAGCTTGAATAAAACTAGTAGTACTGAAACTGCAGATTCGACGGTCTAGTTAAAGTAATACCTCTTCAAATGTGTAACCTTGGCCAGCATTACCAGAGCCTAACCTTGAGCGGCTAGCCGGACCTTCTTCAGATCCTTTTGCACCAGCACCAACCTGGCCAGCCCGAGAACCCTGCACTTCCTCTGACCTACCCATGGTTGATAATGCTTTTGTGGGAGCAGAGTTGATTTCTTCTGCCTTTCCAGGCATGTTAGGCTGGGACTTCTGCATAGCACTATCTGTGCTTCTTTGAGCACCCCCTATAAAGCGTTGTTGCTGCTGTGTTCGGCGAAAGAAAAAACAGAACAGCAACAGTTGGCAGAGTCTATGAAGGAAGTGGGAGTCCCCAATCAGCCGAACGGCTGGAGTTCCTGGAAAAGTGCCAGTGTTAATACTTATTGGCATGAAAGAGGATGGACCGTTCATGGGATTTGGTGTCGAACTAGGAACTGCATCACCCGTGCTACTGATTTTGGCAATAGCTCCTTGTACCCAAGCTTGCATTTGAGTTGTTCCGGTAGCAGTACTGACTTGGGTTGCTGGTAACATGTGGAAGTAGGAATCAAATGAAGTGGACATGGAAATGATGTAGCATTTATATTACAAACAAGGACAAATAAAGCAAATGATAGATAAACAACTCTCACCATCCCAAAAATGAGTGTCAATATTGAGGGTAAAAATTAAGGAAGTGGGACGCAGAAGAAAAATTAGTGGCACAAGTACATACTCGGTTAGTTTCCCTTAGTAGAACCCACTATAGTGTTGCAACAGATAATGAAACTTATTTAGAGATAAAGGTAAATTTAGTAACTTCATGAAAAACAGGCACTCAAATCTGGACAAAATTGACGGTCAGTTTGGGATGGAGGGAGTGTCAAAAAGGGTGTGATTTTCATGTATGCACAACAGTAAAAGTTAATAGAACTCGATAATATGATCAAAACAATCAAGTGACCGAGTGTACACTGACCCTGAGTTGAAGCAGGTGAAGCAGCACTTTGGGTAGGACTTGTCACCATATTCCTGTTGCCACCTGTGCCTGCAGTGACAGCATGACTTGCCAATGTACGGCAGAAACTTGCATAACGTCGTAAGCGTGTGATGAAATGTGAAGCTAGATCAAGAACCGCATCAACATAAGCCTGCATCAGATGTCAAAAACCAATTGAAAACTCGTAACACTTTGGGATTGCACATTACATTTTTAAGTAAAGAAGTTAAGACTCGTAGACCAGTAAGTAAAAGGGAAATTGTGGAAATAACTCAGCGAATACCTGGATGCTTACTACTAGGGCAGGGTCAACAGCCATAGCTTCTGCGTCAATGCCAGATAACGTCTCACCAGATGCCTGCCATGGCTCAGATACCAAAGCTGAAGGATTTATGAGAGCTGATTCAATTCCTTTTCCCAGCATATCCAGCAACAACCTTGCTTGCATATCAAGAACCATTGCCCTAACCTCTTGAGCGTTTGTGCCTTCTAATAGTCGACATTTTATCCTGTCAAGACCCTGCAATGTTCAAAAATGACGTTTGTAAGAGCATTATCTCTCAAAAAAGAGTCGCACGACAAAATGCAATGCACTAAGCTGATAATACCAAAAATAGTTTGGGGCACAGATATGAAAACCACCTTCAGAAGTTGATTAAACTGAGTTGGTGAAGATGTGAGTGCACCATCCCTAGGCTAGCAAAATAGGTCCCAATAGGTTGAATTGAGTTAAAGCAAATAACAGGTTGTAATGGGTTCAACCTATTATAACTCATTTAATTAACGGGTCAAATGGATTGGGTAATAAATTGGTTGGGTTAAACCTGAGTCAACTTGTTGGATACTCTTTACCACTAAAATACAATTTTTACACGATCTAATACACGCATTTGTGATTAAATGGGCTGGATTAGATTGAGCTTTAAACAGGTTAGTGGTTGATTTGACCCATTTTTCCGGGCCTAACCATACACCAAACCCTACATGAAAGGAGGAACACCAACCAAAGCCCTCTTCTTGTCCGGACAATATTCGGCCAGATGGAATCTCTTACGAAGCCCAGGATGAATGCTTGGGGGTTTTGGTGGGGGTGGGGGTGGGGGGGTTGGCACCAATCATCTAGAAATAGGGGAGTCTAAGCAAATAAGCTCAGATTCTTGGATTGGCCCAAAGAAAACGGTGTTTCCAAATCAACTACAGTTTTTCATTTCAAGGTCAAACTTAAATTGCATTAACCAGACCAAAACTTGGGACAAGCATCACTTGGACAACGATAAGATTTTAAAACCAAAAGGCATTTTTGTGAAGAACGCGATTGGTAGTTTTATACAAGTGCCCGGTGAAATGATACTAAAAATTAATCAAACCAGGAAAACCAAATTGCATAATACGGCTAAAAAAATACCTTCACAAGCTCAGTAATTGCAGGATTAGTTCGAGTTAGAAAAGGACGTGAACTCCTGAAGTATCCTTGACATTTAGTTGAAGAATGATTAAAAAATACCTTATGTCTTTTTTCCACCTATCATTCGGTAGGATGCCACGGACGAACATGTCTCCCCAAGTAACCAATAGTTTGTTAACAAAAGGATTCTGTATATTCCATCGGATCATTTAATTGTTTTACTGGATAACACTGGGCAAAAAAGGCAGAGAGTCTTAAACATCCATCCAAAAGCAACTTTTTCTATCAAAAATTCAATCCCAACCAGCAGGGTTCAATCACAAGTCAGAACAAAACCATCAACATTGCACGAGGCCGATAACCAGAAATCTAGTCATGAGACTCAGAGGAGGTAATCATGGAGTATGAGCTGAGATCTGGAGACAGACAAGGATGAACATGGAGATGATGGGAGAAGGAAATGGTCATGACTCTTGCTGACCTCCAAGCATTTTTAGCCCATTTCTAATTTAATGTTTGTTAGGGAAGGAAAATTGGAAGTGTGCAGTAATTTTTTTTTGTTTGGTAGTGGGGAAAGTTGTGGCGGTGGTAAAAGTGGTGGGAAATGAAAACATCTAGTCCATTATTGAAATTCTCATCCCAACAACCCCCCCCCCCCCCGGAAAAATTAATAGTAATAACTGAAAATTGTAGGGAATAGTGAACACAATTTTGAAACAATTTTAAAGTCCATTCTACCCTTTAGGCATTCTATATTAAGAGAACGTATACCCATTCTCAAAACACAAGGGAATATAGGCAAAATTTATATTTAGATCAATATTCTCTCTTCTTCATTTTTGTACCAAACAAGTGAAATGAAACCTTCTCACTTTCTGTGGTGTTCAACCAAACAACCGGAGGAAAAGACACTTCATGTTGTAGAAATTTGATCACTCCATAATTTCATCCTTCCAACAAAACATACCCAAAATTATCAATGAGAATCTTGCCTACTTGAAACTAATCATGCCTCGTTAACGTGGACTACACTTCTTCCAGAATGCCAGGTGTGAGTGTGCCAACTGGACTCCACCATTTGGGGTAAAGGTAGGTCAGACACATGCAACCCAACCCAACACATATAGGAAATATATGATCACATCAAACCACAAACTACTAAACAGTGGATAACCTGAAATGAAAGGAAAGATGGCTGGAAAATAAGGGTCAAAGAATTTTGGCAGGTCATGGGCAGTGTCGATGGGGTTATTAATTAGAACAGCTTAGTAGAAATTATAATCGGCTTAAGTAGGATTAATGGCCCGAATCACAAAGTGTATCAAAAGCCTTGCATTAGGTGAGACTTAGAATCAATCAAGTCAAACCATGTACCGCTATACAAGTACGACGTCTATGTCGGGTGTGTTAGTGCATGTGAGAAGATGGACCATCTACAAGCACCTCCATACAACTGTAAATCGTAAGAAGAATAATTATCACTGTAATGAAAGTAATAATTTACATACTACAAACATGAGACAGAGCACAACAGTCAAATAAACATACAGGTCCATACTGTTGTCTGTGTTGAGAGGAAGGAAGAGAATGAAAATCTGCATCCAAAACTGCAATGACGCTGTTCAATGAAACTGAAACAAGCAAGAAAGATGATCATCAATAAGAGCAGTGTACGCAGTACCAACATCATTTTCTTTTCGGATAATAAAGGGTATTACGTCGACGTGATCAATCAAAATACAAAAAACTCTCTTAACTTTCTAGGTGGAACTTCTATAGACACACAGATACCCACACACCCAGAGACTCACAACATCACCACTCATAGAACTAGAGATGCCAGAGAAAAATGCAAACAGTAAACAGATCAAACCATTAACCACTAGGCAGCCGAATGCGGAACAAGGGAGGTCAAACCAGAGATCCCCGGGACAGCAAATTGCTACAAATAGTCTAAGTGCAATTGGAGGGTAGCATAGATGTATAATTATCAGGAGTTTCAGTTTAAACTAAAAAAAAAGGAACATAATAACAAGGAATGCAACATTGATTGGAATGTAACAATGCAGGGTGGTTTACCAAAGAATGATGTATGGGAGGAGAACCAACTAGCTGTACAAATCTTAGGTTTATCAGCAAACTACTCTATGTTGGACTCCTCAGGCATGTAACATGACTTGGAAAGTATCAAATGCAGGATGGTGTACAAAATTACATAAAGAACAGAAATCTTGATGAACAAACCCCAGAGAACACAAAAACCAACTTTAAGAACCATGGAATAAAGATAAGCGACTTTCCTGATTAGGAATGTCTTTGGTATAACAGCTTTTCCTGATTAGACACTTCGATTGCAAAAGCAGCCTATACCTAACTTATTGATGTTTCTAAATTCCACTCACTAGGATGCAAAAAAGGGGCTTTAACAGTAACTTTTTAATTCTAAACCAATCAACAACTAACCCTGATTACTTAAATGACAAAATGCCTCAGCTCTAAGACCAATATGATATAAGACAACTTCTCTAGCACTATTTCATGTATTACACACTGCTTTACCCAATGTTTCTAATTTATCATTTAGGGGGATGAAGCCCGCATGCTGCACCAAAAAGGGATTCATACTTACCAATACCATCCTCCGCCGCACTCTGCGTACAGCCAACAGCATCCCACCAATCAACTCCGACAAGAAGACTCCACCAGAATCTGCTCACACGTAGCCATTATACAACAATAAATTAGGACGCGCATTGAAAGAAAGAACAAAGAATCACTTCTGGTAACAGCAGATGTCAGTCTATCAGTGGTCTTACCAGTAATAGGATAAAAATGGATCCAATAATAATCATTTAGTTAAGATACCTCTCAGCGATTGCACGTTCCCACGTGGAGGAGTTGGCTTTAGCTTGAATGCTTGGAACAGCAGGAGGAAGAACACGAATTATCTTCAGCATTGTACGATCGCTACTGGTGTCATGCCAAACAGAAGCCGAACAGCAGCTTGTAGAAGAGAAGGCAGGAGAAGCAATCGCAGAAGCAACATCAATTTGGTAGTTATCAACTGGAGTGAAGCTTGAGCCAGAAAAAATGTGGACCCCACCGCGCAGAAAAGCAACAGCAACCTCACCACCATGAGCAGAATAGACAATTCGTGCAAGACTTCTAACATCACTTGGCAAATCAAAGGGGTCAAAATAGACTCTTTTTTCCTTCTCAATGATAGATTCAGACATGCTCAACCCCTCAGAAACCAATCCAGCTGCAGCTGCTTGATTAATTTTGAAGTAATCAGTTGCTGGAATGCATTTATTCACTTTAGTCACCCAAACAGTCTGCATTGGAGGCTGTCCACCAAAACTAGAAGTTGGGTTTCCAAATATCTGATGCAGGACAACTGGCTGAAGAGACGATTCCCAGCGTTGAACTCTCCACCCCGTAATAGAAGGTCCCTCATCAGGGTCATAAGGGGACATGTACTGCCCTGCACAGGGAAGAAAATGGTTATGCGTTTCTTTGCCCAAACAAGATACGGCTCACAATATTTTCCTGATTGCACCAAGAAACCTTTGCCACAAAAAACTAATCAAATATGGACCATAACAAAACAAAAAGAAGTCCTAAAACCAATATGCTTGATGAGCTCTAATCCACCGCAATCAGCAACAACCTTCAAACCCTCAGCTCCATAATCCAAATTAAAAGGAAGCCCAAAGCCAGAGCATATAGAGCTGGAGCTCATAGCTCTGTTGAAAATCGTACGTAGGTTCTACAAATCAACTTTTGATCATTCCTATCTTGATTACTAGGGGATAGCAATTTTAACCATCTCACTTCTGCTCTTCAATCATTAGCAATTACTTTTTAAATTTTTCTTATGGATTACAGAAAAATGTTTGGGGTGTCAAATACGAAGACGCAACCCCTGACACCGCAATGCATATTAATAATTAGATGCAGCTTTAGCAAAATACTAGCCTCTGTCTACTGTATCATTAGATATACCGTTTTGCTATAGACTCGTGCTTTCCATGTGTGACCACAGCAGCGAGTGAATAGAGGAGAGAGCAAGAATAAAAACATGCTGGTTACTTCGTACCAGAGCCCACAGTGGATACCTTTTACCTAACTTTCGATCTTAATCTAATGTCTACATGTATGTAAGGTCTTCACCCTTAATTTCAGCTATAAACAAAGAACTATCATGGAAACTACTTTAGTATCAAATGCCTATTGCACCTCTGCTCATACTCAACAGGAACAAATATGAACATAAAATAATCAAGAATACGAAGATAGAGCCCCAACAGTCAACATCTCCAAGGAGGTCTCTACTCTTTCATTGCTGTTTTAGTATGCATTGTGAACATAACTTTTTGTAATTCATAAACTTATGAATGCCTTACGAAATACTCAGAGATACTCTTTTCACATTCTCCTTCAACTAGTCAGATAGGAACAGCTTTAGCTAAAACAAGTACATCGTCATTAATTAGTGCATATAATTACTGCCAACCATGACAAAAGCCACAAAGTACACACTTAAAAAGTCGCTAAAAGAAAGTCACAGTCATCAATATTTAAGATAGCTTAGTGGATTGTCCACTCTGCCACGAAGCACCCAAAGTAGTTAATATCAGCCAGAAGTTTCAATTAGTTCGCTAGCCTTTTTAAGATAGTGTCAATGCCCCAGCCTACCACACAGCAACTTCATAAAACGTTAATTGTTCGATGATTCTTTTTAACTAGTTAGATGGACTTTCATTTTTATTTCCAAGTAAATCTTTAAATTACTTGATGCATGAGGCAAATTTTTACTAAATGCATTTTGGAGAATTTAAACTAAAAATGAAAAAGCCCGAGGAGAACAAATGAATCAAATCCCAATATTCTGCTACTATACATCCATCTTTCACTGGATAGTACATACTTCGATGACTCACATGCAAATCAAATGACAAAACAAATTCTAACGGGATTAATTTTTTACTGAACGCATGTCGGAGAATTTAAACTAAGATTGAAAAGTCCGAGGAGAACAAATGCACCAATCCCAATATTCTGCTACTATATATACATCTTTCACTGGATAGTACATACTTTGATGACTCACATGCAAATCAAATGACAAGATGAATACTAACGGGATAAATTCTAGAGCAAAAGCATTGGACGAAACAGGATTAGTAACCATGTGTACGACAAGAGCGTGCATCCTATTCAAAATGTAACTTCAAACATAGCAAGATCAATAATCACAGCCCACATTTGAACAGCAACAAAATGATTTAAGGAAAAAAGTTCAGTTCAAATCAGTACCCTCAACTATCACAATAGCAACCACAGAGCCACCACATGTTGGATCAAAGGCCACTGCAGTAACTCCAGAACCCCATGTAGTTGTTGCTGCTGACTGAGATGCAGCCTCAGGACTCACATACGCAGAAAAATTTGAAACTGGTGAACAATGAAGTGCAACCATATCACTATAATCATGTTCTGTCAGCTTCCTCCCTTGCTTAGCCTCTAATAACAGATATTCTTGCCAGCTAAACGCGTATGCAGCCAAAGAAGCAAACCCATCCCATAAAGGTGGATTTAGCGAAGGAGGGATCCCATTGCTCACACTAGCCTTTGGGGTCGCCTGAAATCCATTTCCAGGACCAGGTGTGACCTCCCAGACAACCACGGTCGATGGGTTCACGATGGGAACACCAGCAACATGCAAGGCTCCGGAGTCCGTTACAATAGCATCAGCAGCCATAATCCCACTAGGTCCAGCTCCTAAGAGACCTTTGCTTGTGCAAAACCATTTCGATGCTGCCCCACTTTGATTAGATGGCCACTGAGACCAATGCAGTTGAACAGAACCAGATGAGAAGACAGAGCATACACAAAGGAAGTTTGGCCATCCAGCTAGAATCAAAACCAAAAAAAGAAAAGAAAAAAAGGGATTAGATGATGAAAATCTCGTATAGGAAGAAGTTTCTTAAGACGATTGTCATAATTGACCAGCAAAATATCATTTGGAAAGTTCTGGCTTTCACAAATGTACAAAGAGAAATTAATCAACTAGATTCCATGGAAACCTGAAAGATCAAATCATAGGAGGAAATTCCCAATCACAGATAAGGTGCTTTAGCTTTTATGATGCAAGATTGATATACCATCTCTTTTGTGGCAAACACCTTTACAAGAACCCTATTTTAAAAAAATACCTTTTAACTTTCCTTCAAAGAGAGTAATTTTATACATTCATAAAATATTGACTTTCAACTACAAGTCTACATTTTGCAGAGGACTTTATATAAATCCTTGTAATTCTTACACCAATAAAATCATGCCCCTCCTGTCACAATCTTTTGACTCTATTAGGTCCAATAACCAGCTTCGTCTTTCAGAGGTTCATGTCACCCACCCTCATGAAAATGCTCAAATGCATTCAATATTCAACCAGCCAGGTCGAGCACTATTAACATTACCACCTTGACCAATGCAGCTTCCATCACTCTGTCACTATCAGGAGGGCATCCCAAATTACAAAAAAGGTGCTTTCACATTTATGATGTAAGGCTGATATGTCATTGAGCAACCTAAACGAAAGCATTAATTTATAGATACCTAGAAGAAACTTTCCCTCAAAACAGTCATTGTATACATTCAAAATCATCAACTTCCACATATATTTCAATGTGGCAGCTCTTTAACCCAATACTGCTCAAGAAAATGCACACATATCATAGCGACTTGGACATAAATCCTTAGCATTTTTACAGCAACAAAACCATGCCTCTTCAATCCTACTCTTTCGCTCTATTGGACTAATGTATTGCTTTGTCTTTCAAACTCTCAAGTCAACCTTCTGAAAGGATGCTCACTTGACTTCATTTTTTAACCAGCTATGTCAGATACAGTATAACCACCTCGAACAATACAACTTCCTTCACTAGGTCACTATCAATAGCAACTCATCCTCGCTTCTCATCTTTTTCAACCCACTGTAGTGAAATGCTCAGATTAATATAGTTTGAAACAATTTGGACAGTCAAAAATTCATCTTCCACAACTAACCACTTCAACTTATATTACTCTCCAATCTCCTCCCCAGCCTACCACAGACCATAAGGCAGCAAGTCCCTACTCGTGCTTGCCAATGGTGAAGTACTAGTGTGCAACAAATTCCTAGATTTGTTTCAAATAATAAATAGATCCAAGTGCAATTGTATGATTTTATATCATATAAAATAATGCCTCGAACAACGAGTTGAATACTAACCAGAATTAAAGTAACCAGCAAAAGTAAACACTTGAACACAATTTCAGAGTACTAACCTGGAGCTTGCGGTTGTTGAGAAAGGAATTTTTCCTCAAAAGTAGACTTTGTGGAGCTACTAGATCTCGAAGAAAGCCACCTATACTAATTTTCACAAACCAGGAAAGCAAACAAAACAACACAAAGGAAAATCAAAATCGCATCACTCTCTGAATTCAAAGTCAAGGATAACAAAACAGCAGCATACCGGAGAAACCCCTGATAGCCACTTTGTAACAACTGCAATATCCTGCCGCCACTCATGATCCCGTTGCCAACAACTAGCATCTTTTACCAAATTAGCAGGCCCCTGGATGTAACATATATTTTACACTCAATATATATAGATATATATATGTCAAAGTATTCACTAAAAGAATAACAGAGCGACAAATTTTGCACGAAAAGGCATTAGAAAAAAACAATGCCAGTAATTAGTACTAAATTTAATAAGGCTAACTGCTACAGATGTGAGCATATTACAGAATTAAGGAAGTTTACAATCACATGTAAAAAAAGCAGTGCAGCAAAATCATCCTACCTGGGAAGGTTGAGTCCAGATAGTTATCCGCCCATGGAAGTTAGCAATTAACAAGGCCCTAGGGCAAGAAGTAGGAGACCATTCAATAAACTGAACTGAATCACGAGGAGAATCTGTTGAGGTGATCACATTCATCAGTGTTTAATACAAAGATAGAAATAACACAAGAGCAAGAACTCACGGGAGATCTAAAAGAAGAACAAATCATGATGAAAGTTTATAACGAATTCAGGGAGAGCAATGCCATTTTTAAATTATTTTTACAGAAGAATTATTATAAAGGGAGAATATACAAAGGAAGGTTGATAACAAAGAAGAGAGAAGAAACTATTTAGAAAAAAATACAACTCAAAATACAAATGATATCCTCTAGTATCGAATCTCAACACACTGAAGACCCCTAAATGCTCCCATCGCAGAAGACCACAAAGAAGCTAGCAAAGAATGAAAAACCACTTGATCCTACATTGGTCAAGTGCTGATCTTCAAAATTTGAGAGTTTTTCCCATAATCCAAACTCTTGATATTGGATATCGGAGCAACCTACATTCCATTCCTGTCTTTCTTTTATTTCCCACTTGATAAGACCTTTTTGGATAAAAGAAGAATATTATTAGCACGGAAATACATATTACAAGGAAGGCAGGCAAGAGATCCACCAAATGCCAAAACAGGCCAAAATAATAACAAAAAACAAAATAAAAAAGAACACTCAGACTAGTGCAATGCAGCTCTCCAATCCCTAGACAAATCTGGAGACAAGCCTTGGTAAGCTCTAAAACTCCTATCTTAAAGGGAAGCCTGAATGGAAATCCTCTCCCACAAAAGCGAGGTTGGTAACTCGCGTCCTCTAAGAATCCGAGAATTCTGCTCAATCCAAATGATCCACACAGACTGAACAAAACACCTGCCCCCTACTGAAGCATCCCTCAATCGACCCAAACCCAAGTGTGTGATCATACATAAATCCTACACCGTACGAGGGTTGATTCAAACATCCCCTCGCACCGCAAACAACATACACCAAAGACGCCAAGTGATAGGACAATGCATAAACAAATGATCTTGAGACTCACTCGCACCCATACACATGACACACACATCTGAGGAGATGGCTGTCTTTGGACGAAGTCGTCGCCAGTCATTAGTAATCAAGTGATTAAGGGTCACCGGCCAAGCAAAGACTTTATACTTAAATCGTTAAATGGAACCTTGGACTTCCAAATGAAATTAGATGGAGGAAAGTCAAATTGTATAAATGGTCAAAAAAATAAGCTTCAGGAAAGACTTGATAGGCCATTTCAAACCTACCCCACATCCCCCTGGACCCCTCTTCCACCTCCTCTTTTCCTCTCTTCACTTTACGTTATTTGGAACTAAAGTCCCAATCAACTTCAGGGATTTACTTCAGTTCCTAGTTCTCATAATCACCTTTTCTTGAATGTGGAGTTGTTAGCTTCCTTTGGAGCAACTTATTTGGGGTTAATGGTGAAGCTTGTTTTAGCCCGGATCCCTTCTCCTCTCTTCTCTACGCGTCAGAGGTTTTATTAGGGATCATCATGCTACCGTTCTATGAAAGTATGGTACTTTTGTGGTCCAATGGTGTGTTTGGAGTATGGACCAAAATGAACTCCAGAATTTGTAGGGGTTCGCTGAGCCTTTGTCTCCCTCCGCAACAGAGTTGTCTTTCAGCAAGTTTCACTCAACTCAGAACTGCTGTTGATAAGAAGTGACCAGTGGTATTATCTAGACTACTAAGGCCAAACATCATTTACTGCAACAAGATCAAACGTTCCTCAATTAGCATTTACGGATTAATGACCAGATGATACAGCAGCTATACTAAGCAGATTCGCTAAACAGAACTAAAATAGTAGATGAGGCCATCTTCCTCATTAAAATGGAACCTTACAAAGGAATCATGCATAACTAACAACTTTCATGCATAATTACCTTCCCTGAGACCCCTTAAAAACACTACAAGTGGCCAGAAAGCCAGTAGACTCAGAAATACTAGTTTCTGATGTGGTTTCTTGGTTTTTGGTTTTTCTCTCTCATTGACCCTACAATCATTCTCTCTATCTCTCTCTTACTTTTCACTTTAATTGTTACAAAAGAAACAATGAAACCACAGTACCACTTAAAAAACCCACCATCCAAATGGCACCCAAGAATCTGAGGGTTGATATTTGAGCCCCTTAACAACCACACAGCGTTTTCCGCATTTAAGTGAGCTCTACTATTTACCAGCTGCCCTTCATGTTCTAAATGCCTTGACTTACAAAAAAGATTACAGGTGCAGAGAGTTCAGCACTTAATTCAAGTGTAATCTTACTCTATAGCAGGATAGTGGATATATGGAGCACAGGTCAAGAAATAGACTTAACTAATTGAAGCCAAGTGCATGAGCAAGGAACTAGGTAACAATATTAAGCATATATCTATCTGCATTCAGAATAAGCATATCAAAGCGACAGACGTATTACTAAACACAAATTTTGACCCAGAAAACTATATCGAACTTTTCCAAGTTATGGAGTCACAGGACTTAGGGTTGACATCCCGAATATGTCAAGTCACAACGAAACCGCAAGGGGAAGTGTACCAAAAGTGCACAAAGATCTTATTGGCTTAATTTGATTGGAGTAAAACATGTGGACCCTATCGTTGGAAAATAATATCCCAACCAAAATATGCCATCAACGCTTTTGTGCACATTTGGTCCACTTCTTTTGGCGGATATAGCTACAGCATGGTTAAAGGGGTCAATGGACCCCCTTTTTTTTTTGAAAATGTCATTTAACACCTTAAATTTTAAGAAAATGGACTTTCAACCACTAAAATAGAACACTTCTATTTGTAATCCCTTTTATTTCAGGAAAAAAAATAAACTGTAGAACTTCCCTAACTCCCTTCCAAGTCGAATGAAAAAATTAATGTATATTTTCTATCCTTAAATACACTCTTGTCCCCCTTCCAGTAAACAACTGGGGACGCAACTGGCTCCCATATGAATCTTTATCCACCATTCTCCCATGAGTCATTTTCCTCCATCCAGTTCTTCCCAAAGCAACGTTTTGTGTAGCACCCAACCTAATCAAATCCTCTATTTTTAAAAACTTAATTGTTTACAAATTCAACCATGCAATTTTTAATCATCACTGTTCTGCATTAGAACTAGAAAAAAGACGAAAATTGATAAACCATAATAATCTAGCAAAAGATTAAATACTCAATAAACACTACAGAATAACGTACCTGCTATCACATTGAAAACAGTACACTCCGTTGGGCGCTCTGGGATCACAATATGTATTGGGATCCAAAATGGTGGATTAGCATTAGAACTACAAGAAAAGATGAAAATTGAAAGCAACAGTCAAATAAAGCATTTACAAAAAAACAAGCCATAAGATACATCATATGGAAGTTTGTTTCCCGTGCTAGTAATAGCGTTCACATTATTATTATGCACAATATGCTCATCAGACCTTGTCAAAAGATTAAGCAGCCTACACACAAGCTCATTGGTTATAAGCAGGAGTTGGGTCCCAATACTGCTCGCAGCTAGCAACATACAGTTTTGATGGATGATTGATAATGACAAGATAATAAAAAGCAATGTATCTGGACGAAGTAAATGTATTGAGAATTGAGATCTTCCTTTTTTTAGGATATTCAAAGCAATAGCAACCAGTTTCCCCATGGTGTTTAGAGAAAGCTATAGATAGCCACCTCAAACAATATACTTAGCCTTGCAACACTAACAATAATCCATGATGGAAAACTTCCAGGAGTAAGTTAATGACAGAAATCAAAACCCTTAAGACACTTGATAAGCCTCCATCTAGGCCGCTCTCACTTTGAAACTTCCTATTTTAGCTTGCAGGTGTTGCATTCCATCAAAAATGAGGAGTCACGGATCGTGAGGATCGCCTAAGCGTTTGATCATACACCTTACACAACAATTCAACTGATTATATATGGACCTTAGCAACTCAACCTGTCCCAATCAATTAAAATCGGCTACATGAATCCTTTTCCATCATTCCAGGCGATCAAAGGTCAAGCCATCACGTGCAATCCTTCTTATCTTTTTATCCATTTACCGTTTATCATCTTTGTTCCATTACAAAGCTACAGCAAAAAATACCAAATGCACAAAGGTGTAGTAAATGATCTCTACAGCTCCTTTACTCCAATGTAATCTATTACAGCCAGGTAGCATGATATACAGATTTTTTGTAGAAACAGAGTGAAGACATAGACGTGGCAGGTGGCATCAAATACAGCAATCCTAAAAATCCAATGCACGGGGTTCAAAATTAAGAATGCAATATGCTCTTTCAGTTGATCCATAAAGATCCATCATGAAAAGTTTCCTTTTGGGGAATGAAAAGGAAGGTTTGTGACCACAAGCTTTTTCTGGACCCACACAAGTTTGTCCAAAAGTTCGTAGATTTTAATAAAGTTGAATGGCGCTTTAAACTGTGTCAGTTCAATCAAAATAGTTTGTTTGAATCATAGGGAATCCTATTTTCTAAACATATCTTGATATGATTTTAAAAACCAGACTCCTAAGTTGGCAATTCATGAGGCAAAATCCTCAAGTGTTTAGAAATCCTGATTTCGTGTGTCTAGGCATGTAGTCACATCTCAAACACGGATATATAATGTTTCCATGCCCATCAAATCATAGATTATATATGTCTTACACTATTATGCATATCTCAACAACCAAGTCATCCAGAGAATATAGCTGGAAAGACTATCAGCACCTTGGAATTCTGGCACACGTTTCTGATGCACATGCTATGGCATTTAGCTTCCCACACCATGCAACAGCGCTGGTAAGACAGCAAAAGAGTGGAAAACAAAAAAGATAATATTAGAATTTACACAAAAAGGGAACATTTGATTCACAAGCAACAGTAAGGAATAACTTGCATCTGCTCTTAGGAGAATACATCAAAAGAGTTAAAATGTAATTATACGGATGTGTTTGTTTTACTGAATTGATGATCAATTACATATTAGGGGGTTACTGGGGTAACCTTCCCCTTTGTACTGTGATATTGCTGATCAAATACACTTACTGTTTATTTTGTAGCAGAAAGCACGCCTAGAGTTTAAAAGTCAAAATCAGAAAGAAATGTTTCACCTTTGAAAGGTTTGTCTGATTCTATGGATTAAATGCTGCCTAAATAGTTCATATTCCACCAAAACTAGGGAGATGGCATACATGCATATGACTTCACTGTATTTTCTATTTTGGATTGGGCATTCACGCATTAGAATAATTTTACGACGTCAACAGCCATCAAGTACGTATTTCGCAACTCATAAGCTTCTAATGTGATTTTTTTGATAAGCACTTCTGATGTAATACAATTGGTCGTTTCAAATAACTGATTTACAAATCCTTAGTTTGGAATCCTCTACTGTATGTTAGATCTGGACATTTGACCTGGGAGTAATGAGTATGGACTTTATAACACATTCTGCATCAATATATTTAGCAAGTAACATTAATCTATTAACATTTTTTTTAAATCCACATATCTCATCCATATTAATGGGTGTCATTGACACTACAGCTTCCTTCCTGCTTTCAATCGCAGTTAGCAAAAGACCAAAAGGAGGTTAACTCTATAAGACTTGCTTACAATTTTATTGAGTTCTACTAAACACTAACGTAGATGGTTCCATCTACGCTGTGGAAAGTAATTATCATTTGGAGTTAAAACCCATCACGATTTTTAAAGCATGAATTATCTTGGGGAATAAACTTGAAGAGGGGTGGTGTAACAGGCCAGCCATCGAGAAATATACCTAAGCTAGTGAAAATTCAATGGACACCCTTTGAACCAATATCTATGTTTGATGTCAAATTTGTTCCAGTGCAATGACAGTTAAGCACTTCGGAATATTTGAAGAGTTCTTTTTTAGTATTAGAATATTTTCCTTCTGGTTACAGAGATTCGGGAAATCTTTGCTTTGACTTCAGATGAGTAAAGCGCTTGCTAAAATCTAGATCATTTGATGTTATCTGAACGGGGCCGTTTGAAAGGTAGGCAAACAAAATGATGCAAATAAATGAATCTGGGGTAAATGTGTCATGTGTCTGCTCTAATAAGCTAAAGGTAAGAACAGCATTAAAAAACAAAACTAAGTGACAGTAAATTATCAAAAACTAAATATCTGCGCAACATAGGACTTAAAGCTAGAGAAAATGTCTTTAAGTTTACCATAACATGAGACCTCAGGCAGATAGGTTTCCATACTATGCAAATCTAGGCCAAATTACATGAGTTCCATCCTTAGTGGTGTTGTTTTTTGTAAAGAAAGAGTATTTTAAGATCCATCCCAAGTTTATTCTCCTCAATTAAAAAAAAGGTGTTTCGAGAATGTTGATTTGCATAATCGTATATGAGCAGACAGAAACTATTGCTACAAAACAGAATCTCTATCGTTAATCTTGGCTTAAGTCCAAACTTCAATGGTGCAGAATCTTCCATAATTCATCTAAGAGCCATATCAGGATTAATCAATCTCGTGGTTAGCGATAATTCATTAAGCTCTTCTCTTTTAGAAGTTAATTTGGTATGGACGGCATGTCAAGTCTTCGAGGCATAGGACCAAGAACATTACAGTCTCAACCATAAGGGTGAAACCCACCATTGCTACAACAGCCTTGGCCAGCCACCACTGATCAATGATTATTGAAAACCAATATAGTGGTTATGATGTTTGCTTGCTCAATTGCTTGTATGTCTGGTATCTTTCAGTATCAAGGGAAGTCCTTCGTTCATACAATTCGCAACTTTTCTTAGCAGTGCTAAATTTTGGCACCACTTAGTATGCCATAGTAATTCCATTAGGTTACTGCACGATAGAAGAGCCCGAACTCAAGTCAAACATAGAAGCTGAATGCAACTTGAATTATAAGAATCGCTTCTGGATTTCCTACAAAAATTAGTAGAAAAATACTCCTCAAAAGCCCGTGCACAACCAATCCAGTTATTCATAAGTTTCCAATAACTAATATAATCATATGATGTTAAAGAGACGTGTGCTGCAACAATTGAATCAAAGTAGCATCACACTTAACCTGGCAATCCAATCTTCCAGCAGCTAAAAACAATCGGATCATACACAGCTACGAAAACAGAAAAAAAGTAGAAGAATTTGAAAATTATAAAGGACCTGAAATTGCGACAGAGCTCAGGAACGCTCATTTTGTGTATCAAATTAGAGCGAGGCTGCTTGAGGCGAATACAGAAGACAGTAGCGGGATGATTAACAGAATCATCCTCCATGGGAACGTCGGCAGGGTCGGCTTCGGCGGGAGACAATTCCGGCGGGGGTGATTTGGAGGGTTGGAGAGGAGAGGAAGAAGAAGAAGGATCCCCCTCCTCAGGTTCAGGGGCCTTACTGTTGTTGATGTTGCTGATGTTGCTAGTGGTGGCAGCACTCATCTGGGACTGGATTGGACTAAATATAATGGTCCACGAATTAAAATTTTAATTTAATAAAAGGAGGGGGGGGAGAATAGAAAAGAAACCCTAATTTAAGTTTTTTTTTAGAGAGAGAAAGAGTGTGGGGGTGTGGGAGAGGGGAGAAAGTCGCAAGTGAGGGCGACAGAAATGACAGTGTGGAGAGAGAGAGTGGGGTTAGGGTTTGGGAGTGAAAGGGAGAACTGAGAGACAGTGGGGGGGACTGATGGCTTTTGGCTGGCTGGCTGGCTGACTGTACTGTCATGTGTATGGTTGTTGAATGAAGACAAGGAAGGAGATATTCCCGTCCCCTTTGTTTGTGGTTTGGCTGCTGAAATTTGGCCCTCTTTCTTTGCATTTCAATTGCTTCTCTTTCGGTCCTTGTGGGCTGTGTAATTATTTAATTTTAGAATACGTATCATTTTTTTAAATTATATTATAGAAGATGATATAGTACTTAACATAAAAAATCTCCATTTGAAGCATGTCACATATGGTCTCCAATTTTAGACTAATCTTTAGGGTCTAAAATTGTTTTTACCTTAATATATGTATATACGAGTTTATGCCCCCGTTCGATGGCACTGTGCGAAAAATAAAAAAATGTATAATTTTAATATTTTAATCATGGTAAAAGTTAAGAAGTCACGAATAAAAAAGTGAAATGCACCTTTTGGTTCCTGATCTATGATCCAAAGGGCTTATTAGTCCTTATCGTTCAAAAATGTCTCATACCAACCTTAAACATTTTAAAAACTACCATATTTGGTCTCTCCTCTAATTTTGACCAGATTGACCATCAACGTGGCAAAATATTTCCTATATGGCGCTAACGTGGAGCTCAGGTAGACGATAAATTTAGGGAAAAAATGAGAAATGACATTATTACCATTCAATTACTTAAAAAAAATTAATAAAAAAATCAAGAAACCATCTTCACACTGCCACCAAACCACCACCATCACACCCCCACCAACAAACCACCAACCCCACCACCAATACCACCACCACCACCACCAAACCCAGATTCAAAGGTAAAAAATTACCCAGATAGGTTCATCAATTTCTTTCCAGTTGACTAAAACTAGATACTGATCTTCATATACTAAACCCAGATTTAAATTAAGGAAAAAAACCCAAGAATCAAGAACCAAGCAAACAGTATACACAAATCATTGAAGAACAAGAAGAAGAAACATAAGGAAAATAATATTCGATTTTGTGTATCCATCCCAACTGCTGTTGTTGCTTATTCTTCATCATCCATGAATGAACAGAAAATCCAATTCGAACAATCAAGCCCTCACTGTCGAACAATCACTGTATAAGCAAACCTCCTCAATGAAAATCAAGCCCTAGATCGAACGACAATGAATATGAACAGTCCAATTCCTAATTTACAGATATGAATCTACAAGGGGACTTGCAGGTCTCCTCATTGTCGTCTAAGAAGAACACCGGGAAGCAAGAATCTGTTAAGAGCTTGAAGAATGCAAAACCCAATTCAAACCAAGCTTCTTCAAGTTTATCAACCCAGATATAAACCCATATCTCTGTTTTAAAACTCGAATAAAAAATTGCGCAGCCAGGGAACCGAGAGAACTGTGAAGAGAGAGAGAGAGGGAATCGAGAGAACGGTCGTACAAGCCCTAGCCCCAGCAAATTAACCACCAGCCACCACAAATCTGCAAATCTGCAAGGGGTGAGAAGCTGCGACGGGGTGGAATTTTTGGAGGCTGAGAGAACTAATGAAGACTAGGGAGGAGAAATCTTCTTCTTCGGTCGCCATCTCCGATTGATCATACACGTGCGATCTGTGAGAACCCCCGATGTTCGATCCTCGTGCGATGAGAACTTCGGTACAAGTGCGCGGGTTTTCTCATTTCAGTGATCGCTCAATGCTTGTGTGTAAGTTTGAGAGTCGCCACCTCCGTTTATATTATAGACTTCGGAAGCACAAGCCTTTTGAAAATGTAAGAGATTGTAGGTCCGGGGGCTAGGTTACGAATCGGGAA
>JAOWAN010000001.1:17679487-17695627 GCA_028566635.1 Lobelia cardinalis
ATTTAGTTATAAAAAATGAACATTCACTTCATGGAAGCTCCTTAGTAGGAGCTCCTAGGAGCTCAGTATAAATTGCCCACTACCACACTTCCCAACAGTCACTCCCACAATTCTAACCAAGCTCCAAACCTGCAAAATGCTACATCCTCCTCCTACACTCTTGGCTTACAAAATCTCCATCAGACTTTTTTACCGCATCTGAAATTTTCATGCGCAGGATCATCAAGGTCACTCGATCAACCACCAAAGTGGAGGCATAGTCCATTGACCACCTCCGTATTTGGACCTGTAAATGTAAATAAAAAAGATCCAGAATGCATTTAAGAAAGTACTCGAGAATGCAAAGAAGAATTCTCATGAGCCAATTAGATTTACAACCAAAACATGGTGCTTCATACATAAAAACAAAGACAGGCTCTCAATCCAAATATAAAATCGGGATGGTGCAGGTACAGGCTTCCGTAAAGATTGAAACAAGTGTAGTAACTTTATACCAACTAATCCTCAAGTACTCGATGGAACAGGCGATCAGCAAACAATGAGGGATTAAAATTGTGGACGTAAGTAGACAACACACTATAAATTTCCAAAGAGGACGAGAAAAGGGTGGCTAAACTGTTGGTTTGGTGGATGCAGTTGAAGCTGTTTCTTCTTTGGACGCTTCTGGAGAACCATTAGCGGCGGTGCCTGCTTTCGCGGGCTCGGTTTCTTTAGACGCCGTCTCTTTCCCATTTTTGTCAACTTTGTCACTTGTAGCAATTTTAGCATCCTTTCCATTTTTGGCATCTTTGGCATCCTTGGCGGGAGGGGGTGGGGGCGGCACCATGTGAGGTGGTGGTGTATGCTTCACTTTCACCAAAATCTGGCGCATCCTTGAAAGATCAGTAGGCTTCCCAGGCTTAGGACCTTGAATAACTGTAATGGATGGCTTCTTGTCTTTATCTTTCTTCCCTCGCTTCTCAATATTTGGAACCTCGTAAGGAATCAGCTCCCCTATTGCCTTCCAGTACTGTTTATCTGCCTCTTTGTGGAACTTCTCTTGGTTAGCCAAGTATAACTGTCAAAGCAAAGAAGGAAGATGTGATTAGGAGAAAGGGAACATCATCAGAAACCTGCAGGAGGATAGTTCTTTGAACTCACCTTCTCTCGTTCTCTGTTGGTAATTTTGTTGGTGTCAACATTTAGCTTTCTCTTCTCATAAAAATCTAGCTTGAACTCAACAGCTTCTTCAATAATCTTGTTTCTTATTTCCTTCTCTTTTTGCTCCTTCTCCTCGAGGCGAATTGCATTTATCCTGCACAAGTTCACGAAAGCACCAACAGTAGATCTACCAATTAGAAGCCTAGAAGGAAAAAAACAACATAATTCACTGTTCTAGAATAAACAGCTTATAAGTTTAAATATCAAACACATGCTTTTATTCCCTGCACAAATCATATGATTAAAGGGAACTTCACATTCCTTTCCATTATTACAAAACTGAGAGACAGAAGATGCCAAAAGTATTGCTCCCTCCCCTTCCTACAATGAGTATTCCCTTTCGGATTTCCAAGAAAATTAGGAGGTTACTTTCAAAATAATTACTCAGCTTCTCATATGAAATGGGACATTTTCACAATAGTTACTCCTGGCTATTGACAGTGAGTCCGCTTTAGACAAGAAAAGGAAATGGTCTAGGTCCTAGGAACTTAAACTGGCAATTGTGAACCTATGTTGGAATACATAAGAATCAATTTCTTAAATCGATGGAGGGACTAGATCGTCTTCATCCAATATCGTATCCACTAGCACATTGAATGTTATACTAACCAACTAAGCACGAGGGACTTTTAAAGTAAAACATCTCCTGAAGCTTAAGCTTGCATATCGAATTATCCACTTATAGCAAAACTCCATCTGATACTATGCTTGATAGTACGAATATGTGGAGGATAAAGAGATTTCTGTTGCACAGTAAAAGCAGGCAACAATTTTTTACACCGAGGGAATAAAGGATCTGACATTTTTACACTTGGGTAACATTTTCATCCTTCCAAGAAGTACAGGAGCACTGGGAGTTTGAAAATACCAACAGAAGTGGTTATTAGCTGGCTGTTCAACTTGAGGCTCCACGAGTGGAAATTATATTGCAATCAGATTACAATCAAACGCAATGCAGATCCAGTAAATATGAAGGCTTCTAAATTCATTTCATCACAAGCAATCAACAAACAAAGAGGGAACACAACTCAAATTGCGAAGTGTATGTTAATCAAAGAGGGATTTGGGGTTATGGTATAATACCGCAGATTTGTTCTTTGGGTAGAGCGAGTCGGTAACCTATTTTATTTTAGTTGTCTCAAGAGCCAAAAATTTGAGAGGAAGGAACACAGTACCATTTTATTTTAGAGGAATTTTCAAAGATGATCCATGGTTTCTTCCTCTTGCATTGAAGGGAGTTTCTATACAAAATTCTGTCATTTTTTATGATCTTTACAATCTTGGCATTAGAATTTAATATGGACACTATGATTTACATAAACACGCTACAGGACAATAACACTTTTCACAAACAGGACAATTAACAGTTTTAACAAACAAGTGATGGTTGGCTAAGTTTGAGGCTTCTGCAATTAAAGAGCGTTATTCTCTCTGTTCCATGAGTGTCATTATTCCTTTTTGGGTTATTATAAAACAAGGGTTCTTTTAGATGACTTTCTCTTCTTGAAGCAACAGGGAAGATTTGGGGCCATAATTTCCTTGGACCCACACGACCTATTTGAGTCAACAAATTCTTTTATTCTCTTGAGCTAATGGCTCCCTTAAATTAAGGGTCAAGATTAACGAGGCACTTATTTTGGAAAGCGGGGTGGTACTATTGTCTGAATAGTGATATACGTGAATAATAACATAATTATTCATCATTAATGAGATTAATGTGTTATTGGGCCCAAGAATATATTGCACCTGGACCATAATCTTCACATAGATTAATGTGGGTGGGCTGGATCTTCCCCATAATAACTCCACACACAGTCTCTCTTCCTTCCTCTGTCATATTTTCCGTGTCAAACAATGTGAACTCCACCCTCAAGAATAAAGAAAGAAGACAATTTACTAGTGGCTGTTCTATCAATTTTCATTCACCTCTACTAAAACAATTTGTACATATTATATATTTTAATGAAATTAGAATGGCAGATGAACAAACACTTAACGATTGTCATTTTCTATTAGCTTTTCGGAATCGACTAGATGTTTAAAGCATTATTGGGGGGGTCTACCTAATAATAAGAAGCACTGACTACCCCACTTACAAACTGGTAAAAAACAACATTTAGAACACAGCCCATTCGATTTACACTCTCAAGTGTATTGTCTCAACCCAGAGTTCTGATTCACGATAAAGTTTACACTGTCCAAGCACATATCAAACTACAAAAGATACAATATTCAAATCCTACAACCAGAGAGATGGCTCTAACAGTCTAACTGGTAACATAAACCAGATCTTGTGCTCCTACATTCTCTCATACCTTTTCAAGTGTAGAATCACAAGCCAACGAACTTCTACAGATCAACAAAATAACATCTCTACATCTAAGAAGGCCTAACTAAATAAGCTAAATCAAGATCCTTTACTAATCTAACACCCAACTTACAGCATAAACAGAAATGGACTTCTACATAATCATATTCCCTTTTGCGGACCAAGATCTAATGAATCCAGCACTTTAACAATAACGGATCTCAACAAAAAACTGTACCTAATAACTCCCTCCGTTCCACAATAAGTGTGCCTTGTTCAATTCCTTCTAGAAATGTTCCAAAACAAGTGTCCTCTTTGAAAACTTTCCTTTTCTGGATACACGAGTTTGTATTATAGCTACGAAATCCTTTTGGACCTACAAATAATTCAATTGCATTCGCACATTATCAAAGTCAATTTTTTTTCCTAAAGATATATGCACGTCAGTTGGGTCTTATTTTGGAATGGGGAAGGGAGTACTGAAGAAACAATCCAAAGCTAGTTCCTTTACAGTACCAATAGTTCCAAAACCTAAAGGCTATTTACGACAATAATCCTAACATAAACATGCTTAACTAACAGTTCAAAGAAACAATCAAAAGCTAGTTCCTTTACACCAATACTCCCATAACCTAATGAGCTAGCAAAATAACCACAACATAAACACTTCACTTAACTTAATCACTTCCACTAACAGCAACCACAGATCTACACGACAAAAACGTCGATCTGGACAATACAATTGCAATATCAATCAAAAAGCGTACATAAAGTTAAGATTCGCACCTGCGCCATTCGCGAAGAGCAAATCCTTCGTCCGCCAGCATTTCACCGGGGGGCGGGAGCACAGGGCCGTCGGAGCTGAATATTCCGTCGGTATCCTCTCCAATATCGTAGCTCTTTCCGTTCCCGTTGGTTACCGGGATCGACGAATCAAACGGCGAAGTCTGAGAGTACGATGAGTTCGGATCCGAGCCGAACCCATACGGATCGGGGCTGTCGACAGTGGCGGAGTCGAATCCAGCTCCTCCGGTGGAGGAGTGAAACGGAGGCGTATCTGCGGGGGCGAAGCTAGAGTAGGAACTGTAGTCGTCGTCGAACGGAGGACGGGTGGAGGTTGAATCTTCACCGTCGATGCTGAACGTATCGAACGATGCAGACATGTTTTCGGTGTTTTCTCTCTCTCTCTCTAGATTTTCTCCTCCGGCTGCTTCTGTGTCTTTCTCTCTCTAGATTCTCTCGCTCTTTTGCTGTTTTCTCTCTCCTCTCTCTTTCTCTCTCTCTCTCTCCCTCTCTGTATTTGTACTGATCGGAAATGATAATAAACAGACGTTTGGCTTTTAAAATACTACTTTGTACGCTTTTCTAAATAGAAGGTTGTACAGTACAAACTTCACAGCGAGAGTGCCAAATTAAACCTGGATTAATTGATTAATGGAATTGCATTTTTAATCTAACAACATTGGAGTACTTATGTTTAATTATCGTAATATTCAAAAAAAAAAAAAAATTGGATTTATTGGAACTATAGTAAATGCTTGGATATTTTAAATGTTACAGTTAATATTAGCTTCGTTGTGGAGTTATTATTTTTATTTATTTGTTTTAATTATTTTTAATGTAATAATATTAAAAATTAATATTAAAATAATTTTCTTATTTTGAGCCTACGGTACATTAATGTAATAATTTTTTTAATATATTTAAGTAATGGTTAGATCACTTATATAATTTTTATGAATTTTTTTGATATTAATTTATCGATATACTTATCATATATCCGATATTTATTATTAATTTTTATTGATACTTCATCCTACTTTCCATCTACATGCTCATACTCATTATTTTAATATTTATATTATATTTTATTAAATTATACACTAATTATTATTCTATTATCTTATACTTTATTTAAATTAGTGGATTCAACCTTTTACTCATACATCACATTTATTCATATACTATTTTATATAATATAATATTTACACCACATCCCATCAAAACTCATTATCTCACATTTACTTATTATCTCACATCACATTCCATCAAATCAAGGATAATTTCATCATTTTCTTTTAAATATAAGTCAACTAATATCACAATATCATCTATAGTAAAATATCGTCATAAATTCATAAAAATTAAATAAGTGACCCAACCATAACTATTGTAGTTCAAATAATAAATAAGAAAATGAGAGGTCATTTTTCTATACACAATAAACTTATAGAGTAGTTGTCACTAAAAAATATACAAAAGGTTAGTTGCACAGTTTGCCGTAGCTGTTTTAAAGAACAGTTTAAAAGAATATAGCTAATCCGAGTGTATGGCAGCGGAATTAGATTAGTGATACATCAAAGAGGCAACATTAAATAGGTTATGATTCCTTTCACCAAGATGGAAACAATAGAGAATAAACAATTACGTTTGTTAATAGAGAACAATTCAATTACTTAAAACAGTAATTAAAACAATTATAAATGAATGTTGTAAGTTATTAAAGTGAATAATAAATAATTTTTTAAGTGGTTCGGTAGTCATCAAGAATCCTAGTCCACTCGTCCAAACTCCATTAGGCTCTTGGACTGTTCTTCTATTAATTTATCTCAAATAAAAAAAAATCGAAAAAGAAATACATATTTTTTCTCCTATTTAACTTAGTACCCCCAAGATAGATAACTATTACAACTTTCACTAACACTGGATTACAAAGAGTTTAATTGATACTTCCTACTAGAGCTGTACACAAGTCAAGTCACCTAGTGAATTCGATTCAGCTCGATCCGTTTAGACCCATGTCGACTCGACTCACAGCACTTTTATGAGTCAAGCCAAACACAATTTTCAGGCTCGTCATATATTTGTAAGTCCGACTCGACTCGACTCGATTCGTGTGACTTGCGAGCCGACTCGACTCGTTATATTATACATTTATTTATTTATAATTTATATGAAGTTAAATTATTCAAGTTTGTAGATTTTTTTTCTTCAGATTTTGAAAGGAACAAACTTCAAATTAACAATTTATATTTTGTGTAATTTATAAGTAAATTATTATTGTTGATAATTTTTTAAATATGGTTATAAATTTTTATCTAAGAAAAATTATAGAGGATCAAAGCACGAAAATAATGAAATAAAATAACAAAAATACAAATTGAATAATGATTAAAAGTCTAAAATTTATATTTTTTTCTAATTTCCATAAATACTTTATAACATAAGTTCATTACTATTTACTGCAATAGTTCAGCCATACATTATGCATAACATAACATAATTAATGATTTTCATAATTAAAGATTCGACAAAACTCGTCAAAATCCGTTAAAAAGTTCGTCAAAATTCGCTAAGGTTCATAAAATTATTGGCTCGCAAAGTCTCACGAAGGCTCACGAGCAGCTTGCGAGTCCGTCTCGAGTCAAGCCAAGCCTACTCATTTTAGGTTCGACTCGACTTCGTGAAAACTCGACTCGTAAAAAAAAGTGAAAAGATCGACTCGAGTCCGTAAAAATTCGACTCGATTCGACTCATGTACAGCCCTACTTCCTAGTAACTAGATCTTGATTTTAGCTAGGGAGGCATCAATGACCTTCTTGATGACACAATGATCACTGTTTGATAAGTTGATCAAACAGTTATGATTAAAAATCCCTTCCTTCAGTAATATGACATTAACAATATTTTTGATCTTCTTGAATCTGTGTAGAGAGACTTAGCTGCAAATCTTTGACGTAATATATTTATGTGTAGTCAAGTATGTTAGTGTGTAGATTCCTCATTGCATCTCCCCTATAGCCAAAATTTTAGCGGTTGGATAACAATTATGTGGGATAATGAGCAGACCACGTAAATGTTATTTTTTATATTATTTTCTTGTCTTCTCCAATGAGTTATGCACGTTTTTTTAATGATTGCTTTTTAAGAAAATATGCAGCTTGATATCTTGTACTCTTCTAAAAACTTCTTAATCCTTCTGGTTCTTATTCAAAGTCTCAAAGGTCAAGTTTTGATTTGCCGAATCTTCATAACAGTTGTCAGTTATGATGAACAATATCATAAATGTTTAATCATATATCATGATTGTTTTAAATTTTATAACTCGTACTTGATAGATCATGCTTTGTAACTTTTTTCCACAGCATTTCAATACTAGTTATAAAAAAAATTATCAAGGGTTCAATTTAATCTATATTAGAATAATGCTTAAAGAGCAATTATCCATTGTTACAAATAAGATTCTAACATAAACGTTAATAGTACTTTATTGTCCTAGAAGAAAAAAAATATTTTTCTAAGTAAAATTTGGGGGAAAAAAAAATTGTTAAACGCTTGTTTAAAATCGAGTGAAATATTATTCAATTAACCGTTTACGCATAGTAGTCTACTATTTTGGGCTCGAAGGCACCGGCCACCTCTTTGGCATCTTGATTGGTGCAGTCCCTCATGCCACCTATTACTCATGTTAGGCTTTGCATTCCTCTTTCAAGTAATTTGTAACAAGAGATACGAGACGAACACACAAAGTTACATCAAAGTTTCAACAATTATGGATGCAGCCAATGTCAAAGCATGCATCTACAAAATATTTGTACTTAATTTATTTTTCAAAGAAATATAGTTGCATTTGAGGGGAAGAAAATTTTATAAGAATACGTTTCATTTGGAAGAAAATCACAATATAGCCATCCGAAAACGCTATTTTTGTAGAAAAGAAGTTGTAAAAATTCAAGAGAATTGCATTATCTCACACTCTCAAGCTTGAAATTGCAAACTATTTTTTGAACTAAGATCATAATCATAGAGATTTCCAACGATCATAATCATAGAAATTTCCAATGAGTATAAGCTTACAATATAGTTAGTTTATCACGAGTCAATATAGTTTAATCCTCAAAGTAGAGTAAAATTTTGATTCGAAATTATGTTTGGACAGGCTGCACAATTGCACAAAAAAGGATTCTCCCACTCTTTAGAGCTCGAAACGACTTACCGCTTTCGCTCATAAAATCATAAAAGAAAAGTCGGATAATAAATGAATATAACCATGCACTCTAAATTTTTTTGAATTCATATTGTATATTAATTGATGTTGAATAAAAATTATGCTTTGAATTTGTTTTTTGAAACAAGATCATTAATGTCATTTTCTCGCATATGGGGTAACAAGAAAAAAATACGATTGAAAGTATTTCGAATTTATATTTCATCAAGCTAAAATATCCCTTATTGATATTCATTGAAAAACTATTTGATGTAATTTATTGTTTGAGCTTATGTATTAAGGTAGTACCTTGCTTGGTTGAAATGATAACAATTTAATGTTATCATCATCAAAAAGGAAAATTTGTTAAAATATTGTGATTAGGTTATTTTTTAGGGTTAACTTCACCAATTATTCTTGAGTTTTTCAAAATTTAATTGATAGTCCCTGAGCTTTGAAAAGGGATTATTTTGATAGAAGTTCATGAAATGTGAGCATAAATGGTCTTTTCGTTAGTCAACCGTTAATTTGGACCGTTAACTCCAACACTTGATTAACTTTAAGGGTAAAAAAGAGATTTTTCATTCCCCTCTCTTTCCATCTTCATTCCCAGTGGATAACACACATTCCATATCTAGTAAATCTCTCTCTCTTTCCTTCTCCGAAAAGCTGCATCGATCCATCGCCGGTGGCGGAAACTCCAACTAAACAGATTAGAGAGAGAAAATTGCAACGATTTGTGACCGTGTTGCTTCTATTGGATATAATTCTGGTGCAATTCAAGGATCTGTAGAGAAGCAAAGGTGGATTTATTGAATTGTGAATTGAAGGCTTTAGTGGCAGCGCATGAGCAGAGCAACTACACAAGCAGTGAGTTTGGGTCAGATGCCTAGGATATTATCTCCGGCGTAGGCGAGATTGGTACAAGGGACTGAATCTTTTGGATTTTATAATTTTGAAAGTTATGGGTTCTTCTGACTGTAGTCGGAGCAAAGAACCAATCCGGGTTCAACATTTCTTGAAATTCTTCCTTCGTTTCTATTACTTCTCATGTGGGTTTAATGTAAACTTCAACTCTTGGTAGTCTAATATTATGGAAGACAAAGATACCAAAGTGTGATGGAGTGGGATCTGTTATCATGCCTTAATAAACTACAAGGGTGTCGAGTGTAAATGTTGTATAATGCATTAGATATAAATAGGGTGCTTTGTGTACATTAGTAGTTAATGAAACATAAAGGGATAATTTTCCCGCTTATGAACTCTCACAAATTCTAGTTACTTCTTCATTCTTGATTTCTAGAGTATCTTTCTATCATGCTATCAGATATGATTTTTATTCCGCAAATCTTCTTTCTCTTCTTATTCCGATCATTTTCCACCGAATAGTTGTTCAATTTCATCACTATTTGCATGAATTCTCTCCATCCCTGATTTAGCGATAAAAACCCTAAATCTTCATTTCTCTTCTTCTTACTGTAATCTTTCTTGATCGATTTCCAAGGAGACTTCGAATGATGATAATCACAATTCCTTTCCTTTGGATAAGAGGATGAGTATGATTTACCCTAGGCAACATTCCAATTAAATCCCTCTCATCCCCTGTATTTACATCCAAGTGAGAATTCTGGCATGAATGTAGTGAATGTTGTTCTTATTGAATTCAATTATACCGAATGGAGCCGTGCTAGGTCTATTGCATTGTCAACATGAATGAAATTAGTTCTACTCACTGGAACTCATATGCGCCCTAAATCTAACTCTAAGTACTTGCCTCACTGGGACAAATGTAATAATATACTAATCTTCTGGATTCTAAAGTATGTCACCTCTGACATGCGATCGACCATTGTTTATATCACTACGGCCAAAGGAATGTGGGAGGAACTTCATTTTAGACACACTTAGGGCAATGCCCCTCAGCTGTATCAGGTTAAAAAGGAAATAAGTTCCTTTAGTCATGGTTCTATGTATGTCAATACATATTACACAAAGTTCAAATCACTTTGGGATGAGTTCACAAAGTTACTCAATGCTCCTAAGTATGTACGCCATTGTACAATTCCAAGCCTCTCCAAAGCCATGTCTCTCACATGTCAGGATGAAAACTCTAGAGGAGTTGGTGTTCATTCCTTGATATATGCTATCTTGGACTCCACTACTGCATTATATATATGCCAAGACTCACCTTAAACCATATGTCAGAAAGCCTCCTGTCAAAACTCATCTGTATTGTTAGCACTGTGGTGGACAAGGGAATTTGCAAGAGAGAGGCTTTTCTAAACGGAACAAGCTATATGGAGTCCCACTAAGATGCCCAAAGTACTGAAATCCAAATCTGCAGCTCATATGGCTCACTCTTCTAATCCACCAATACTGGCATAACCCTAATCTGCTATGGCTAATGCTGTCAATTCCATCTCCAGTGATCAGTATCAGGACTTACTTCAGACGGTGAATACAATTTCTTAATTAATAGCGCAACAAATATTTTGGGTTTTGTTCGGTATAATAATATTCCTGATTTTTGGAATTGTGGAATAAGAACCACTACTAAAAAAAACTCGATTAGCTACGAAAAATCGTCGCTAATTATTATTAGCGACAGAAAGGCTCCGTCGCCTTCCGTCGCTAACTGTCCGTCGCTATTTTCCTCGAAAATCAGCGACGAAATTTCCGTTCCTAATTTAAATCCAAAAATTTAATGGAAAAGAAATTAATTTAATATTAGCGACGGAATTTCCGTCGCTAAATTTGAAGAAAAATTAATTGAAAAACAAAATTAATTTAATATTAGCGACGGAAGTTCAATGAACTTGTTTTGGTTTTCGTTTATGGAATAATTTTTCCATTTAGTATTTTGAAGTTGCTAAGTTATTATTAAATTCGGACTTTGTCTTGTGAAATCGTTGATTTTGGTGTTTGACAATAATAAGGACATCTTTAGTAGGAGGTGGAGTGAGGGTGGGGTGTGTGCATAAGAGGTGTGGTGAGGGTGGGGTGAGAGGTGGAGACATAATTCGAAAATTGGGGGGGTGGGGAAGGAGGGATGGTGGAGTGATAAGGTGGGGTGAAATTTGACGAATGGTTATGTGACATTTGTCACATTGTTGCATTTTTTTTTTGTTGTTTTTACTTGTAAATTTAATTACTTTTCATTAAATATTTTAAAGTTTTTATTATTTATTTGAATCAATAAATGTCAAAATTAATAGTATTTAATGTTTCTAATTAAGTTTTACTATATTGAGTAATAATAATTATAATTTAATTTATAATTAATATTTTATTATTTTATTAATAGGTGTTTTTAATTAAATTATATTTTTTATTTTAATAATTAATACTAATAATATGAATTTGAAATAAATAAATAAATAATAATATGTCTTTGGATAAAAATTGATTTTTTAAATTTTCTATCTTAATTTGAACCGTCGGATGTGATTGTCTATGATCGAAACCGTTAGATCACTATCTACGTTTTTTCACAAATTTCTATATATAGGATTACTGAACAAGTTAGTAACCTCACCACCTTCTTCTTCTATTCAGCTCAATGGATCTTCACCAATTCGGTTTTAATCCATGGTTCCAATAAAATTCGTCAAATTGTTTCTTTTCATATCCAAATCCAAACCAACCAAATCAGTATAACCCCAAAATTTCGACACAAATTCCACCAAATTCAAGCTTTTGTATGCAAGTTCCGAATTTTTGTTTTACTAATCCGGAATTTCAATATGCCCCGAATACTCCAACTTCAAATTCTCCAATGACAAAAGAAAGTAACAATGAAAATGAAGATGAAGGCCGGGATTCGCGCAAAAAATCCAAGAAGTGGTCCTCGTATGAAGATACAATTTTGGTTAATGCTTGGTTAAATACTTCATTAGATCCGATTATTAATACTAACCAAACTCGTCTTTCATTTTGGGATCGCATAAAAGAGTACGTGGTAGCTGAATTACCACACCTTTCGGAGCGTTCCCCAACAGCGCTCCGAAAACGATGGGAGCTGATCAATACATCAGCTAATGCATGGGGTGCGTGCTATGAGGAAGCCAACCAAAATGCTTTAAGTGATTGGAATGAAACCGATATCGAGAAATATGCATTTGAAATATTTCAAACGAAATACAAAGGAAAGCTATCAAATAGTTATAAACGACACTAGGAGTGTTTGCTTCGTGATCAATCAAAATGGAAAGCGCAATACAATAAAAGTACTCCAGCACCTTGTACTGGAAGCGGGAACGGAAGCACGAAAAAGAGTAAAATTAATGTCGAAGGTGCATTCACATCATCATCAGGTGCAAAAGGCACATCACAAGTTCCCATCAATGAAGTTCAATCCCCATGTCACCCCGGAGGAATAAAAGCCGCTAAAAATAACGTTAAACGAACTACATCATCCATAGCAACAAAACTTTCATTCGATGTTGATTCACTTGCTCCTTTTCAAAATTTGGCAAGTGAACTTGAACGTAATCGAGAAATGCTGAATAGAAAATTAAAAGTGCAGAAGAAAAAATTGAGATTGGAAGCTGAAAAAATAAAAGTAAAGGAAAGAAGAGATGATATGAAGATAATAATGATGGATCCATTCAAGGAGAAAGACGAAGAGAAGAGAGCATGGCTTATGAATTATCAAGATGAACTCAGAAAGAAGTGAGGATCACAGTCTAAGTACTTTGAAGTTTGTTTATTCATAATGTACTTTTAAGTTTATTTATTCATAATATACGTTTAAGTTTGTTTATTCTGCATGTACGTTTAATTTTTTTTTTTTTCATAATGTACGTTTAAGTTTGTTTATTCTGCAAGTACGTTTAAGTTTGTTTATTCATAATGTACGATATCTTATTAAAAATTGTGTACCATAAAATACAATATCTTATCCAAAAATATGAACCACAGAATACGATATCTTATCCAAAAATTTGGACCATAGAATCGATATCTTATCCAAAAATGTGGATCACATAATCGATATCTTATCCAAATTTGAGCCACATATCCCGATTTCTTATTATCTACACACAAAAATTGTCTATAAAAATCACTGTACTACTTGCATTGTTTATTCACAACTCATTTCCTTCATCTTATTCATTTATAAACATGTATTCATCTACACCAACATCATCATTGATGAGGAATTTTCTAACACAAAAACAACGCGCAAGAGAACGCGATCGATCAAGTAATAAAGTGATTTGTATGAGTCGAACCCACGAGGACGGACGAATTAATGCTCTAAGTACTAGATACTGGAATTCAATCTTAATCTAAGCAGATTAATTGTAGCAATGAGTTGTGAATTAAATTAAACTAAGATTGTTAATAAGAATTCAAGGTTGTCAATCTCGAAATTCCAACTAACAATAAAAAGCAATTAAATAACAAAGATGAAGTTGGAATTAAGGTTGTCAATCTCAATTCTAATTCACCTAAAACGAGACGAAGTAAATAAACTGCAATTAAACTAAACACGCAAATCTTCGGGTTGTCAATCCTCGATTTGCGCAACTAACAACTATTTAAATGCAGCGAGATCACAGTTAAGATTCGAGAGTTGGGGTTGTCAATCCCTACTCAAGAACACACAATCACAATAAACAAGCAATATAAGTAAATAATTGTCAGATGTAATACTCACGAACAAAGGTCGCCAATCTCTGTTGCTTGCAAAACTTCGATTGTTAATTGATAATCTCTTTGAACAATAAACTAAAGCTGAAAATATGCAAAGAATTGTATTCTAAAGTGCTGAAAAATAATAAGAGACAAGAGAGAAACCCTAATGGTTTTCTTTGCCTTAAATACCTAGGTAAAATACATTCTCTCAATTATATCCAAAAAATAAAAAATACATAATAATTAATTAAAAACTGATTCTAATGTATTTTGGAGTCTTCAATAGTCAACAAGGGTCCTTGGGCACGTCCTCCAATACTCCGTATCAGAAAAGGAATGCAAAAAATGAAATAGGAACAAGTTAGCCCACAAAATACCGCTATAGAGAAGACTTCGCTATAGCACTTTGAAATGCTATAGCGAAGGCTTCGCTATAGCACTCTTTTATGCCTTTTTTCAGCCTTTGTCATTTAAGCCCCTATACTTCCTACTTTCACCAAATTTACACTTAGATCCCTATAATTATCAAAAACACCAAAAATACATATCAAAACTAAAATGCTCGAGTTTAGCATAACTTATCAATGAAAAGAAGTCCTAAATAAGTGTATAAAATACACTTATCAATCGTCATCATCATCTTCTTCTTCACATAATGAAACTGATACTATTATCGAGAATTTCATCAATAATCCTGTTGTACTAGCCATTCCTCGAATGATTAGAGAAAAGATTGAAAGTTTGCAGTCTACAGCGAGTTCTTCAACAACTAGACGTCGTAGATATATCGAACGAAATCGTGAGTTAGGCCATGAAAGACTCGTTGCTGATTATTTTTCTGAAAATCCCACATATCCCAGTGAAGTCTTTCGTCGAAGATTTCGTATGAGAAGACATGTCTTTCAACGGATCGTTGATCAAGTTACAGAAATCGATCCATATTTTCAGCAACGTCGCAATCAAGCAGGTAGACTCGGACTCTCATCCTTGCAAAAATGTACTACAACAATCCGTATGTTAGCATATAGTGTTCCAGCTGACTCAGTCGACGACTATGTGCGTATAGGCGAATCGATTGCCATTCAATGTTTGAAGTGGTTCTGTCAAGCTGTGTGTGGTGTTTTCAAGGAAGAATATTTTCGACGTCCAAACCATCAAGTCGTCCGACGACTTTTGTACTATGTAGAAAGTCGCGGCTTTCCCGAAATGTTAGGTAGCATTGATTGTATGCATTGATCTTGAAAAAATTGTCCGACAGCCTGGAAGGGTCAATACACTAGTGAATATAAGGGTACTCCATTAATAATTCTCGAGGCAGTCGCAGGACCTAATTTGTGGATATGGCATGCATTTTTTAATGTAGCCGGTTGCAACAATGACATTAATCTCTTAGATCGATCACCTGTTTTTGATGACGTGCTCAAAGGAATTACTCCGGAGGTAAATTTCACAATAAATGGCAACTCATATAGATTAGGATATTATTTAACTGATGGCATATATCCTAAATATTCAACATTTGTGAAATCAATTCCGCACTCAATGGGTGCCAAACGTAAGTTGTTTGCAGAACGGCAAGAATTATTCCGCAAAAATGTAGAACGCGCGTTTGGAGTTTTGCAAGCTCGTTTTGCAACTGTTCGTGGTCCAGTGCGATATTGGCATCAGTCGGATCTCGGTAATATCATGAGGGCTTGCATCATTATGCACAATATGATAATTGAAGACGAGCGACACTTTTGCAAATTATTGCGACATTTCTGCATTTGACGAAGTTAGTGATACGACTTCGCAATCGAATTTGAGTCACTCGATTTTGCCTTCATACGCAAATTATGTGCAAAATTATACACAAAATTCTATTACGCTGCGAAACAAATCAATTCATCGATAACTACATGCAGATTTGATAGAGCATGTTTGGCATGTTAATAACTGAGAATATTGGTATTTAAATTTGAATTGCATGTATTGTATAAAAAATATTATTAGATGTATAATTTTT
>JAOWAN010000001.1:17709209-17730919 GCA_028566635.1 Lobelia cardinalis
GGGTGCGTTTGGATGAGTGATTTATTGATTTGGTTTTTGAGTTTTTGTAATGATTATAGTAAAAAGTAAGAGAGAGAGAGAGATAGATAGAGTGAACAAGTGTGGGACCAATGAGAGAGAAAAATCAAAAATAAAAAAACCTGGGTGAAAATCACCCTGAAGAACACATATAAAGTGACTTTTTAAATCTCAATCATTCAAATTTTTTATGCAACGACGGAAGAGTGCTTGTGAAAATGTGTGTTGTGAATGAAAGAAAATATGTTAAGAGTATGTGTGATGTTGAAAGTCAGATCTTCTGTCCCAAATGATGTCTTATTTCTTGTCTCATCTTTCTAAAATTACACCTCAAACTGTTTAAAAAATGACCCTAAAATTTAAACACTGAATTTTATTAATTTAGAATCCGTTTTCACTTTTTAAAGCTAAGTGACGCATATGAAAACCATTTGCTACAGGAAATCCAAGTTTGGGATGTTGCAAGGGATAAGGTGTGAAAAATGTATGAGCAATTATATGTTATGTGTGAGCGATAGAGAATACGTGAATAATGTGTGAAAAGTGTATATTTTAAATAATTTTAACTATCTAATTTTACTATTTAAATTACTATTAGAGTTAATAACTTCTAAATTATTATTTATAAATATTATAATATTTTTGTAATATTATTTAAAAAAACTTCTTTTTTAAAAAAATATATGATTATGTGCCTTCAAACACGGACATTTTTCTAGTGCTAAATAAATGAAAATTTGACAGTTAAAATTGACATCTTCCAAAAACAGTCATTATACGGGCAATATCCCAAATAATCATCGACACCCCTGCACCTCCAGCCCCCACCTCGTTTTACAATGATACAGACAAACATTATCAGCCTCGGCATTTCTAATGCCTAACAGGTTGCTTCCTAATGTTCAAGCAACAGGCATCGAAACTGCTCAAAGGTATGACACGAATGCCTATCGCTCATTACAACAACTGAGGACTCTGTACTCGACAGTTACCAGATTGTCAACATTGCTCGGGGCGCTGACAGTTTTGCAGGACCTTGAGGAGCAGATAAACAGGATGGTTAACAAGAACGAGGTGGACAACTGATCTGCCAATTCAGTAGTTAGTGTACCTGCTGTATCCTCGGGGAAGAAGTCCAGAAACATTGCTTTCAATGCTTCATTCCATCATACCCCACTGAATACATGAGCGCTCCAACCATATGTACCCAACAGATCCAATAAGCCTTCAAAATTTTGGTTCTGATGGTGGCTTCACTGACACCAAGGTTCCCCTACGTCTTGCCAAAAATTGATACAAACATTCCCCTATAGCCTCAAAAAGTACATCTCAAAAACCACAATTCATTGTCAAAGGACCTTGACTCCCCATAAAGATTTTGTAGTTAGATCAATTATAATTCACCCATCCAAGTGCAATTCCACATTGCTTGGAACTGAGGGGAACTAGGGATGAACTTGACTGGTCAAGAATGTGACTTGTATGATACAGATCTCTGATCAGACGTTGTACCAGGAAGTAGTGAAAAGAAGTCTAATAGTCATTCAAGGCACTGGAGAGGCATTCTTTGGATATCTCGCAGAAGATGGCATGCGTTGCAGAACTCGGGGATACTCCGGCTTTAATCGTTTACTAGACATCCCTTGGAATGATCTGTTTCACACAAAAGCAATAGTTAGAAACCAAGAAACATAACTTATATTATGTTGTAAACAAAATAAACAAACACATAATGAGTACATGGGAATTTAAACAAGGAGTTGCTCTCTTACAGTTAATAATTGAACCATGAGTAGAATATTTACTGAACAATGGACAGCAATTCTATCCCCAAATGCATTGCCTGGCAATTACAATGTGACATGCACGTAGATACATTCTAAAGACTAAACGATGGCATTGTGACCTCTTTCCAGATGATGCACTTCTTTATCATGTTCTTCTCTCTTTGCAATATTTGTAATCTCTTACATTCAAGAAACTTAGTTGTCAAGTTCCAATCCAAGTACTAGCACCTAATTTTAGCAATTTCCATTCTTGCATGAGGAATATCCTTGACCATCTTTAAGAAAGTTTGGCATCTTGAATCCAATCCATTGACCCCCCCCCCCCCCAATCCTGGTGCAACATTCATTTTGCCAAGAACTTATCTCTGAGGGGAATTCCCTGGCCAGTAGCACAGAATGCACATTTTATGCATCCTAATCCTTTTTCCCGAGACAATTATGCGGGTCATACAACTTTAAACACCTTGATTTGGACTCTTTTAGTCGGTAACTTAGGTTAACACCCATGTCCGCAATTTTATTTTTTTATCTCAAGATGTTAAGTTTACTACAATCAGAGGCATAGTCGCATACTATGCACACCTGGATGGTCATAACCCAATGTTCACTTCTACAAAGAGAATGTATACCTTTTTAAAGGTGACCATAAAACCCCCAAAAAGGAACTATATTCGGGAAAACCATAGAAATTAAATAATATTTTTAGATTAAAAAGAGAAAAAAGATGGCAAACACAATTATTACATCACAAATGCAACTGTTTCTCTCGTTTGCAACCCGACCACCCCCAACCCTTACTCAGCTCTTCTTTAAAGCACAGAAGCCTATTAGATGCAATAGCTCTCATAACTACTTCATTATCATAAGGGATTCAAGTTAAAAGTGAAACCCTAAACATTTGCACCGAACCAATTTTTCAGCTGGCTTCTGCCTACTAAAACCTTTCCGAAATTTTGGTAGTGCTTACTAAATTTATCGGCAGGAAACAAAACACATACACACGCGCAAGCACGCACACACACAAATATTCGAGTGTGCGCAAATCACAAGAATTGATTGGTCTAATTTGGTTACGTAATAAAAGTCCCTAACAATCTTATACACGGGTTTTACTTTTGAGACACTGTCTGAGATCTCATCTAAAAAGTCGTTAATGAAGAGCAAAATACTGGGAGAAATTCTCTGGTGTTGTTCTGACTAACTAATTACAAACCACGTTTAGCGAATAATCTAGAGAAGAATATTATAAATTAACTAACCTCGGAGAAAGCTCGCGTTTGAGAGGATAATGACCAAGCGTGGATTTCAGACTTCCAAGAGCCTTCTCGGCAGCCTTCAGGAAAAATGTAACACAAGTTTTAGTAGAAATAATCATGCATAGGATTCTGGCATGGATAAAACAGTGAGAGCAATGCGACATAGGATAAGGATGAAGGAATAATGACGAAAAAAAGAAAGAAGAAGTAATACCTGCGCCTTAGCTTCATCCCAAGTTAACCCAATTCCCTTACCCCATACCTGTCCATCTATTTCAACCTAAAACAATAGAGACAAACATGATCATTAACAAAATTAGGGGTGTAAGTCCAAACCGCCCAAACCAACCGAACTGGACCGAACCAAACCGATGAGTTTGGTTTGGTTTCGGCCGACGACGGTTCGGTTACGGTTTCGAGAAATTCTCAAACCGCACGGTTTGGTTCGATTTGCGGTTTCGATACCTCAAACCAAACCAAATCAAACCGAACCGATATCTAATGCATATGTATATTTTCATATAAACCCCTTATATTTTCTATATATTTATATATACATATATAAAATTTAATATAATTATATTCTAACTTAAACTTAATTGTATTATGATGAACTTATAAATTTTATAATTTTTAAGTTGTATTGTGCTAAATATTATGTAAACAAACAACATAATTACGTTGTTTTTCAATTTTTATTATGAATCATAGCTCTTAATGTTAAAAATAATTTTTTTAAATTTTTTGTTATAATCTTATGTTATATTTAGTTTTTTTTTTTTTGGCAAAATTACAAGATATTTCTAAACCGATAAACCGAACCGCAATTTATCGGTTCGATTCGGTTTATTTTTTAGTTTCATGGTTCGGTTTAGGCTTAAAATTCTCCAAACCGATAGGGTGCGGTTCGGCTTGCGGTTTTACTCCAAACCGAACCGTTGCACCCCTAAACAAAATGGATTATATTCTCTCACACGATAAGTTAGCATCATTCTATCACACCAAGCTAGTCTCATATTTTCTTTTATACTAGAATGATATGGTGGCATGTGCACACTATCCTTAAACATTGAACTATACAACAACGGAGCACTATTCATCCAAACACCACAGCAATACGTGAATGTCTAGAGAAATATGCACCAGCAACTATAAAGCATTAATCAATCTCAGAATGAAGAAAATGCAAGCATCAGAAGGAAAAATCTTCTAGCTCTCCAATCACTCAACTTTGAAGTATTTACAAGGAAAGATATACATATTGAACTTGAGAAGTAGGAGCTTCACTGAATCCTTGTTTGGCAACAAATTGAAGCAATTCCTTTTCTTTTTCTTTTAATTTCAATACTAAACAAAAAAATCCCACAAGTAACCACTAACCTGTGCATATACTTCATTTTTGAGGCCCATCCCAGCTGAAAGTTGAGGCTGAGGTTGAAAGGTGAATCCCAGACCCTCCACCATGCACTGAAGAAATGAAGGCAAAATTTATGGAATGGCAATGATAAGTAACCTCGCAACCGCAAATATAGCAACAATAAACACTAAACCAACATTATACAAGTTCTTGGATCTTACTAGTTCTTTAAGTGCAGAGATTGACCCCATTGACCTCTTAGATCCCTCCAACCTCGGATCAAGAACCTTGGATGGCTCTGATGCTGTTGAGAATGTCAGAGAATCCTCCCTGGGCAAAGGCTGATGCCCAAATGAATTTACATCATTTATATAACCATTGTCATTTGCACTAGGAAACCTACTCGCATCCTCATGCCCAGAGCTGCTGTCAGGCTTGAAGTGCAAGAGATATTTCTCTGCAAAAACATGGTCAGAAACAGTTAAGGATCTCCCTCCAGCCAGTTGGTCCATCGACTGAGCTCAAACAAGTAAGAAAGCAAATAATGGAAATTTGAAAAAAAAAAACTTGATATCTTATTAACATGCATTTATTTAAGTCACACCAGCAAGCTAGGAACACAATTACTTAATTTAGTTTTGATTACTAAATTAAGACCTTTCAGCTCAAAAATAAATATGTAGAAAGTAAATCATGAGTCAATTTCACAAAATATGATATGTAACTCCAAAAGGTACTTCATAATGCAGCAATAAGGACAAATTACCTAACTATCTATATTTCCATAATGGCCCATTATCATTGATCACCTAACGGATCTCGGCATCAACTCAATTCAACCTTTGTCTACGTAAACTTCCAAATGAGCCACCTTCAGCTAGACGCACAGTGTTTGTACAATGAGGCGATGACAGTCTCGCAAGGATATCAAATAAATTGGGAATTGCTAGACAAGTTTTTGAACATTAGCTGAAATTTAATGATCATGTTACTAAGATACTACAAAATCTTATTCACAAGCCCAGCAAAAGAAAGTGATACTATGCTCATGTGCTGTCAAGAGTGGGTGCTAATGTTCTGTCAACAGTTACCATATGGCCTCGCACAAATAGCTTTGTATCATCTATTAGTGCCTTATAGCTAAATATAAGACCCTATTTTTTATTCAACTTTAGTCTTCAGGGTTCTTTTTATCTATTCAGACGAAATGGATACAAGCATGTCCCCAACTGATGAGTTCATTTAATATTGTGTGCTGTAGGAATGCATTAAATTGTTCTGTTGGTCTCAGCACACCCCTTCGATCTCTTTGTTTTTCACTTTCAGATCTTCATAAACTTTTAAGAGTTTACAGTTTTACCATAAGTTCTTTTCAGTAAACTTAGTTCACTACAAGATAAATATTGCAGATCAAAGAAAAGGTAAATAATCTGCATTCATCTACCCAATTAGACATTGCACTAAGTTATCAAGAAAAATACAGTTAAAAAGAGACAGATCTTGCTGCAAGGAAGCCTTCCTAAAGGACAAACTTTTTTTCCACTCGCATTAAATTTACTCTTTATTATGTATGGATGCTAAACGTTAAGCTTAAAACATCAAATATATGCCTTACCAGCCAAAGTCATAAGAGACCCCTCTGCAGCCTGACGCTGGGCTTCCCTTCGAGTTCTACCGACTGCTTCTCCAACTTTTTCCCCAGCAAACAAGACCTACAACACGATAAAAGTTTCTGAGGTAGAAGATCAACAAGTAACTTGCTTTATCTAACTACTGAAAGGAAATTCCACATATCAGAAACTTTCCATAAAATGCTAATGGTTGAAGGTTAAACCTCAACAGAGAACTGCAAGTCGGTGCTAGAAATCAATGCTGACCGATATTCAACCTACGGATAACATTAAGTCAAAATACAAGCTGGCACAGATTACAAAGAAGCAAATGAAAATATTGAAATACAATACAGGAATTTGGTAGCAAGAGATTTTGGAACTTATCCTACAAATAGAAAGAAGATAATATTTCCATCATACCTTAACTCCACATTTAAAAGCTATATCCTGCAACACCCCAGCAGGAGTTTCAGCAAAAGTATCAACTCGTCCAGCTTCAACATCAAGATCCCTGTTGCTGGATAATCTTCCCAATGACCCCTCATCACCTTCAAACAGAATTATAGTTAGATAAAATCTAGTTTCTGATGTGCTAAACTGATCCGAAGAAAATACTTGCTATACTGTCCCCTTCATATGCACAGACATACACACAAACAACACGTGTGAAGAGAAACAAAGAAAGCATAACTTTCATATCTACAGACGAACTCAAAAGTAGCTCTTCCAAACTGAATATGTATGACACTCACATTTAACAATTACGTGTAAAAGATAATTTAGTGAAGAACTGTTCAATTATAAGATCAAGTTGGCATCCTCGAATAGTTTAGCCCCATTTCAAGCATGGATTTTAGGCAATTACAGATTTAAGAGGCACTGATAACACTTATCTAAGATTTTTCAAGGATCAGTTGCCTCCTACCAGTCAACGATAATTACTTCGTAAGAAAATATCATCAACAAGATCCAGGAAAAGGAGTGATATCAGCTTATAAACAGCGTATGTCATGACCTAACAAAAACAGGTCAGAAGCAACTATATTGCTTTAATGTCGATAGCAATATGAATAAACAGCAGCAGCCTACACAGCCTATGACTTCTTGAGAAGGATGCATTAAGAAATACCAGTGCTAGACAACTTAGATATTTAACAAAGATATTGCACTATGCATTAAGAATTTTAACAGCTTTCCGACAGAATTTTGCACCCCCACCTTTGAATAATTAAAGAGGACATTTTAAATGCAGGGAACAAGAAGAATTCAACAATTTTCTTCTCTCAATCCATAAGAAACACATAATTGGCACTAAAGACTGTTTTAAACTGAGTCGTCAGGGTTGTAATGTGTAAGAGACCAGAAAGATAGAAAGAAACCAATGTGATACTCCAATCTACTAAGGGCAGACTGTTTTTTCATTGCGTTCAAAATCACAGGTCTTATCCCTCACCAATGAGTTGAACACTCGAGTCAATTGACTTAAAATTTAGCAATCCAACTTCCATCCAAGAACAGTCGACAATAAATGAAAAGGACCATGTTCACAAGTTTTACGATTAATGTCTTTTCCTTTTTATGGTTACAAGATCAAAAAGGGTGGGCCCCATTGCAGATTTGGAAAAGCTCTAACAACTAAAGAACGCAACATCACCCCTATAAGCTACTTTCACAGTTCGAACCTGTGACCTCCAGGTCGCAGTGGAGAAACCTTACCGTTGCACTAAGGCTCACTCTTACGGTTATCTTCTGGTTAATAAGAGATAAATTAATCTTAAGTTTCAACAAACCATACACCTTCATGCATCACAATCATGATTAACATAGAACTGTAACTGCTTTTGATTACATTGCATAGCTTGCGTAAACTAAAGCGAGTTACAGAGTTAGTAGAATCTATAATAGTGCGCCGTTAAGTAGCCAGGAGGCTAGATCGTCAAAATAGGAAATGTTCAACACAGATGGAACCCTGTGCAAAATATGTTTATTGATTCAATTCACAGTTACGCACATTTAATCTAACCCCCAGCCAAACTTGTATTGGTAATTATTGCACAGCTTGTGAAAGGGTAACTAACTTGGATAGGCGATAAATTCACTTGAACTAACTAATAAGCTCAATCTCGGCTTCTTCCACTAATCCTTTTCTCTCATTTACGACTTATGGTCATCGCATGCAGAACCTCAATCATTGATTAAGAATTTCAAGATTCATTCACATGGGCGTACCTCATAAACAATAATTCTGAACTAGCGTATGAATATACTAAATATTGACAAAACAGAAATTTGGGCTAAATGTGAAGAGAATTAGTTCGTGTACAAAATATGATATTAACTCACTTAATAAATTAGCACATATATCTAAATCCTGAACTAAACACGTGCTTGTAATGGGTGCTCAACTCGAATAAGTCAAACCAACTCATTCGGCTACCAAATGATATAACTAACTAATAAGCTCAATCCAGCTTCTAGAAAGCCATTCATTCATTTCCACCATATCTCAGTTAAGATCTTCGGCATGCACAATACTGCTCACTGATTTAGAATTACAAGAGTTGGTATTATACGCCAAAATCGCACACCAATGTCAAACAAAATGGACATAATTATAAATACAAGATTGAACTTACCAGCTTCTTATCCTAATGAAGGAAAGGATTTTCCTTTCATGGTACTTAATTTCATGTACATATTCAGGCAAAAGTTGCAACCCGTTTATTTCTATATAGGCCAATAATCACCTTCCTTATATACTTGAAAAGTCGAAACAATTTTTTAGTGTCTCCATTTTTTTCACCTTTTTTCCATGATTCTTAAAATGTTAAAAGATAGATTCATTTATCTGATCGGTGCTGGCATTCACATTAATGCAGCTACCAATGTGCCTTAAATTCCCAATATTTTCTGACTGTAGTCTGGCATAAACAAAGTAACATATCGCTCTATTCATAAAGTTCAAACTCATAAATGATAATTTCTTATATCCTTCAAACTTACTCCAACCAAATCGATCAGGATAACTGAACTAAGTTGATACTATTATTTCAGCCTTCATTCATCAAGAGTTAAACCTTCAATGTTATGCCAAACCCCAAGAGTACTACAAACATAACCCCAACTAAAATGTCAACGGGCCGTAATTCTTGATTATTTTCTTAAGCACCACTTCAATGAGCCATAGCCGAAATCATTTTGATCATCCAGTCGAACTAATTTGAATGCTTTCTTGATTTCTCCCCACCCCTCACCCGCAGCACTCTTCCGCTTCCCCTTCCTTCAAGTACCAAATCCAATTTGGTAACATAATTATCAAACATCCATGCATCCGAGAATATAAAAGACGAATTGGATGAAATATTGTCAGTGTAGTAAGTCAACACATAGTTGCTACTGCCAGTAGAATCATTACCAGAAATGATAAAGGTTCATTTAAAACTCAAGGACATTTTATATTCTGACTTAAACAAACAGCTTCAAAATTATGGAGGCAACCTTTTGACTTTGCCTCCTTGCTCTTCTCAAATGCTCATGAGGACCGAAAAAGCGAGCGAACTACTCCCCAACCCCCCCCCCTCGGCTTGCAAGATTTTCTTTCCATAATCAGTTCTTTATTCATTTCTTTCTTTTGGGAGGGGAGAGAAGGAATACTATTGATGCAAAGGCCAGGTATGGCAAGAAAAATAGACATGTCATTTGGACTTCTTCCTGTCCTAATGCTATATATATCAAAAAGCACCTGGACGTGCCTTTTCTAATTATAGTGCAAACGAACCAGGTCTGATTTGAGTCTTATCAGGGTATAATTCCTCACTGACACCTACTTGAGTTTCACTATTTGGTTTCATGAAACCCATGCGAAACTTCTCCATGATGTCTATTTCCTCTAACAAGCCTTTAATACTTGGTTTCTACAAGGAAAAAATAAGGTACATTGCATCAGATATGTCATTGATGCATGGGCTTTTATTCAATACAGGGATTCTGTCCAACCAACGTGTCATCTTGCACAACAAGAAATCTTAAATATAGCATCTTTGGATTCCAATGAGACCACAAGTCGAAGATCGAGTTATGTACATGCAAGCACCTAGCAAAGGCACATGCACCCTTTACAAGAAAAACCTATAATTAAATAATATATATATGATTTATTCGCCGTATAAAAAGCTTCCATAGACACAATCCGGGGGGGGAGGGGAGGGGGGGAATGGAAGCCAATCAAAGATCAGGGTAATCACCTAATCATTCTCATAATAACCTCCTGCAAAACTAAAAGAATGCTTTACTAGAGTAACATGAATTCACATTTAAAGCATCAAAGCATGAAATATCCACTAAATTGGTCTTATCAAATCATAAGAAGAGGTACTGTCAAAAAAATCATAAGAAGAGGTCATTCACTAAAAGTTTTGATGATATTGTCACTAATATATAGTTTGATCCGTAACACAAAAACACACACACACACACACAGAGGGGAAAATTCCCTCAAGGCGAAGAGTAAAAACAGGATAGACGCCTAGAGTTCTTTCGTCTTTCTATCACAGCATTCAACGAAGTCCCTTGGAAATATATTACGGGTGTGAGATGTGCTCTTCGGATTGTACAAGTATTCAGAGCAATAATGCTCCCAATAAATAAATAAATAAACTATTCTGACGAATTTCCCACATAATACCTGACAGACGTGTGAACTTAATACACAAGAATGCACACGTCGCAGCTTACCTGAAAATGAAGGATAAGTAGATAGGCCATGATTTAATCTCGACCGCTCATCTCTCTGAAGGGACTGCAAATATATAACCCATAAGTTTCCAATAATTCATCAACCAAAGTATGGTTTTCCATCTGTCAGCACAAAAAAAATGAGGTTATCAGATTGGAGCAAAAGAAATGCCAAATACCTCCTTGGGCAGCCTCTGACATTCAACCAGAACTCTGTTAGAAGGGATAGGAATTTCCCCCTTATGGATAAAGGGTGGCTGGTGAGGAGGAAGCTTCTCAACAAGCACAGGCTCAGACTGTTGAGGAAATTCCTTTGGTGGAACCACCTGATTCAGATGTCTGGGGCTCATCTCTTCCTCGGCCGGAAACCAGCCTCCACGTGCCTGAACTCGTGGAACAGAAACCTGCATTGGAGGTCTCACAGGATATTGCGGTTTACTGATTACTTGATCTCTCATATCCTGACCATGCTGCAAAATGAGGAGCCTCCTCCTCGTGTCAGGATCAAGTTCTGATTCTGGTACCTCACCCTCTTCCCTAGCAGGAGAACTTTGCAAACTTGTTTCTGGAAGGCCAAGTTGGGCCAAAGGCTTTAGCACGGAAGTCACCTGTTGCATTAGCGTATTGGGAAAGGGGATAACTGGCCCTGGCATATTAAAAGGTAGAGTAGGCAAAGAAGAAGGTGGTACAGTGTATTGCAGAGGTTGAACAAGCCTTGGATCTAGGCTAGGGATTGTTGATGGAACTGATGCGGAAGCAATGGCCTCCTGAATACAAGATACAATGTAAAATTAATGCAACCATGTACGCTCTTATCAACAACAAAAAAGAAAAAGCAGCACATAAGTGTAACTATATTTCAGATACTTCATTTTGCTGAACAAACATACACCTAGAATGAAGGCCAAAAGCCTTTTTTCAGGGGGGGGGGGAGGAAGAGGTGGATTAAAAAATAAATACATTAGATATAGGGAGTGGTTCAAATGAGAACCTATATACTATATTTTGTGAGAACGTGTGAGAACGTGTGAGAACCACTAAGATCCACCACCAGAAAACTAATACTAAGATCCACCAAATATCAACTTGGTGGAACTTAGTGGTTAAAACTCCAATATGTTTCACTATTGAGCCAAAAGAATCTTACAGGTTAAAACTCAAGTACTCGACGAAAGTAAATGAGGACTAGATCATAACAAGACATTTTTACCTTCAATCTTCTTTCTACCTCAACGTCTCTCATGCCATCAGGAACATGGGAGTCTTTGATCCCATTAACAGTAGAGGCATCATCCTGAGCAGCAAGCACAGTGTATTAGCCCAGAAATGTAACCACATGACCAACAAATATATGCTCCATAATTAACATATTATCTGTTATAAAAAAGAATAAAGATATAACGAATCATAAGAGATGATAAAAATTTTAAAAATGGATTGGCACACGTACATGCATTAACTGAAACTGCAAAATTCTAAAGGAATATGGAATCTTCACTAACCTCTGAAATTAAGTAGTTGCTAACATCTGGAGAAGAAAGAATATCTTTCACTTCATCCTCATACCCAACTTCCGGAATTCTTTGCAAAAAGCCCTCATCAAATTCCCTGTATCAGAATAGTTCTTGTTATGCAAAAAGAGAGGGTCCCAATAAAAATTGGACAATTAATACCAAAGATGATTATCAAACAAAGGAGTGCTGGAGTGCATGGAATGTAATTACAAACTGCACAGAGCATGTATATCCTTACTTGAAAAATCCACCTCTGACATTGCAGGCAACATTTCTTGCAACACAAAGGACGGGAACAGTATTATTCGCCTAAAACAAAGAGCTGTATCAATAGCTGAACAGAAGATAAACTAACTAACGTACAGTAATCTCATCTTGAACCACCCTCCCCCCCTATCTAAAAACACTCAATAATATATATACATATATATATAATAAAGGGAAAAAAAAGTAGATGCAATAAGATTAATGGAAATGATTAATACTTCAGCTTGAGGAGCATAATAAGGGGCGAAAGCGGGAACAACGTGCACGCGAGGTTGATCTTTTTCATCCCACACTTTTAAGCGATCATCAATTACCAGAGCCATTTTAGGATGGCAGATTCCATCTTGAAAAACATTAAAAAGCGACTTCCTCATGCCTGTTAGAAAAGCAACAAATTCATCAAACTTGCAAAGGAGAGAAGATAGCACAAGATATATTGGGTTATTATAATGTTCTAGACATACCAGATTTCACACACACAATGCGACTCAATAACTCTTTCGTGCTTATCAAGTTTGAATCTGGATCAAGAAGCCTCCACATTTCCAAAGCATAATCTCTTTCAGCCATTGTGCAAACATAAACCTCAAATCGCTTCCGTCCTCTCGCAGTCAAGTAGCTCCTGAGATCCTCCCATGCTGGTCTCAGCCTCACAAGCACACTTGTATCACGAATCTAGGAAGATGCAGAAAAATAACTTTAAGACAGCTAAACCAAGAACTCTAAAAATCCCACCAAATCATTCCACGGTGTTAGTTAATTCCTATCAGTTTACAGCATTCTGCAATCAGTGTTGAGAAAGTTCTTAAAATATAGATGTTAAAGTATGTCGCAGTATGGTAAAGTAGGCAGATCCAGTTTAGACAAGGTACACAACAGATATTTGCTTTAAGACAGTAGATACTAACCATCGGGTTGATACGAGTCAGGACAATGTTCCTGTCCTGTAAACGTATCAGAGGGCGAACAACAGGTTGCTGGTTATCAAACAAGGGTTGAACAACTTCAGAGTGAGACTTGATCACCTTCCCATTTTCAACAACCTGGTCCGTTTCTGCATACTGCTTCAATATAAACTTATCATCCTGATAACGCTTAATCTCTGCCAGCATACCATTAGCACGTTGTGGATCAACCTCAGAGTTTACTTTCCGCTGCAGGACTTCAATTTTATCTTCAAATGAACGCATTGTATTGGCAACAACGAGTGTCTCGTCAAGATCAAATACAATGCCAAGGCACCTGAGATTCAACATGACAAGACAAGAATTGTAAAGTCCTAATGCAACATTGAATCCCCAGAAACAGGGACACTGTCCATTTTTCCTCGAGTGCATGGCTACCAAGTGGAGCTCCTCTCCTCCAAGTGACATAACTGCAGTCTGCAGACATAGATATCATCAGCAAACAAATTACTTTCCCAGACTGTAGACTACGCATAAATCCAGGGGAAACCATAAAACTGCACAGCATAACCATGGTAAAGAAAAATGGCAGTTCTTTAATCAGATCCAAATGACTTCATCCAGAAGCATGTAATTGTTCAGCCTGACTGTTACAAGTACAACCCACGATAAATTTCATACAGGAAGAAACTTAAACAAATAAAAAAGTGTCGATCCAGCAGCTGCAATTAAATTGAAAGGTCAATCACCAGCCAATATTTTTGGTTCCAAGCTTAAAAACTGCTTGAACTGACTAGATTATAAACACCCATCTTCTTGGTCATAACAATTCTGGGAAAATGCATCTGTTTATTACTTGGCCTATGTTCAGGATTCCCCTTTGCAATGAAATCCACAAAATCAAAATCTGTGAACTAGCAGAATACATAAATGATATATTTGGCATGTATAAGTTCAGGAGTCAGATCTTAAGGATAGTAGGGTTCCTGAAAACTTTTTTCTGGGCACCATTAATTCAGTCCAAAATCTCGAGCTGCAAAATTTTGATGAGCCAAAAACCACTAAAATTCCACCGTTAGAATCAAATTAAGTCCGAAGTCCAAAGTCCAGAAATATAAAATCAAATCAGCACTAAAGGTTTCTGCACCCCAGAATTCAGAGTCAAAATTAAATTCAACTTTTCAATTCGTTTCTCTTAATTTATGGAATTGTTGCATTTAGTTTAAGTAGTTCGTGTGTTTGGTTTCAAATTAGGGTCTGATTGGATACCTTGTTCTCCCTGAGACATGTAGAGTGCAAATGATGGAGCGGCGAAGAGTCTTGTAGCAACAACTTGTTTGAAGATTCCATTTTGATGGAAGGCCCAGTAGATGAATTGATAGTGTGGAGCACTGCTAGTGGCGGGCACCTCTCACTCGGTTGTGAATAGTAATTGATCCTTATTTCCTTCAACATGTTGTTCCATTTCTGTTGTTGTTGAGGATATACCTCAACTTCTCCCAGTAACCTTTCCCCTTCATACACAACCGATTTATACATTATTCCTCCAAAAATATAAAAATCAGTAAAATTTCCGCTTCTTTCAAGATTCTCTTCCTTCAAAAGTTGTCCCGGATATATAGATTCATAAAAATTTTGAAAAAAATATATATATGGGTCCAAAGTTTAGATCCGTTTGCGAAATTTAGCAATTCATGGTCCTGACTTTTTGCAAAATTTATCCTGGTGATCCTCTTGATCCCGTTCTTGAGTTGAATTGGCAAAAATAAAGGAACCAGAAAATTTAGGGTATGAACAAGTTGAGGATGGTGAGCGAGTCAGCTGTGTAGAAATAAGAAATTAGGGTTCGAATTCAACAAAATTTGCAGGTAACTGAATGAGTTTGAGATTTTGGATTTGATTTCGATTTCCGATTGTTTTCGGGCGACGATGACTAAGGAGGTTGGGGGGGGGGGGTGAACCAAACCCTAGATGCACGAACGAGTGGGGGGGACGAATGGTGGTGGTGGTCAAATTTCGTACACTCTCTCTGTCTCTCTAACCTTCTCTCTCCACCTTTCGCTTTCTCTTTCTCTCTCTCTCTCTCTCTACTTATAAGGAGTTGCGTGTGTTTCTCTCTCTATAAATACAGCATATTGTGGGTGAGGTGAGGTGAAGGATGTGTGGGGCCCACTTATTTTTGTGTGGCGTTAGAAAACTAGAGTGAACGTTAACGCTTTTTTGGTCGTATTTAGGTTTAACTTTCGTAACTGGCCATGATGCCATATCCCATGTTATTATGTATGTCCACCTCATTGCTAATCTATTATATATATATTTTTTTTAAAAAAATTACTTATTCTTAATACTCATTAAAAGAAATATATTAAAAATTGTCAAAAAGAATATATTTAAAGCAAGTTATAATCTAATTTACTTCTATATTTTCTCTTCCTAAAAAAAGTCTATAATAACTAAATTTCATTGGTCCGTCCTCTTCGTGATTATAATGTTGCCCTTTTATACGTTGTTTTTTTAGTATAGTATTAGAATAATGTTACGCATGTATAATTATTATATAATATTTTAATGCATTCAATTGATTTTACTGATGAATTTTTTTTATATATTTAGCATTTTTCATAGTATTATCTATAAAAAAAAATGTTAATGAAATAAATTTGAAAAGGCAACTTCTTGATTTAATTTTTGTGTTGCCTCTAAAAAAGACCTTTTAATGAATTGATTGATCATTATATAATATTAGAGCCACAAGAAAAATGTATATGTATACAAAAATTTTGTTGATTTAATCATTTAATATGATTTAATCAATAAAAATATTTTACATAGCCTTCTGATCTTCTGTGCATTTTTCTTTGTAATTCTTAATAGACCATAGCATTGCTCATAATTGTTGTACTTGAGCAACATTAAAAACCATCTACTTTGAGAAAGTTAATAAATTTCGGATAATATTGAATGGTCGTAGTCGTAGGGGATACAATTTTAGATTTAGAAATTTTTTTAAATATTGATTAAAGGAGTGACCATGCTTTTAATTGAATAATATTATTGTAATATGATTATGAAAAAAGGAATTTTTGTGATTAGCTCCAATTAATAAGAAAGAATTGAAACTTAATCAAATTTGGTATTCTTTCTAAATATGGTTGTCAAAAAGTGCTTTGAATTAATACACATAAGAATTATGAGGAAATCGTATTTGTTATGTAGTACTCTCTCCATTTTATCTCTTTTTAATAATTTTCTCTTTTCGTTTGCTTCCATTTTTTGGGTATTGCTTCAAATTTTAATGAATATTAATCACTTACATTCTTATTATATCCCTTATTGGGAATTGTGTTTAAAAGATGGAATTAGGAGTGGCAATTTGTGACTTAATAAATTCGCGAGTTTATAACATTTTTAAAATTAACTAATTTAAGTGAGTTATAATTAATAAATTTGAATATATTTGATATTAAATTACTAAATAGGTTTAAATTTATTAATTATTATTCACTTAAATAATTTAATTTTATAAATTCACGAGTTTATTAAGTCACGAATTACCACCCCAGATGGAACAATTTTAGGCTAAATCAACTTATAACAATTAAAATAATTTGTCATTGGTAAGAACATTGAAAATGGGGGTCGTATTAGAGTTCTTAAATTGGAAACTTAATTTTAATTATTTCGTGAGCACTGAGCACTATCTTTAAGCTAGAGATAATATGCAGCTAAATCTCAAGATAAAAAATTTGAATTTTGAAAAATTGTCCCCTTGCAATCACACAAGAAATGTTTTAATGACGTTAAAAACTGTCTTTAAAATGTTTAAAATGTTTTCGAACTTTAAAATCTTGTTTTCGAACTTTTTATGTTGTAGTTGAATCTTAGTCACGGTGAAAAAAATTATCTTGCTGCAGATTCGGCTGCTCTCCATTACACTTCTCTTTAATTTCAATCAATGCACACTTAGATGGAGGACATGTGTAATCAACGGACTTAACTACATCAAATAATCAATTAACGTTAATGTTTTGATTATATATATTTCTCAAGATTTCATAATTGTTTGTGTAATTAACTTCATTGATTACACATGTCCTCCATCCAAGTGCGTATTAAGAGAAATTGACGAGATGTGTAATGGAGAGGAGTCGATTTCATCTCGTTGCAATCACACGAGAAACGTTTTAACTCTATTAAAGATAATGAAGTTAAAAGCTATAAATTTCAAAAATTTTAGGTGATAGTTGAATCTTAATCACGGTGAGAAAAATTGTCTTGTTGCAATCACATGAGAAACGTTTTGACTCTATTAAAGGTAAAGAATTTTTAGGTGACAGTTGAATCTTAATCACAGTAAGAAACATTTTAATTTTAGCAACAACAAATAATGTTCAAAAATAATATTTTTGAATTTTCAAAATTCTTTGATTTTATTTAAGTTGTCCAGCGTAAAATGCACTAAAATCCAAAAATACAATTGTGAAAAGAATATTTTTTAAAATTGTCAAGTTGTGTTTTACTTTGAAAATTAATGTTAAATTGATTTGAGCTCTAACCACTTAAGAAATATTTTATCTTAGAACTATTAAATAAGTTTTAACGAACCAATATTTAAATTATAAAAATTGTTAGGTTGTGTTTTAGTTTGAAAATTAATGTTAAGTTGTATTTGAGCGCTAACCACTTAATAAATATTTTAGCTTGGCACTATAAAATAAGTTCAACAAACCAATATTTGAATTTTGAAAATTGTCATGTTGAGTTTTAGTTTGAAAATTAATGTTAAATTGCATTTGAGGTCTAACCACTTAATAAATGTTTTATCTTGGCACGGTAAATAAGTTTCAACAAATCAATATTTGAATTTTAAAAATTGCCAAATTGTGTATTAGTTTGAAAATTAATGTTAAATTGCATTTGAGCTCTAACCACTTAATAAATGTTTCATCTTCGCGCTATGAAATAAGTTTCAACAAACCAATATTTGAATTTTTAAAATTTTCATGTTGCGTTTTAGTTTGAAAATTAATGTTAAGTTGCATTTGTGCTATAACCACTTAATAAATGTTTTATTTTGGCACTTTGAATTAAGTTTCAACGAACTAATATTTGAATTTTAAAAATTGTTTGGTTGTGTTTTGGTTTGAAAATTAATGTTAAATTGCATTTGAGCTCTAACCACTTATTAAATGTTTTAGCTTGGCACTATGAAATAAGTTTCAACTAACCAAATTTCAAATTTTAAAAATTGTCAGGTTATGTTTTAATTTGAAAATTAATGTTAAATTGTATTTGAGCTCTAACCACTTAATAAATGTTTTAACTTGACACTATGGAATAATTTTCATTCGAATTTTGAAAATTCTCATGTTGTGTTTTAGTTTGAAAATTAATATTAAATTGTATTTGAGCTCTAATCACTAAATAAATATTTTAGCTTTAACACTTTGGAATAATTTTCAACAAACCAATATTTGAATTTTGAAAATTCTCATGTATTGTTTTAATTTGAAAATTAATATAAAATTGCATTTAAGCTCTAACCACTTAGTAAATGTTTGATCTTGACACTATAAAATAAGTTTCAACGAACCAATATTTAAATTTTAAAAATTGTCATGTTGTGTTTTAGTTTGAAAATTAATTTTAAATTGCATTTAGCTCTAGCCACTTAATAAATATTTAAGCTTGACACTATGAAATAAGTTTCAACGAACCAATGTTTGAATTCTAAAAATTGTCATGTTCTGTTTTAGTTTGAAAATTAATGTTAAATTGCATTTGAGCTCTAACCACTTAATAAATATTTTAGCTTGACACTATGGAATAATTTTCATTCGAATTTTGAAAATTCTCATGTTGGGTTTTAGTTTGAAAATTAATGTTAAAATGCATTTGAGCTCTAACCACTTAATAAATGTTTTAGCTCGACACTATGGAATAATTTTCAACAAACCAATATTTGAATTTTGAAAATTCTCATATTGTGTTTTAGTTTAAAAATTAATGTTAAATTGAATTTGAGCTCTAACCACTTAGTAAATGTTTTATCTTGGCACTATAAAATCAGTTTCAGCGAACCAATATTTGAATTTTAAAAATTGTCATGTTGTTTTTTAGTTTGAAAATTAATTTTAAATTGTATTTGAGCTCTAGCCACTTAATAAATATTTTAGCTTGGCACTATGGAATAAGTTTCAACGAAACAATATTTGAATTTTAAAAATTTTCATGTTCTGTTTTAGTTTTTATTTGAGCTCTAACCACTTAATAAATGCTTTATCTTGGAACTATAAAATAAGTTTCAACGAACCAATATTTAAATTTTGAAAATTGTCATGTTGTGTTTTAGTTTGAAAATTAATGTTAAATTATATTTAAGATCTAACAACTTAGTAAATATTTTATCTTAGCACTATGAAATAAGTTTCAACGAACCAATATTTGTATTTTGAAAATAGTCATGTTGCGTTTTAGTTTGAAAATTAAATTTAAAATATATTTGAGCTCTAACCACTTAATAAATGTTTTATCTTGGCACTTTGACATAAGTTTCAACGAACCAATATTTGAGTTTTGAAAATTGTCGAGTTGTGTTTTAGTTTGAAAAATAATATTAAATTGAATTTGAGATCTAACCACTTAATAAATGTTTTAGCTTGGCATTATGAAAAAAGTTTTAACGAACCAATATTTGAATTTTAAAAATTGTTAGGTTGTGTTTTAATTTAAAAATTAATGTTAAATTGTATTCAACCTCTAACCACTTAATAAATGTTTTAGCTTGGCACTATGGAATATATTTCAACGAACCAATATTTGAATTTTTGAAATTGTCATGTTGTGTTTTAATTTGAAAATTAATATTAAATTGCATTTGAACTCGAACCACTTAATAAATATTTTATCTTGACACTATGAAATAAGTTTAACGAACCAATGTTTGAATTTTGAAAATTGTCATGTTATATTTTAGTTTAAAAATTAATATTAAATTACATTTGTACTCTAACCACTTAATAAACGTTAAAGCATGGCACTAATGAATAAGTTCAACGAACCAATATTTGTATTTTGAAAATCAATGTTAAATTACATTTGACCTTTAACCACTTAATATATATTTTATCTAGGCATTATGCAATAAGTTTCAACGAATCAATATTTAAAATTTTAAAAATTGTCATGTTGTGTTTTAATTTGAAAATTAATGTCAATTTTTTTTTCTCTTCTTTTTAAGTGAAGATTGTTAGTGGTTTCTCACTTTCCAGCATGACTCGAACCGGTGGTCTATTGAAAATATGAGACGTCTTAACACTACGCTGCACCTCGTTCTCCAATTAATATCAAATTGTATTTGAGCTCTAACCACATAATAAATTATTTATCTTGGGATTATATGATTTAAGTTTCAAGGAACTATTATTTGAATTTTGAAAATTGTCATGTTGTGTTTTAGTGTAAAATTTAATGTTACATTATATTTGAATTCTAATCACAAAATAAATATTTTATCTTAGTATAATGAAATAAAGTTCAATGGAACAAAATGAAAGGTCCCTTTACTTTGTAAATACAGATTTATAGAATAATTATCACTATGAGTATACACAACATTAGTTGCGAAGATTGCGTTAACTATTTCAAGGAACATTTTATAAGAATGTAATAAAACTTAGTATATGATAGCGGAATATGATTAGTGATAAATCAAAGTGACAACAATTAGGTTATGATCCTTTTCACAAAGATTGAAATAGTAAGAGTAAACAATTATGTTTGCTAGTAAGGAGTTCAATAATCATAAACAGTAATAATAACAGTTATAAAGTACTAGAAGTAAATAAGGTAAATAATAAGCAATTTTTCCTAGTCCACTTGCCCAAAGCCCCTTAGGCTCTTGGTATGTTCTTTTATTAATTTCTCTTAATTAACAAAAGAATCAAAAAGATACACTCTATCTCTCTTCATACCTAACTTGGTCTTGGTCCTAAGAAAGATAACTATTACAATAGACACTTAAGAATTAGTTACTGTGAGAACCCCGATCCTCGTTCGATGAGAACTTCGATACAACGCGCGGGTTTTCTCATTCGTGACCGCTCGACTTTGTGTGAAAGTTTGAGAGTCGCCACCTCCGTTTATATTTTAGACTTCGGAAGCACAAGCATTTTGAGATGTATGAGATTGTAGGTTCGGGGGCTAGGTTACGAATCGGGAAGGGGTTAGGCACCCAATTCGCCCTTTCGGTCTCTTAAC
>JAOWAN010000001.1:17731019-17745654 GCA_028566635.1 Lobelia cardinalis
GCAGTACTAATCCTACGAATTACTTACTCTCACGCCGGAGCGTACGAGCGAGGCACACGCCTTGCTCATCACTTTAGCTGTTCACTGTCTTATTACAGGTTACGTGGAACTCACATTTGAAACCGTTATCCTGCCTACACGTGGATCGTACATATCCGGACACGATCAATATAATATTTTGATTAAATCAAAATTTTCAATTTTAATAATACTAATCTATAGATTTGGTTTCAATCCTCGATTTGATTCAATTGTTTCCATTTTACATTTTATTTGCTATGCTCTACTTTTTACCATCACGACAAACACGCGAATTTTTCATTTTCATTTTTCTTTTCGTTTCCTTTTACATAAAAACTACCCACCTTCTCTCTCTCTCTCTCTCTCTCTCTCTCTATAACTTTCTCTCTCCTCTCTTCGCTAACTTCAAAGCTCCTCTCTGCGTATGCAGCTGAGAGGATCTGGAAATTCAAAAATCCTAAATCAAGAACCTTAAACCAAAAGAGCTGAACCCTACCCACTTTCCCGTTTTACCCCTGCACCCCCAATTCATTTACCTTCCTATCCCCCCGTTTCTCTCTCTCTCTACCAATATATGAAACATTTGAATTTGTGGGTTTTATAGTAAGAAAAAATGATCGTTAGAACATACGGTCGCCGGAGCCGCAATGGCTTAAGCCGTAGCTACTCCGATTCAGAGTCAACCCCGTCCTTCGACGACGTCGTTTCCGACTCCGCCTTCGAAACGTCCCTATCCCAACCCCAACCAGAAGACATCTACAGTTTCAATTTCTCCAAGTCCGAATCTCAAGATTCAACCTGGTCAGACCCGTATAACTTCAATTCCGACCCGTACAACTTCGACTCCCGCCAATTGACGCTTTTGCCCCCAAGAATTCAGCCGCCGCCCCTTAAGAAGGCGAGGCACGGGAAGAAGTTGAAGTTCAAGTCTTCAGTTGGTGATGGGCCCTCTGCTACTACTACTAGGAAGGTGAAGAAGACTGTTGAAACGGCTACGTTGATGGAGACGCAGGAGGTAGGGGAGATGATGGAGCACGTGGACGAGGTTGATTTTGCGTTGGATGGGTTGAGGAAGGGGCAGCCGGTACGGATTCGGAGGGCTAGCTTGTTGTCGTTGTTGACCATTTGTGGGACCCTCCAACAACGCCGGCTCTTAAGAACTCATGGGTACTGTCTCAATTTTGGTTTTTTTGATTAATTTTATTTCAAAATTTTGTATTTTTGCTTATAATCCGTTTGTGGTAATGTCTCAATTACATGCAATTCAGATTAATTTGCAATTGGGTTGTTTGATTTTTTTGTTAATATGAAACAAAAAATCTTGTTTGATTAATTTACAAGAATTATGTTCTACTAAATCTTGAGGAAATTTCAAGTTTTGGGTTACTTCCTCATTCCAAAGTGAGTATCATTTTCTTGTTCATGATCAAAACCAGAAATGAGACTAAAAGTAAGAAATGACACTTATTTCAACACGGAGGCAAACTTAACTGTCCAACTGTCAATTTGTTATGGAATGATTCAGTTTATACCTTCCCTCTGTTTTCTTACATCCTTACTTAATTATGTTGGTTAATAGTGCAAGGCTTCCCGGGTTTTCTCTGTTATTTTTCGTTAGTTTTAGTTTTAGAAAGTCTCATAAAATGAAGGACTTTTCTATGATAGTTGGGGTCCTCGGGGAGGTTGTAGCATTATCAATTTGGTATGCTTGAGAGTTGATAGGATTTGGAAATTTCAGGTAAAATATGTGCTCTGAATATGACTTTAATCGACAATGCTCCAAAGGAAATTTTAGCTACCGGATGATAATAATTTTGCTACTGGCATCAATTTTAATGGGGCACTAGCCATTTCCTGTATTCACTTTAACTACTACTTCGGTTGTTCTGATGCCTGGGGCCTAGGCTTTCCAGCTAATTCACCCAGTATTTTGTCCAAAAAGTCCATTTTTGAAAAGTAACTATTATAACGATTGAGGGTAAACTTACGTAACCCTTTTCATAAGGAGAAAGCCAGTGGCGGAGCTAGCTTTTTTGGCCAGTCGTGTCAGCAATAAAAAAATTAACACAATTATTATAATAAAAAAATTTTATGCATTAGCATACAATGAAAGAAAAATCAGAAATGATCCTCCTCCCTCCACAACAACAAACAACAACAACAACAAAGCCTTGATCCCAATCCTGTGACTAATTATATAACATATATTTATTATATTTTACACAAGATTAATATCGCGAACACTTTCTCAACTCTTGATGTTGCAACAGACAATTATTAATAGTGCTGACTTTATAAGCTTGTACATTTTGTTGAATGCCTTAACTCTCTACGTTTCAACTATCAATTAGCAAGCTTATAAAACCCTTTGACACATAGCATTTATGGTCAAAGTGACATAGCAATTGTTGAGTTGGGAACCAAATTCCAAAAATAATATTCAAAAAAGCTATTTGAATACTCCCTCCGTTCCATAATAGTAGTCCTTTTAGAAGTTAAAATTTATTCCAAAATAGTTGTCCTTTTAGAATTTCTAGTAAGTTTTTACACATATTTTCCTAAATTACCCTCCTACTTTCTCAACTATCAATAATCATTAGTTACACTTTATCTCTTTTCTCATTAATAAAGATAGACTATTTAATGAGGGTAAATTTGTCGATGTAAATTATTTCTTAATATATGTGCATAAGTCTAAAAGGACCACTATTGTGGAATGGAGGGAGTATTATTTTACATACTCTATCAACTTTTTATCTTATTCTTTCAAAATTTTATATAAAATCTTAAATGTACCAAAAAGCAAAACACAAAAAAAATAATTTCTCAAAATCTCTGTGGTGTCGTTTTACGCCACTGCTAAGCTACTATATCCGCCCCTGGCGAAAATGGTCATGTTACTTTTATGTTTTAATGTGATAATGGTGATTTTGTGAACTGATGAGCTCATAAGCTTAGGTCTTTCAAAGAAGACACTTCAAGTTAAACATTCCAAAAGAGAAAATAGAACTTCCTCAGAAGAACAGAGGCGAAGGGAATAGTTCGTTTGTGAGTTCTTTGACTTTCATTGCTGAAATGTTGGGTATTAAGAAAGGATTATAGAGCAGGAGATGGTTGAGAAAGTTTCAGTTTCATACCCCCTGACGGATTTGAATCATGTCAATTGATAGATTCTCTCAATTCCCTCAATGCACCATTGGATGAATGCCACGTTTCTTTCTTGCATAAGTTGCAATATCTAACGGGTATAGCGAGGGAACAAGTAACAGAGAGGAGCCAGGTCCCTATCTCACAATTTGATCTCTATCAATAATGGTTGTCCTTAAGATGAAATAATTGTTCCTTTGGATTGAAGTGATTGAGTGGTGCCAAATCAAACAAAACTTCATGTGCTTCGCTTTTGGTACATCAACCCTGGTCAATAGCAGCAAGTCTTTCATAGCCAACAATCATTTTTAGCTACATAATGTGAGGATTTTTGACCTTTTTTGTTTCACGGTATAATGCAATCCAGAATTTCAGCTGTCAAGTAGGCAGATTACTGTGATTTTTATCACTCTTATGTTAGCAGCTGCACTCAAGAATGAATCTTTCGTTTTTCATGAACAGCACTTCAAGCATGTGCAAATTTCTTATGTTTTGCTTTGTGAGCACTCAAAGTTTTGCCTGTGCATAGCTAATTGCAATGACCTTGTTTTCAGGACGGCAAAGACAATTATTAATGCTGTTTTGGCTCTCAGCTTTGACGACTCACCTAGCAACCTGGCTGCTGCAGCTCTTTTCTATGTTTTGACTAGTGATGTAAGATCCACTGACCTCACATTTTTGGCGAATTATTAATATCTATATACCACTTTTATTAAGGGAAAGAGTTAGTTTATGTGACTCTCTCCTATTACTGGTATTCATAACTGTTTACTTGCATTATATTTGTAGTGCTAGAACTTCTTGAAATGCGGAATCACCATTCAGATCCATGCTGTGTATGGGATTATCTGAAGATATTCTATGAATACACCCTACTTCCCCAAAAGAAAAGGAAGAAGAACGAACATAACAAATTATTAATCTAATTTGGGCAGCCAATTATACTTTACGCATTTAATTGTGTCTGGACTGCAGATGATGAATGCATACTTCATAGGTCTGTAACAATATTGTTTTTAATTTGTTCTTTATAACTGAGTAGATGAGAGCTCTTATATACGTACACTCGCGAATATTTGGCCATTGTCAAATATTTCTCGTACATTCACTGGGTTCTCAAGTTTTGGAGCTGTAGATTTGGTAAGGATTTAACCTTTGACATTTTTTTAAACTAGACATTGCTTTCAACCTCTAGCCGATGTTAGTTTGTTTGGTATATTATGATGTTACTTTAACTCTAATCTCCCATTTAAGTTTAGCACTTTTATGAGGGCATAGCTTCAGTAGTTCAACCCATCTGGGCTTAAAAATTAGGATTATACACTACATTCTCGTCCTAATTTCAGATTGCTACTATTTTTACTAATTGTTTTTTTAGAAAATTGCTAGTTGTTACTGGACCCAACTAGTATAGTCAAGGCCTATATTTTTTTGGTGAAGAACTCTTATTAGCTTGCTGATGAGATGGATCACGATTCATCGTTGATATCATGAGAGCGAAAACACCCTTTCACCTTTCATTATATCTTGCTCGTAAGCATTTCTGTTTTTTTTTTTTTTAATTTTTTTTTCTATTAAGACAAGTCAGTTTGTAGTTCCAAGATGATTTCATATTTCTGAAATTTTCAAGAACTTGTGTAGGTTTGTATTCTGTGTACAGTGTAGTACCCCTATGTTAGATTTTGAGGCTTAAACCACACTTACCTCTAATTTGATATACTCCCTATTGCTCGTTTCACAGGATCACTGTACATCTATGAAACGTACATCTCATGATTAGAACCTTGATCATGTTTACCTTCTTAATTTTCAGGGCCAAGAAGATTACCTTTTGGATTCACCCAGTTCAATCCGTTTCCTCCTAAAGTTACTGAAGCCACTCACTGTTGATGCTACTAAAGATAAAGTAGCGACCCTTGGCAGTAAACTTCTAGCCTTGCGCAAGGATGCTTCTATCTTTCACGATAGCAAAGGAGAAGATTCCACATCCGCAGCAATTTTGGTCAAAGTGCAGGAAACCCTTATTAACTGCAAAGAAATAAAGCTCAGAGATGGAATTAATGATGTAAAACAAAAGCCGGAGTTGAGTCCAAAATGGATAGCTTTACTTACAATGGAAAAGGCTTGCTTATCTACTATTTCTTTGGAAGGTTTGCTTGAAATCGTCTCTTTTTGCTTGAACCATGTTATTGACAATAGTTTCTGAGCATCACCATTTTAGTTATCTGGGCTGTAAGCATTATCAGCTTGTGAGTGATGAGTTATTTCCCTGTAGGATGAGTTCATACTTCAGCAAATTTTTCTAGTAATATGTCCCAAAGCACTTATTCTTCATTTTGTACATTCTAACTTAACTCCCTTTCGGAGTGGGACATTATCTGAAGGTGTGTGTGGGTATAGATGGCAGGATTGACAGACCAGCCCCACTATTGGGATGGATGCAAAGTAATGTTACCTACCCATCACAATCTTAAATGCAGCCCAGATTGTCTTCAAGAGTAGTGCATATCCGCTGATAGTATAATGCTGATTTGATGATTTCTTTCCTGATAATATAGCTAAATTGCTCTATGTATGCATTTTGTTTTCAGTAAGGGTTTGTAAGGTTGTTTATCTTTAGAATCTAAATGCTCTGGGGTTTTCTTTTAAGGAATCTTTGGGGCAACCTGAGATCTGTTTCTTAGACAATTGTGTTGTTCTTAGGTCTCCTTTTTCTCTCTCTGATGTCCCCTTCAGATCTTAAACAAGTGTCCACTGTGAATATGCACAATAGTTTAGGAGGATCATTTGACCTTAATAAGGAAATTGAACTGGTGGATACGATAAATATGTATATTCCTCAAAAAGTAAAATGACTCTTTTTTAGACCATTTCAATAAGGAATATTGGACACCTATTTGATATCGGTGGGAGCGATAGTTAGATGGCTTTATATGTATATAGAATTTATGTAATCTTAATGTTTGTTAGTTCTTGCCTCAAACTAAGTAGATATTATATGACTGCTTTTTTATATACACAATGGTGTTTTTCATGTTCTGCATGTACATAATTGTTAGTGAACGTGTAAAGGAGTGACATAATTTATCAATGTGAAATTCCTATGTTGTTGATTGAACTGCTTAAATGTCCTGTCTTCCTGGTTGAGTTGTTGCTTTGTGTCAATAATTATTTTTAATATGGGTGGCCTATTCATACTTATTTCTTGCATGCAGAAACCACTGGGACTGTCCGGAAGACTGGAGGTAATTTTAAAGAAAAATTGCGAGAGCATGGAGGACTTGACGCAGTCTTTGAAGTAACAAGGAATTGCCATGCCACAATGGAGGTAGATGTTCTGCTGTCATTACTTGTTCATCATTCGAGCATTCATGTCATTTATGAATAATCACTAATGCCATCGCCTACAGTAACGCTCTGACCCAGTAGCAGAATGTGCACTTGAACTTAAATGTTTAGTGATAGGAAAACGAATTAACAACATTGAGAAAGTGGAGTGGCAGCAAATCCCTCTCAAGTTTCTAATTTGGTAAATGTCATGTGGCATGGAAGGAACTTGCTGCTTGGTTCAACTATGGACATATATCTTTGCAAGCAGAGATGCTAATGTCTCTGTGAATTTTAACTACTCATCCGCTGTTTGTACATGTTAGCTTGATGCGGCTATTACCGTCGTCATTTTTCTTTCTGCCATCACATCGATGTTTCGTGTTTTGGTCTTGATCTAGTCAAATTCATCATGAGCCCTAGCTCTCGATCCACTTGAAAGTTATGTATCTGTAGTTCTTACTTTTGTGCATTTTCCATAGTTAGATAAGTTGGTTATATCACGTTTAAGGGGTTTTGTGCTGGCATGGCACAACCTGTGGTACCTGCATTGAAGAGATAAATTTAATAGGCGAGCAAGGATTGAATTTGACTGCTATCCATCCATAATTGTCTCAGGAGGCTGGGTGTTATTTTATGCTGTGACTTTTGGCTCTAGGCATATATATGGAAGTATAATCTACCATGTAAGTCCAAGTTTACGTGGGAAAATTTAGTTGCACTGATCCATCTTTCTGTATATTTGTATTTGCAGGGATGGTTAGAAAATTATTCCTCTCCATTTCAGGAGTCACGAAACAATATGAACCTGGAAAGCCTGGTGCTGCTTTTAAAGTGTTTGAAAATCATGGAGAATGCTACATTCCTTAGCAATGAGAATCAGGTACAAGAATATGTAATCATCTCTTTGTATCAGAACATTACGTTTTCTTCCCATACACATCTGAAAAAGTGGAAGCTGCCCATTGATGATAACTAGTCCTTTGAAATATTTTTGTTGTTTGCATATCAGAGCCATTTGCTTGGAATTGAAGAAGACTTCAACCATCGACATTCTTCCATATCTTTCACAAAACTCATTCTAAGCGTAATTAAGATCCTCTCAGGTATGTAATAGCACTTGGAGACACTTTGTAACATTTTTTGTGCATTTAACTCCATAGAAGCACAGTACTATTATGGAAGCAGCCCTGTGGTTTGTTAATGATTATTGTCATTGATGTGCAGGCGTTTCCTTACTAGCAAGTTCTTCAAGACGATCCGACAATAAGAAGTGCTCTAATCTTGCTAATGGGACAGTTCATGCTTCTGAAATAACTTCGATGGAAGATGATAAAGGTACTTTGATCTGCTAGTGGTGCCATACTTTCTTGTCCCATAGTTATGCATTTTGGAAGACTCGTAACTGAAATATATAAGTTGAAACTTCGAAACAGTGAAGGAAAAGTTACACCTCCTTTCATTGCTTAGGTTTAGATATGGGCATGGAGGCGTGGTGTAGCCCACTGCACTTCTCATTTAATACTTATTTGTCCGTCCCCACCCCCACCTTACATAATCTTTTGTTGGACCTGGACATTATAGTTTGTTGTAGCTTAGTTATCATTGTTATTCATTTCATGATAATCTTGAAAGAAGCCATGTTGATTTACCTTTGATTGTGATACGCTTTTTGAATCTGCAGTGGACATCATTGACATCTCATCAATCAGCTCATCTATAGAATGTTGGAGCATGGAGTTATCTCAAAGGAGTTTTAATGCTTCTCAGAAGAGTTTTCCGTCTTCTAATTATCATTCAGGAACTTTGATATCCAGTTCTGAAACTACGGCCGCACCTGTGTTTGATGCCAACTCTTTAAAGATGAGAGCCACCTTTTCAACTTCTGGCTCATGCAGTGGGGTATCTGGTAGCTCAAATAATGGGGCTCATTTAAGCACTAATAGTTCATGGATAAAGCTTGGTTTTGGAAAGAAATCTGAGGTTAGTGAAGACACCAAGTCTGAACTCCCGGAGGACAGCCAGGATCCTTTTGCTTTTGATGAAGATGAATTTGAACCTTCTAAGTGGGACTTATTAGCAGGAAAACAAATTGTATCTCAAGCTAAGAAAGGCAGGGTAGCAGTTGGAGAGCACGAAGGAGGGAGTCAGTCTCTAATGGTGTTGAGCCAACAAGAATCAAGTAGCATGGAGCATCATCCCTCTTCTGATGCTTCTTGTTCATCTGCCATTGATGAAGAGAAATCCAACCTTCTAGCAGACTGCCTCCTCACAGCAGTTAAGGTAAACAAATTCACTCAAAGCATACTGCTTGTGAATACTTCTATTGATGAAAATGGGATACATCATTACATTTAGGCAGTTTGATGACTGTGGATTGCATTGTCTGCTCCTATTGGCACAGAATCTAATCTGTCAAGTGTGGTCAAAGATCCATCTAAAGTCAATCTGAGAATTGCAAGGGCATTGTTATATTTTCCCAGCACTACAGTTGAAGTATAATTGATAAATTTCATTTGTATATTATTACTGAAGTAGCTCGACTATCCAGAATCTAAACTGTGAATTGAGGTCAAAGATCTATCTAATGCCGCGTGAGAATTACGACGGGATGTTTGTGTTGTCTTAGTGTTTTAGTAGAACAAAAAAGGTGATAAATTTCATCCATATATGGTTATTGGTATACTCACTGGCTTGACCATTCCTGAATTCCAGATCTTCTCTTTTTGAGTTTTGTTACGATGCTCTTTTTCTTTTGATGCTGCATGGCTTGGCTTGGCTTTGATACTCACCGACATTTATGAATCCTTAAAAATTCATCTTCGGACTTGCTTTGGCAGGTCCTGATGAACTTAACGAATGACAACCCCATTGGTTGTCAGCAAATTGGAGCCTGTGGAGGGTTAGAGACGTTATCCTCTTTAATAGCTGGACATTTTCCGTCGTTCAGCTCACATTTGCCTACTTTCAGTGAGCTAAGAGACGAATCAGTTCTTGAAGTTGGACCTCGGAATGATAGACATCTCACTGATCAAGAGTTGGATTTTCTTGTCGCTATTTTGGGCTTGCTTGTTAACTTAGTTGAGAAGGATAGTCGAAACAGGTAATTATTTAATTTATTTTCAATATACTTTGTAATTGTTCTTCATTTAAAGCTTCAGTGACTGAAGGACACTTTTGAAATTAGTTTGTTGCTTGCTCCTTTATTGTATCCATCAAATAGAGCTAGATTTATTTTCCAGCTCTCTACTTAGTGCCGTGATTTGGGATTTGTTATTCATAGAATCTCCATCATTTCGCATGACAAAATACAATGCCTTCCTTTTAATGCACTTGTAAGCAACATTTTTAGAATGATTGCTATAAAACACGTGCGAGTGTAGTATGTTTGATTCAAGTTGGTCTATATTCCAAATTGGATCATTGACGTGAATCTTTTCTCGATTGTGCCGTTCAGTAAAGCTCGAAATTATATCTTAACTATAGTCATCAGTTTTGTTTAGTCTCTCCCTCTACCATTCTACCTCTAGTGAGGAGAGTCCAGATAATAGGATTCTATTCCTGTGGAAGGGTGCTAAGTCATTAGTTTAGTGGTGAAAGCATCCTATGTTTTTCTAAATCTTGAACGCATTGCACAACCAGCTAAATTTTCATGAGCTACCTAATTCATGAGGGGTACTATGTTACACTCTCAACATGCGAATTTCATTTATTAAAACAGAAAGGGGTATTACCCCCTTCATATGCTAGCTTTTCATCTATAGAATGTGAAGGCCCTGAGCCGTAGGCTAAAGCCCGCTACGTCCTGCCCACTGTCCCCCCAACACCTAGGTCAACAAGGCCTACCACAAGCCACCCCAAAAGTCCATGGATCTGTAGGTGCTTAAAGATAGTGGAGGAGGGATACTTATTGAACCACACTAAGTTTCCCCATCTATCTGATGTGGGATTGGGTCTTACAAACTCCCCCACTTAAATCCTTGACTGCCTCGTCAAAGCTGGGCCCAAAGTCACCAAAATGTTTGCCCCGGATGTGCAGGATAGATGGGGGTTGGGATTTTACAATCCCCCAACTTAAATCCTTGATGTCCTCGTCAAGGCCGAGCCCAGTAGTCACCAAAATCGTAGTGCTGGGTGATGTAGGATAGGTGGGTATTGGGGTCTTCCTTGCCAATTTACATGGAATGGGAACGGACAGAATTTGTTGCACTATTTATATGTTCTGAGTTTGAGCATAGTATGGTAGCGTTGAGGCATTTTATTCCAGTCTGAAGTTTTTGTCAGACGAGGGCATCGTACGAAGTTCATAGCTGACATGTTTGTTTATTCAGGTCTTAGTACTTATACTAGTAATGTGACCAATTATGCTAGCCATGGGCATGTTTGATGCTAAGTATGCATTTTCTTTTCTGCATGTTTCTTCACTTTATTTTTTTCTCTTTAAATTGCAGTTCCATCTTGAAGTGATGCAGGAGCATGGTTGCGCTTGACCTACAAGGGTTGGGCCAATAGTGATGTAGAACACAGCGGAACAAGGACTTTAGAAGGCTGTTTTTATGGTTTAATGCATAGATTTGAGAGATTAGGGTTTTGGGGGGTGATTAGGGATGTAAAAAGCAAGGTTGTCAAAGCTGTCTTGGTAGTTGGTACTAGCCAAGAGCAGTGATTTGGCTGTAAAAGAGGAAGAAAAGAGCCTGGCTTCACACCGAGGCAACCTTAGGCGTCAAACCTAGGTTTCTTGAGCATCACGCCCAAGGCGAATTGCATCACACAATTCAGGGAAACATAGCAAACTTTTGCTGGAAATTTCTTGTTATTCAACTCTCTATCCCTCAAAACTGAAGCTATTACTACCTTTATATAAGCTTAATCTAATTCCTAATTCCGAAATTGGAAACTAATCCAAGACTACTTAAACAAGAATCCTTCAAGGATTAGGGCTCAACTAAATAATACTAACAATTAAATAAACTCCTAATTTAATATGAAAAACCTTATTCCAGCAATGTAGGAAATTACTGAAATACTTCTACACTATAAATATTAAAATAAAAACTAATAAACATAATATTGGTGCTCTTATATTTGCTTTTTCGGGATCCTCATACTCACTGCATCATGAAGCTTAGCATGAACTTTTTGCATATGATGATTTATGTTATTTGAAGTATCAATTGAAAAAAACTTGGAATATTAAATTTGTGTGCAATATTTGCTTCAGATCACGGCTTGCAGCAACCAGTGTTTCATTGTCTAGTTCAGATGGGTTGGAAGATGAACATAGGGATGTAATTGCTCTGCTGTGTGCCATCTTTTTGGCCAACCAAGGGGCTGGAGAGGCAGCTGAAGAAGGAAAGCATTCAACATGGGTATGTGACGGTTGCTCCACTAATATGCTCTTCCTAAAACAGCTTGTCACTTATAGCTGAATAGGTTCACGCAGATATAATTCACAAGTTATTATTGCAACAAGTCCCTATTTTGAATTATGGGCATTTAGCAAAAGTGATGATCGTTTCTGGGACATTGGCTGTAACAAATACAGGCATAATGCAAAAAAAATAAAAAATAAAATATGACACTGGGGGTTCAATTATGCTTTCACTGCATATGTTCTGAACATTGCACATGCATGCAGGATGAGGAAGATCCTATTTTACAGGGAGAGAAAGAAGCCGAGAAAATGATTGTTGAAGCTTATTCAGCTCTTCTACTCGCATTTATTTCGACTGAAAGGTTATTAGTATTTTGTTATCAGACTTTCTTTGTAGCAGGTTGTGCATACATTTGTTTCTCAATTCTCATAAACCATTTCATCTGAATATTTCAGTAAGAGCATACGTAATGCCATTGCTGAATGTCTTCCGGATCACAAGCTGGCAATACTGGTTCCCGTATTGGAGAGATTTTTGGTTTGCATCTTTCTCTTCCCCCTCCGCCTTACTTTCACTATATTGCGTGTGATCATTATGAATGGCTAATTATACTCTCCCGTTCCTGCCTTTTTCTGCAGGAATTTCATTTGACACTGAACATGATCTCACCCGAGACTCACACGACAGTGCTTGAAGTTATTGAATCATGCAGATTGGCTTAGGGGCTCAAGATTGTAGTTTGACTCTTGTACAGCTTCAACACCTTCCAATCCACCATGTCTGGTACCATTACATGATGATGCCCATTGGATATGGGATTGCTTCGCAACACTTTCATACTAACCACAAGCTTCCATTAGGTGGCATTGACCCAATTGACCCCGATATTTTTTTTTTCTCCTCCGTGGTTTTGGTGGCTGGTTTCTTGCTTGTAATATTCTTTTACCCCGTTAGTCTTTTGTTCTTTCACCATCTTGGTGGCGGCTGATGTCAGAATATAGGGAATAATTAGCGAAATTGTTTTAGTTCGCCGCTTGCAATGTTAAATGTAATTTGGATCTGCATCTGGGCTTATAGTTATACTGGTGTTCCTTGTTGTTTGTATCCCCGGGTGTTTGTGCTGAGCTTTGTTATTTTTGGCACATTTGCTAGTTGGTGAGGAGAATACTTGGTTAATTTTACATGAGTAAATTGAACCGCTGTATTTTTCCAAATAGTTAAACAGACATCACTCTAAAATCTCCTCATAAAAGGATGCATTTCTCAATAAATAAATAAATACTGACACATCACATGGTTTTTGAAGGCAAAATCTTGATTTTAAAAAAATGCAGTGAGAACATTTTTTTAGTTCAATAGTTCAAAACCAACTGTCATTGAAAAAAATGAGGTTATGGATTTCCCCTCATCTCCACCTGCCTCAGCTTCTTATTCTATAAGCAAGATTCCAGAGGCCCCAAACTCCCAACTAGTGTAGCGTCTCAGGTGAAGAGGAGGGGCTGGTAGGTAGTAGGCTGGTCAGTGATCGGCGAACTCCGGTATGCGTTCGTGCCGGCCAGAAGGGCTGCCCGAAAAAGTTCATAAATGACGGGACGAACAAATAGGGTTAATTATGTCGATCTTGGCTTTGTCCGCACGCATATCGGATCTTCTTAGCCGAGTTCAGATAACTTGGGCGACAAGCATCGAATAAGGACCACAAACCCCTGAGGGGTGGCCCATTGGTAGAACTGAAGCATTATAATATGTAAAGTCTCAGGTTCGATCCCTTCCCACGTTCCTTAGGACCAAAAAAAAAAAAAAGGAACACAAGTGATCAAAATGGTGCTAGCTAGTAAATTCTGTAGCTAGCATTGTCCGATTAACACATATATGTACAAATTACACTCATGGAACTACATCAAGTACATATATACAGAACAAAATCAAACAAGAGAACAAAGGAAGGAGGAGGAGGGTGGGGAGTCAATCTGCACACGTACTCAAAACTGCAATACTCTCGGACAGAAGTAGTTTATCAGCACTAACTCTTTCACCAAACCTATACGAAAATCTCAGCGTTCCTTGTGAATTAACGGAACCCCTCTGCACAGGATAACATACCATGGCGCTGCCTCCACCCGCATACGCATGATCATAAAGGTCTTTCACGGACGTGTGCACCTCCCCAACATAACGGTCCCCGAGCTTCCGTTTGCAATACAACTTAATCACAACCCTCGCTCCGTAATGGTCCACCGACGACTCCCCAATCGTATACCTCATCGTGTAGTTCCATGCCGGGTTCACCTCGCCGTGCTTGTCTACCTGTGTTCGCTTCTCGGTTTTCGGGTCACCCCCGATTGTGACCTTGGCGTAAACTTTCATTTTACCTAGATGTCGCACGTACTCGAGATCGATCGCGGAAATGAGGGTTATCTCCAATTTCCTGCATTCCATATCTCTCTCTCTCTCTCTCTCTCTCTCTGTTTGGAGTTGAAATTAAACTGTGTATTGGAGATGACTACATATAACTAAAATGTCCAACAAAATATATAGATACACTTATATTTTAAATATCTCCATAGCTAGCTTGTTCGACCAGCCTAGCTTAATTAGCTACTGCTCATAATAAAATGGTTTCGTTGACTGACCAAATCGCAACTTACATATTGAAAACAGGAATTAGAGAAGAGAGTTGGTACGTAGTTTCATAGCCATTTCGAATAACAACCTAGCTAAGATTCCATTTGGTAATTGATCCTAATTGAAAAGTCAAGCTGATG
>JAOWAN010000001.1:17763935-17775410 GCA_028566635.1 Lobelia cardinalis
TTTGCTGTGCGTCTCTATTACCGTGACCTTAAGTGTTTAGAGAAATCGGTAAACACTGGTGATTGTACCTTCTGACAGGAAGACTAGTGCATCGCTGTTAAACAGACAACTGCGGGAATAAGAATTGATGTCAATAATGAACTGGAACATGAATGATAATTAATGGTGGACTCCATGACCTTAGATCTTTAGCAATAATTGTTTTACAACCAAAATCACTCTATTAGACTTTACTACTACCTTGGCTAATTTACTTAAACCAAGTCCTTAGTGGATCGACATCCTATTTACCATTATCTGCATTAAGCTAGTTCATTGTAGTCCTAGTAGTAAGTAGGTTAATTTTATTTCTTTTTTGAGCACCCACGACAGTGCGATCACCATGCAGGAGGAGTTTGATGCTCTTGTCCACAATGGTACCTGATGGCATCCAGAACCTCGTAGGGTGTAAGTGGATATTCAAAATTAAGTATCATTCTGACGGCTCTGTTGACAGGTACAAGGCCCGGTTAGTTGCGAAGGGGTACCACCAACGTTCGGGAATTGACTACAGGGAGACATTCAGTCCAGTGGTCAAACCAGCAACTATCAGACTTGTTCTCACCATTGCCCTGAGCCGGGGCTGGGGACTTCGACAAGTTGATGTCAGTAATGCATTCCTGCAGGGTCAGTTATATGAGGATGTGTACATGGCTCAGCCACAAGGGTTCATTGATGCTAACAACCCCTCTCATGTCCGCAAGCTGCGCAAGGCAATCTATGGTCTCAAACAAGCCCCCAGGGAGTGGTATTCTGAGCTTCATCACTTTCTTATCTCTCAAGGATTTGTGAACTCCCAAGCCGATACATCTTTATTTGTGTTTAGTCAGTCTGGGGTTCTTATGTATCTGCTGGTGTATGTAGATGACATCATAGTTACCGGCTCTGACCCTGGCACTGTGCAGCGGTTTCTGAAGACACTAATGTCTCGATTATCTCTTAAGGACCTTGGAACTCTATCTTATTTCTTGGGTGTCGAGGTTCTCCCACACGCTCAGGGTATTCTCCTCTCTCAAAAGAAGTATATACAGGATCTTCTTCAACGCACAAACATGACAGGTGCCAAGCCAGTAGCCACTCCTCTCGATCATGTCTCCCCCCCGTCTCTAGTTGATGGAACTGCCTTGGATAATGTTACCGAGTATCGGGCTGTCGTGGGCAGCCTTCAATATCTCTCCCTTACTCGTCCTGATATTGCCTTTGCCGTCAATAAGCTGTCTCAATTTATGCATCGTCCAACGTCTTCTCACAAGGCCGCCGCCAAGTGCCTTCTTCGCTATCTCTGCGGTACTCTTGATATGAGACTACTCATTCGTCGAGTCTCTCAGCTATCCGTGTATGCCTTCTCTTATGCCGATTGGGCCGGCAACAAGGATGATTACACCTCTACCATCACCTACCTTGTTTACATTGGTGGGAGTCCCATCTCTTGGTGCTCTCGTAAACAGCGTACGGTTGCCCGATCCTCTACTGAGGCCGAGTATCGGTCCGTCGCCTCCACCGCTGCCGAGATTCGCTAGCTCTCGTCTCTGCTGGATGAGCTCCACTGTTCTACTCATCCCACACCAGCGATTTACTGCGACAATCTCGGTGCCACCTACTTAAGCAGCAATCCGGTCTTTCACTCTCGCATGAAGCATGTCGCCCTCGATTTTCAATTCGTTCGTGAACAAGTTCAGTGCGGCCTTCTTCGAGTCACTCATGTTCCTGCTGTTGATCAACTTGCTGATATTTTGACGAAGCCATTACCTCATCTTCCTTTTACCGCTCTTCGGGACAAACTTGGACTTACCTCTCGCTGTTCAACTTGCGAGGACGTATAACAGCGTATATATTTTCTGTAAATAGATTACTTTTGTATCGCTGCTTAGAATTTCTCTTGTATGTGTATATATACACTTCAATATAATCAATAGAAATATCTTTGATATTCTAAATTTATCTCATTCTCAAAAGGCAATAATTGTACCAAAGAAGATAAATTAAAAGACGCATCAATAGCGAACTTGCAACATCTTCCTCTCCGACAATATTCTTGGGCCGACCAATTAACCCAACCCCAGCTCCACCAATTTCTCTCTCTCTCTCTCTCTCTCTCTCTCTCTCTCTCTCTCTCTCTCTCACTAAATTACAAAACTGAGCACATCTCCACCAGTTTCCATTTATGAGTTTTTTGCTTCGAAAAAAGTTCAAAACACAAAAACCAAACTCTGTTTTCGTGCCATTTTTGTTTTGCCGCCTCCCCTTTCTAAAATCTCCAACACTTCCTACCAATGAAGCCACCGGGAATATAACGAAAATTCCGGTGACTTCCATGGAAACCAGCCACCAATTTTTCTCTCTTCGCCATTTCTTACAAAAGACCAAGAAAAATAAGTCTCTCTTTGCCCTTCTCTCTCTCCTCTTATTCCTACTCTTATCTTACAATGGAGCTTACATATTCTCCGTCCACATCCCCTTTCCCTCCAACCCAACCCAACCGGGCCCCTCCACTTTCTTGCCGGAAACCGTCGCCGGAAAATCCAGAAACCCCATCCACGTGTCTTCTTCTTTAATGTACGCCGTCAAAGAAGAGAACCCACCTGCATTTCCAAACACCCATTTACCCCTTCTCCGTAAATCTCACAGCTTTAAACTTGTAAACGAAACCCCGACGGAACCCGCCAAAAAATCCTCGCCGGAAAATTACGCGGGAAAATCAAGAAAATCAGTTCCATTTCTGCTTAAGTTGAATTCTTTTCTTTCTGAGAAATCTCTAATCAACTCGCAGAAAAGAAGGCGACAGCGGAAGCGGGTGTTCAGGACTTTGCCTTTTGGAGGACCTCAGCCAAAGCAATTTTCAGCAAGAATTAAGGAGTTCTTTTCTGGGTCGAATAATTCTCATTGCGAGGTTCGGTTTTTCATGACTTGGATTTCTTCCTTGGAGTCATTTGGTGATAGAGAGTTTTTCTCAATAGAGACTTTGTTCAAATCACACCCCAATGGTTGTTTGGTAATTGTGTCGAATTCCATGGAATCAAGTGCCGGAATGCAATTCCTAAGGCCTTTTCTTGATAAAGGGTTTAAGGTAACTGCAATTTCGCCTGATTTTGAATACTTGTTCAAGAAAACAGTAGCAGAATCTTGGTTCAATCGTTTGATTGGAGGGGATGTTGATCCGGGAGAGGTTTCGTTGGGTCAAAACCTCTCGAATTTGCTTAGATTGGCTTTGTTGTACAAGTTTGGTGGAACTTACATAGACACTGATGTTATCGTGTTGAGGAGCTTCAAGAATCTGAGAAATTCAATAGGGGCACAAACTATAGATCAAGAAACTAGAAATTGGAGCCGATTGAATAATGCCGTGATGGTATTCGATAAAGGGCATCCGTTGCTTTACAAGTTCATTGAAGAATTTGCACTAACTTTTGATGGGAATAAATGGGGTCACAATGGTCCTTACTTGGTTTCAAGGGTTGTTTCGCGGGTTAATGGAAGACCGGGGTTTAACTTCAGTGTTTTGCCCCCAATGGCATTTTATCCGGTAGATTGGAGCAGAGTACATAATTTGTTTCGGGCGCCTAGTAATGAGAGCGATTCAAAATTGTTGCTGTCGAAGTTTAGGCAAATTCGAAGTGAGTGCTACACGGTGCACCTTTGGAATAAGCAGAGTCGGGGGCTTAAAGTTCAAGAAGAAAGCATTATCAAAAGGATTATGTTAGATCTTTGCATCTTCTGCAATTCTTCAGCATCAGCATTGTAAGTATAGATAGAATAAGCATGACAAGGTTATGCATCAATTTACAGATCTATAGATGTTGTTATGAAATGTATGAATCAACTTGGTTCATTCTACAAATTTAGCTAGGAAGAGACATGGGAGAAAAAGAAAATCTCTCTTATAGTTAGTTACATTAGTCCGTGTTCCGTTTTTGATTGTTTTAGCTGTACCATCTGTATGATTTGAAATACGAGAAGCAAATTTTACAAGTCTAATCTAGTTAGAATATGCATGTTGAGCTAGCTCTGTTTTTGAGATTGCTAATGCAATCAACTCGTAAGTGCAATAAAGTGAAAAAATTTATTCATTTTTAGTTGTTGTTTATCGAAACCACTTGCTCATCTTCCTTCGTGTTGTTAATAAATTGAATGATACATCTATGATTGTTACTTATGAATATGCTAATTTGGGTGGTTCGCCAAAAGCTTTTATTATTTTCGAATTTGATTCGTTTGCTGTGAATGCATGTGAGCAACTCCACGTGAATCTGATGCAGTTTGAAAAGTTTAGTACCTGCATAATCTGTGATTCATCTGTCCTTCTTCAACAAGATGCAAGAATTAGGTGAAACACCAACTTCTTACGGATATTGGAAACATGATGTTCTTGCCATAGATTAACCTAGAATGTCATTCCAGTTCTCCTCAATATCAAAGAAAAGGGACATTTTAGTCATTTCCTTGTTCATGTTTTACACATCTCGTTATTTCATAATTGTGCATTTTTTTAACAGTGGTGTCCAAGATCTGGTATTTATTGACTGATTTTGTGTTATGTCCTAAATGCATCCATGAGGTGTGATCCATCACTTTTAGTCATTGATTAAAGTAAGACCCATGTAAATAGTCAACAGTTTCTGCTTTGTAAATAATTGCCTTGGCCATGTTCTCTTTTTTGGGCATTTGCTTAGTGCTGGGCTTGACCTACATGTTCTGTCTGGTTATGTGCCTTCATACTTAAACTGATACTCGTGATCTTGTTTGTAAATCTTCTAATCTATGTTTGACGTCTCAAATTTTTGCTTCAAGTTCGTGGGGATCAAAAAGATTTAGGTTTCGGGTTAATTTCCTTCCATAAAGATGGATTAGGAATTGCGTATCCTTGAGGGTAGAAGAATTATTGGTAAGTGGGTAGAGAATTGAACCTTTATGAGCCATCCCTTTCTGAACCATTGTGGTGCTATCCAACGGCATGTGGCCATTAGATGTGCTTTCGCTTTCTCTATCTAATTATTCACCCAACTCTCATATTGTATAGAAAATCAGTGTTCCTTTTATTTCTCAACCCGAAATTAGCACAGTTCATATTTGCCATTTAGGCTACTACTACAGCACGCCATGGTGCAGTTCATGAAGCACTTGGCACCAATGGAAAACCTTAGCTGATAAGTTGAGTGCTAGCAGCGCGTACTATGATTAACAATAATTATGAAAAGGAAACTGCTATAGACAATCATAAAAGAAAAAAGAAGAAAAGTGATTAGAAGGGAAGGGGGGTGGGGGGGGGGGTTATACAAAATAAAGAAAAGGAAAAACTGACCACTCAAGTGAGAACATTTTAAATCAAGCTACTAATTAGTTACTCCCAATTGAATAAGAGCCCCTTAAAGATATCTGGTGGTCCTATAACCAAGTTGCATTTCATAAATTCTGCTCAGCAAGGCTCTGGCAGCAAGTGCAAAGAGTTCTAAACTAGCAATTAAAAAAAAAAAAAAAAAAAAAAAAACTTCTAAACCTTCATCAAATCCTTCAATCCAAAACTATACTTCTAAATTTTTGTGTACGACAAGAATTTTACATGTCACACTTACAAGGATTTCAACCAGAATCATGGCAGCGTGACTGTGATATCATAATCTTCCACCTTCCCCTCTCATTTTACAGCCGGGGGGTTCTGGGTGACGTAATTTCATATTTATGATGCAATGTCTTTGTTATAGAGAATTCTGCATGATTTAGGTCCTGTCTGGAACAGCTTGACTTAGCACTTCAGGTATCAGATAATTCCCAACATCAATTCTACATATACAATAAAAATTAACAAAAAAAGCAACAACAAACTTAAAGTGTTGTACATTGATTGCAACGTACAATACTTCAATGATGATGTTGATTTTTTTTTTTGTTGATGTACATCTAACATTTTCAATTCTGAGAGCCCTTAATAAGATGTGTCAAAATATTCTTCAACCTACTGAGGAATAATAAGAGGTTGGGCCTTCAAATATTATTCTTTCTGCACTAAATGCTGATGCTCCACATTTTCAAGCTCCAATTCACCTCCCTGCCATTCCCTCTCATTCTCGAAAAGCATTTCAATTTGCTCCAATGACTTCCCCTTAGTTTCTGGAACACAAGTATAGACAAAGACGACGGAGAGAGCTGAAATAGCAGCAAACACAAAGAATGTTCCTCCAACTGTAATCGCACGAGTTACTGAGAGGAATGACATGGCAACCACTCCACTACTAACCCTACTCCCCACAGCCCCAATTGCTGACGCCTGAGCCCGGAGCCTTAAAGGGAAGATCTCTGATGTCAAAACCCAGCATATCGGTCCAATTCCAATTGAAAAGAAAGCTACATTACCACAAACAGATAGAATCGCCAATTTGACTCCAAGAGAACTATTCCCCATAAAAGAAAGGGTAAGGCCTAGACTTAGCAAACAAGTAGTCATTCCAATAGTACTAACATAAAGCAGTGGTTTTCTACCCAATCTATCGATTAGAAATATAGCTATCAGTATGGAGCTTGTTTTTGTGAACCCAACCCCGACAGTAGCAGCAAGAATATTGGTGTTACCCTTGATTCCCGCATCTTTAAAGATCGTAGGGCTGTAGTATACAGTTGCATCGATTCCTGTGATTTGTTGGAAACACTGGATTCCACAACCAGTAATCAGCATTCGTCTCACTCCAGGAGAGGGGTTTAGCAATTCCCGCCACACAGCTTTCTCTTGGTACTTCTCAAGATTGGAGTAACCTGCAGCTTTCTGTATTTCTGCTAATCTCTCCTCTGCTTCTCTTTCGCTGTCATTAGTCTTCAAAAGCACTTGTCTAGCCTCATCAATTCTGTTTTTCATCACTAACCACCTTGGGGATTCTGGAATAACACACAGCGCACAACCAATGAAGACTGAAGGGAGAATTCCTACAGCAAGCATGACTCTCCAGTTTATGTGAGTTGGGAGTCCAGAAAAGGCATAATTTGATACGTAACCAAGGAGGATTCCAAGGTTTATGAAGATCTCAGGGAAGGAAGTTAGTGATCCTCTGGCAGAGGTTGGTGATATTTCTACAATATAAACAGGCGCTATCATGACGCCAAAGCCAATTCCAATTCCGGCCAAAAGCCTGCCTACCATTAGAATTCTGAAAGAAGGGGCAATGGCCATGACAGCCGCACCTGTCTGGAAAATAATGGCTGCAAATCCCATAGTCCATTTTCTACCGATTGCATCTGATGTTTTTCCACCTGCTAGACTACCCAAAAGTGAAATTATGCTCAAGATACCAACTAGGACTTCTTCTTGTACCTCAGTGATCTTCAAATCTTCTTGTATAAATATAATAGCGCCGCTCATAACTCCCACATCTGTTGATGAACAATTGTTGCAATTATAATCTGAGAAGCACTATACACATGAGCAATCCATTAAAGGAAAAGAATTTGAAGTGTCTTGAGTGGAAATTATGAGTGAATCATCTCCGACACAATCACCCCTTGATCAATGTGGTTTTATGTCAATTTCCCATTTGGGTGTAGCCAACAAGATTTCCTCTTCTTGATGGTTTAGTCCTGCATCTCTTAGGTAGGGTTTGAAAGCACAGAATCTAAGACATTGGAATTGAATTGAGAGCTCATATAGTTCCAGTATGAGAATAACTTTGACTCCAGTTCCTACCCCAAGGCATGAATTACATGATTCCCAACATAACATTATAAAAGTTAATTATGAAACACAGATTTTAGTGAATGTGTCTGCCTGCCTTTAAGACACTTTGTCAGAAAACCCACAAACAGTTTCACCTAATTAAGATGTTTATTCTTTTTTGCTTCTGTTCAGAAGCACGAGTTGATAAAACATGGATAACATATAAAGTTATATCCCTAGCCTTCCGACTGACGGAATTTGAATCAGATGAATTTATCAGTTGGTAGAATTTTCTAAGGCTTCTTCATATACATCAGCAGTGCTTACAGATACAATTGAAACTGTACTAACTTCAGTACAGAAAACAGCATCAAATGTGTACCAATGTGGCACTACCCCCAAAACTACTTTGGGATTAGCATTACAATCAGATATGCTCAATTTAACGGTCTTTATTCTCACTCACTTGGGATCAGCTCCGTGAATTCTTTTCTGTCAATCTACGCAATCCAATGCCAATTCACCGCATAGGCCATATACAATTGGATATGCTAGATTAATAAAACCAGATTAATTTGGAATGTAAATCCAACGCTTCATCCCAGCAAATCGCAGAGAAGAGGTGACAGATATGGACAGAAAAGTTGATTAATTAATTTGAAGAAACATAATAAAGAACTGATGGTGAGATCAGGCAATGAATTCAAAGAAAAGAAATGCAGGAGGAAGCAAGGGGAAGGGTAATACCAACCATAGCCAAGAAGGATGGAATTGAGGGAGGCAAAAATGGCACATGCCATTACAAATCTCCTGGTGCTGTCTGTTCTCCTTTGTTGTTGATGATGATCAACACCACCCAATTCTCCTTCCATTAATTCAGAATCCATCCTCCTGTACTTTTTTGTCCCACTTTTCCCATTTTCTTGGATTCCCAATCCCATTTGTGTGTGGTTTAGTGACCAAAAAAAAAAATTATATATATATATATATATATGTATAATTGAGAGGGAAAAGGGCAAGTCAAGAATATGCTATCTATAACTGCTACCTCTTTCCCTCTCTATACTTGTATCTTTCTCTCCTTCTACCTTAGATCTGACAGAGAAAGAATGGAGGAAATGGGTATTGAATTTTCTGGAGAGAATTTTCATGAGCTTTTTTTTTTTTTTTCTTTTTCTGTCTCTGCTTTTTCTTTTTCTTACATTTTAGATCTGATTTTAGGACAAGAAAGGAGGGAAAGGGCGAATGTGGGCTTCGGATTTGGTGGGGAAGGGGGGCGAGTCAGAGAAGGTCCTAAATATTGTTCCAAGAATGTAGGTGGTGGGTCCCATTTGACATATTAATTTCTTAACCCACACAACCACACTTGACGAAAAGGTGGAAAATATGAATTTGAATTTTCTTTGTTTCATTTCATAATTTTTAAAAATTAACATATATGCTAAATGATTTGGGATGAAATTTTATAAAAAAGAAACATCATGTGAAACACAACAGAAGATTCGAACTCAAAAAACAGGGAATGTTGTGAAAAAAGAATTTTCGTTATTAGTGTTTTACGTGTTTAAATTTTATTTTTCATGGTGCAAATGTCAGTTTGTCACGACATTGTACGATGTTACCTGCACAATCGATCGTTACAAACAACAATTTATAAACGAAGGAAACCTACCTACAAAGACTCGTATTTTTAATGGGAGCGGCTATTTACAAAGCACACAAGTGGTAAGTATAATACACATTTACATATAATACACATTTTTTTAATATATTACTAAGTTTAAAACACTTATATTCCTATTTTATCCTTCTCTCATTATAATCTCTCTTTGATTTGGACTTGATTGGGGATCTAATGGATCTAAATTTAATTTTTGAAATATACGTATATTGGAATGGGGCTTTGATTAGAGTACGTACCCACCCACCAAGTGCATAGAATCAGTCCTTCATAGGGAAAGCTAGAGCTTGATCTAATCTTTCGTCAATTCTAGCTAGCGCATCCATTTCTAGAGTTATTCCATGTGAATCGTGTTCCTTTAAAACTCAGAGGCTTCATTTCTCCATAACAATGTTAAACTTCTCCATTCTCCTCCCGTTTATTTTACCTCCCCTGAAGTTGTTATTTCAATGAAATCACCTCATGATGGAGGCAATGAAGATGAATTAGCTTTCTTTTTCAGTCAAAGTATTCCACATTGATTCCCGTTTTATGTTTTTCTGGTTGCGAAAATAGATGAGAAAGTTCGCAAAATTATTGACTCCGGTGAAATTCACAAGAGCTGGATATCTTGATGATCATAGGCCACAACTTTTCCGTTAACTTTTAGAGAGATTCAAGAGAACCCAGATGGGAGGCCCATATGCCTCCCTCTTGACCTTCCGTGGGAGCTCGAAAATGTGATGCAAAACCGCAGGGTTTGAATGATTCCGTCAGCATTATCTTCCTTCGCTTTCGGTTAAAAAAAGAACCACGATATCTGGACTATTAGAATCACACAACTCTCTGCAGTGGCATCAAAACAAGTTATTTGTTGTTCCATTGCAATTCAGGTTATTACCTTTACTCGGGAAAATTGAGCTTGATTCTCATTCAATCTGGGTAAACTCAGTGCTTCCCTCAACCGATGTTCTTCTATCGTTGGTTCCCAATCGAAAAAGTCTCCCCCATCCACTCTTTGTGTGCTGTTTTCCTTTTATGAGACTCCTGCGACGTGTACTATTGGTAGCTCTATGAGAATTTTGTAGTCCAACCTGTTTCATTAGATGAAGCTCACTTGCTGCTCGCGCAAATGGGCGTAGGCTAATAATTGGACTCTGTAAGAAATTAGATCTCGAGCTTTTTCCCATTTAAAAACATTAGCGGTTTCTCCCATTTTCTTTCTATTGAATAGCAATGGATTGATAGGATTTTAGTGGCGCATCCCAGCCTGTTCAAAGATTGCTATTAGAAGTATGTGGTAATTGTTTTTGCTGAATTTATCAAGAAAATTGTAAATCTGTTACATGAGTTTTTAATTTTTATAAAGTCTACAATGAAAAACCAAGCACATAAATTAGCAAAAGCAACATGCATTTTTGGTGTGATGTAAATCTGAGGTGAGAGCTGTCTGAAAAGAGGAGGAAATGGTTAGAGGATTGGGTATGTTTGGGAGATGGGGGATGAAAATGGTGGCGGTGAGCAGAAAGATGGGATTTTCCGAGTTATTGTAGAACGAACATGGGAAAGAGGAGGATTGGGGTTATTAAAGACTTTTTAATAAGATTGTTTTTATCATAAATTTAAACTCAACATTTATGTGCTTTGTAAATAGTTGTTCTCTTTTTAATTCATAAAATCAGAACTTTCTCTCGTGAGCATTTAAAGGGTGTGTTGGCATTTACATTTTTGCCACATAATTTGAAAAGTAGCTAAAAGTCACATTTATTTGGTAAGTTTTAAAAAATATTCATTTTTTTTATATATTTACTTTTTTTATATACTCATATATTCATATTTAGATCATATTAAACCTCGCATCTCACAACTACCACTCGATCTCTTTCTTTCGTCATCACTATCATGTAAATATTCAAATTTTAAGCCATAAATTAGTAATTTAGATTTTCAACAAAAAAAACACAAAATACAAATAAAAGTAAAATTTAAACAAAAAAAAATTCAAAAATTGTGTATTTAACCGTACTCTTAAGCAATGTTAGCTAGAAAAAATAGAACAAATTGAGTGTCTCTTCCCACAACTTTCGACTTTCAACCTTCAACCATCCGGAAGGATGAGGAACTATTGCCTGTGGATCCT
>JAOWAN010000001.1:17809024-17830438 GCA_028566635.1 Lobelia cardinalis
GTTGTTGTTGTTGTTGTATAATTTTCAATATGTTCTTGATTCTTCGCACTGAGAAATTTTAATATCCTAGAGCAGTTACCAGGAGGCCAGAGAGATAACAAAGAGGATTGACTCGTTATGAAGCACCAAATAAACATGAAATCATGCAGGCCAACCTCTACAACCATTATCATGGACAAACACTAAATTATAGAAACTTACGATAAATAATGATAAACAACCTTGGCATCAATTGCAATTAACCAAATGATAAACAATGATAAATAAATGATAACCAAATGATAAACTAGGGCATCAATTGCAATTAACCAAATGATAAACAATGTTGTTTATAGAGCTACCAGCTCAAAATCAAATATACGAAGTTATGAAATGTGCATCACAAGAGTTGAGATAGTTATATTTAGTTCTTAATCATTTTATCTCATTAGTCATTACTACCCCCACATCTAGACAACCTTGGCATGCCCAATAATTAGACCCAGTAAAGGTAAGAATCAAGTTATAAAGCAAAGAAAATGAATCCAAACCTGCTCAGGAGAACCATATGTAATGATATCCAGAGCTTCATTCCAGTCTGTAGGGCCAATTGCACCACCCAGTGTCCGAGGCATCGGATTTCTATCAATGTGAAGCTCAGAATGACCATAATTCTCCCTAGAACAACATATTAATTAGGGTCATGAAAGAAGAACACAACGATACTGGAAAAAGTGAACAAAATGAAGTCACGAGATACCTGTTTAAGACTGGAATAGACATAGACCTCGACACTTCCCCACTTGGCTCGGCTACATCAGAACTACATCATACAGGAAAAGATAAAGCTCATTGTCAAGAAACCCATACAAGAGCCCTCGATATGGGGTAAAATTTACTCCCCTGTCCCAAAATAACTGTCATTCTCATCTCGCAGAAATTAAGAAAGCTTAACACGTAAGCCATATTATTGGTACATAACAGATATACATAATCATCCTTTGTGGTACCACTACAGCACAGTGAAAGGGCAATGAAAAATGATGAGTGGGAAAGGTGAATTCAGTAAATTCATTACAAAAGCGGTACTCATTTTGGGACAATATTACTCTCCAGAATGGACATTTCATTTCAGGAATCAAGACGGAGGGAATATCTATAATGAAAACTCACGAACAAAAGAATTATGGGGAAAACCTAAGAACTCGATACCCAGTTTATTCACTAAATGCAATTCCATAGCCATAAAAGAAAACAAATCAAGAAAACGGGCAACCAAACAAAGCAATTGAGACAAGGTATGCAATAATAGATCTTCTCCACCACTGACACTCCATTACCATCATCAAAAAAGAACTGGTCAAACAATAGTAAGGGAAAACTGCAGTCGTTTATACACTGCCCGACAGAACATGACGAAGAAATTTATACTGACACTATTAGCTAAAACACTGCTGTCAGAAATGTAATGCCATAAGATGGATTGGCAAACGAAATTTTAGCTGGTATCGCAATAAAATACATGCAAAATGGGGTTTTTTTTTAATTTAATTTTACCAATGCTATAGCGGACATGCAAAATGTTTCACAACCATTTCATTGGTGCCATTGCCATATATAAGCAGCATTAAAATCAGCAAACGTCCTATACATGCACTACATATGAACAGCTGTCAGAAAGAATGGGTGGAGTGGATATAATGCATTTAAGAAGCACACCACATATATCCAAACAATAAACAAACATGAGAGTAGGAAAGCTCAAGATGAGATATATCAATCGTAACATTTAAGAATGAAAATTTGAGGCATAAATAAGTGGTTGCTTACCCATTGTCCCTAACAGATCTCCTTAGAGCAGCTCTAGCTTCCCCTGGCTTCCCCTCCTTCCTTTTATCCATCTCTCGGGCCTGAGAAAATATAGAAGTATAATACAAATCTCTTCTTAAAGGGAGCAGTAACAGGACAAATATATACTAACCTTCCACTTAAACCTATCATCTAGCATGCTTCTTTGTGCCTCTGTCAGCTTCCCAACATATCTCCATATATCATCACCTACAGATGACACTTATTTAGCAAATGGCAAAATGTGGGGAAAGTACGAAAAAATATTTGAAAGGGGCCTCCCTTCCATCATACATATAAACTGCTCTTCCAACAATTTACTTCATCCATTTTGGGATGGACATTAAAAGGCATTTCTTCATATTATATATATATATATATATATATATATATATATTTCCAAAAAAAATAAAGAACAACGTAAACGAGAGCCACAACAGCCTCACCAAGAATCTTGTAACCAGTAGCTAGAGTATTTAGGGCAGCCTTCCTAAGTTCACCATCTCGTTCTGCTGTTAAGCTTGCAACAATTTGCAATGATTTCAGTTGCCCCGTCAGCTGTTGAAAGATGCAAAACGATAAGAAATTTTCAGGACAAATCAAAATGTATATTGAAATTTACAGTTACCTCAGCTCCATGGTTATCAAGTAAAAACCCAACAAGATCAGCACACTCTATTCGTGTCCGGTTGTTTCTAGAGCGCAGACCCTCCAAAACATAAGGAAAAGCCTTTGCTGCAGAATATGCATGAATGATCTGTTTCGTCAACTCCCGCATTTTCTCTCGTACTTTTTCGATGTTATGCCCAGACTGCAATGCACAAGGACAATAGAGTTGATAACAAAGTTTTCTCAGTTAGAGCTTAGTGGAACATTAGCAAACAAGTATAAAGAAATAACACATACAGCAACTCACACATGCACGTACAAGAACTAATGGATGTGTAGAGGATGGGGATGTCTGATCCCAAAGTATTAAAGTCCAACATAAAAACTCGTAAGAATGATTTGTTGGCTAAAAAGCATGCAAAGTGGGAGGGAACAGGGAAGCCACACATACATGACACAGAAATAAGAAAATAAAAAATGATCCAATAGAACTATCAGGGGAGCAAATCGTGCAACAAAAACACAATAAGAAGCTCAAAGGATCATATTATAACTTTTAGCTATATTAGTATGTAATAAAAAGCATTATTATGTAATTAAACAGCATTATTATGTAATAAAATATTATTATATGACACAATAAGAAGCTTAAAGGATCATGTTAAAACTTTTAGCTATACCATCTCAAGTGCATCGATGAACTTATCCAGATATTGTAAGTTCTACAAGCAAACCACAATGCCTAAAGTATTCATATTTAATCAGCAGCAACCAAAGTGGTTATCACCTTCTCAAACAAGCAAGGAAGAAAAATGGCAGCTTCAGATTCATTCATAGTATAGCCCTCGTCCCTCAGCATGTCAAAGAGTTCAGGAAGAAATTCCAGAACCTAATTCATTTTCATGTACAACAGAAGAAAGTTATAATCAAAGATATGAATTCAGCCCAAAGGAACTCCAAAAGTCAAGTATAAGTATTCAAATAATAGGATATTGCACCTTCAGTAGGCAAGACGTGTTTGATTCACAGAATCGCAAAACAAACCACCTCAAAAGAATGTCTAGAACTTCAATTACCTCCTTGCCAATTGAAGGAATAGCCTGCAAAGTCAAGACGGTATGGTTGGTAAAAAGAATGCAAGCATACTCAAGTTGAATTCAAGACACCATGACTAAGGCACCTTTTGAAGCATCTCAATGCCATCAACTTGCTTTTTAAAGTCTGTGCTCAGAAGCCGCCTATGCAAATCCTCCCTGAAGTGCTTCACAAGATCATTCTGTCCCAAATAAATATTAAGAAACCGTCAACTTGTGAAAAAATAGTAGAGGGAAAAAAAAGGGACATTTGTTTAACATCTGAGATTTCAACCTCAAGATCTTGAATTTGCTCAATACGTGGCTCCTCAAACTTAAACCTGCGAACCACCAGTCTTTCTCTATCATCCTGCATATACATCAAACCCAATCAGAGCTGCAATAGTAATGCATATTTACAAGATATAAGCACTTCGTAGTAAAGCATGCCTTGTTTGAGTCCTTGACATTTAGCAAAGCCTGCAACTGAATGGTGATATCTTGAACAGACATAATAGACTCTGGCCTTGAACCTTTTGATGAAACCACTCTCTTTAAAAAAAAATAATAATAATCAATACCCAAATATACGTCAAAACAAGATCACTGAAGTAGTTAAATCATACCGCAGATGCGGCTCTGCTTCCGTTCTTTGGTGCACGGTCACCATAGCCATTAGATTTTCCAGCCTTTGAACTGTTTTTTGATGTGGGTCCTGTCTTTGTACTTTCAAATGGCTCTGGAAGTAAACCCATTAACCATAAGTAACACAGTTCAGAGAACAATGAAACCATATACAACATCCTATGGTAGTTTACCTTGAAAAGTCCCATGCAGCTTTAGTCGCTCGATAACAATAGCTAAAGCAGGTCCTTGAATATCTCTTAAATTCTTGGTCACCTACGGTACATGACAAACATGAATCAGATTTTATCAATTTCTAGTCAAACCCAAAAAACTGCAGCCACGCACCATCTCCTGACCACAAACTCTCACAATTTCACCAAAGCATACTTCTGCAGCCTTACGAACATCTGCTGATTTATCCTAGAAATAGATCAACAGATAAAACCATTTAATCAGGTGTACAACGGATTCCACTTTAAGAAGAAAGAACTTTTACAAAAAGAATCTATATTTATAGAGATATATATATATATATACACTACCGTCATTGCTAAGGCAACTGGTTTAAGCAGATGAATTGCATCCGGAAAGTCACTTAATCCCACAAGATGTCTAGATAACCAATCAAAAAGATCTTTACGCCCTTCGGCCCCAAGTTTAGCATCAATTAGAGCAGTAATAATATAAGGTACCTAGAGCAAAACCAAACAAAAAAACAGACGAAAAAAGAAGAATAGTTCAGCTAGTTAATAATAAGAAAAAAATATATATATATTACAACGTTATGGGGACAAATTTACTGACCATCTTATCGAGCTGAACAGCTGCCAACCAAGAATCCAAAGTAGCCAAGGTGCACTCTCTCATGTGTTTTTTATTGTCACCAAGACACTTCAAAATGTCTGATAGAATGCCCTGCAAGAGACCATTCGAAACATTAGATCAGTCTATACATGAGTGCAGGGAGGGGGAGGAAAAAAATGAGTGGAGAGATAGCATAGGATCCAATTAACCTTGCTCGCCTTCTCAACTGCAGGTCCCATAGCAGATGCAACACCACTTAAGGTAGAAAGGGTGCTCATTATAAGATTCTTGTTGCTGTCATATAGCCGGCTTCTAAGAGCCCCAAACAATTCCACTGACAATCAATAAACACAACCAAAGACAGAGCCAAGAGATGTTAGATTCACTATAAGATCATCTTCACTTATCTGTTGGCATGTAACAAAACATATACCAGTTCCAGTAGGCTGAATCCGTCTATTGGCTTCTTCGATGATTTTATTTACAGCTTCAATAGATTCCAAACGAAGCTGAATAAGAAATAACATCACAATGTTATAAGCATGCAGTCCTAGATCGTTTTCATGTTAGCATGAACATTGCAATAACAAACCTTCCAGTCAGAGCTTTCTAAACTCTTCAGCAAGCTAGGAGTGATCTTTGCACTTATATCCTCACGTGGCAGGCTATCTAAGCCACCACCCGTGGCAGAGGATGTAGAATCTGATCCCTTAACCGTCTTCTTTGGAACAGCAGCAACCCCCTACAAGAATCAATACTACACGATATAACACCAAAATTTCAGAAGCGAGCAGGAACAGGGTGTCGCACACTATATAATACCTCAAAAGGATTTTTTTCACACTCTGCATCAACTACGCTAAGAAGGGCGGGTTTGACATCAGACAAGAACCCCTTGATATCTGCAAACATAGAACATCTTAGCCCCAAAGTTTGACTCAATGATTCCACAAATTTCACAAAGTGAAACCCACCTGGACCAACAAACTTATGTAAAGAACCAATAAGCTTAATAGTGGCATTTCTAGTAGCAGCAGCACTGGATTGCAGACCAGTATCTTTGCAGAAATCTATTACATCCTGCATAAATGAACATAAATTCCCTAGAATCATCACATGCTGCACTTTTAGGCTTAGGAATATATAGAACGAGGAAAAGAAGAATTAAAGAAAAATAGTATGGGCACGGTAACTTTAAGAAGCAGGCAGGGAGTGGGGACCTTTAACTTCAGAAGTGAAACACCAAAGTCTTCAACTGCAGAAACCATCCATAAAAGGCCCTCACTAAGAACCTTCGGGTTCTTGTGCTCCTTCATTATCTTGAACATCTAATATGATTGGGGAGGGAAGAGAAGTCAATTTCTGGACTGGACATACAAGAAGATTCAAGTACTCTTACCCAGTAGAAAGAATTATGCAACCAAATACCAAATATATCCATGGCTTTACAAAAGAGAGAATGCAGCTGCCATTAGACTTACTCTTTCAAAAATAAAGCCTGGGCCCACAGCTTCAGAAAAAGTAGTAAGGCACTTCATGGAATGGGAACGGGTCTTGATATCAGCCACCCTTTCAGTAATACCTGCAGAAGGATACATTAACTCCAGATATGGAACCATCTTCTAAAAATGGTTACCCTATAATTAGGATGGCACTCTCTTCATGGACGACACCAATGGTCAGGGAGGGGAAAAAGAAAAACTTCCACTTAGAATTGAACAATTATGCATTATCATTCTCAATGCGTTCAAGTAGTTGAAACGCTTTATCTATTATCCTTTAACAAATTTATAAAAAATAAAATAGAACCCCTAAACTGAACAGTCTATAATGCGAATCACAACAAGAACTTAATTAACATACAAAAATAATTGAGTTATTTAAAATCATGGCCATGTCTATAATCGAACTAAATAACAACTACAATTATATACAAAGGGCAAAAAGGAACCTACAAAAGTGAAAGTCAATTCATTGCCACCATACAAACATGCATACACAACCCAAAGCAACGGAGAACAGGAAGGAGAAAACTGTTATGTTAATTTCAATGAACACCCTCATCAATAGAAACATAGAAGAGCGAAAGCTTACCAACAATGCACAGCACAACGCATTTCTTCGGAAACTTTGATGCAGTAGAAGCTATATGGCTGATAACTTCAATAACTTGTTGCTGAACCTGAAGTTTTTTGGGGAAAAGCAACAAGTCAGATGCTTAAATAACCAGTAAAAGTGACTCTGATTCTGTGCAACCCCCAAATACAATTACCTGAACATTTTTCTCGTTCCATCCGGGAACAGCACAAAGTAAACGGACCAAAATCTCCACTGACTTATCAAGGACTTCAATTGCTTCCACCTGTTCCTTAAATGAGGTGATTGCTGCAACAACAAAAATAAAGAAAATGCAATACGTTACAAGCTGCTGATGTCACGAGAGTACTCTATTTTCATTGAGAAAAAAAATACATAATGGCCAAATTAAATTTCTCATAGCGGCTAAGATATGAATGTATTGCCCTAGACACTGCAGCTAAGATGAGATTGAAACTACACACACGCCCACCTTTAGAGAAAGGGTTTTGCTACTAAGTGCTCCTATCACACGTTACTAATTCATAACAGAAATTATTCACATAGAGGATACTCTAGTCCCCAATGCTTAGGCGTTGATTCTCAGTGTGGATAATTACCAAATATGGATTATTCACAAGTGACGTAGGAGCACTTTTCTCAAAAAAAAAAAAAGACTATTAGAGAATAGAAAAAAAAAAAAAGTAAGAAAACAAAGATGGCGGACCAGGAATCCACCGAAAAAATTACAAAGCTGAACAAAAACAAAACAAAAACCAGACTCAAAATAAAACTATTGCAACACAGCACTCCAATCCCTCCTCAGATCAGCTAAAGACGCATCTTAAAAAGCCCCAAAGCATTTTACCCACAGGGAAGGAAATTGTCTCCAACATGAGAGGAAAAGACAGCTCACGGCCCCTAAGAATTCCAGAGTTTTGCTCGATCCAAATATTCCTAGCAAACTGAAACATAAGCACAGCTCACAAAATTGAGGCATCCTTAACCTGACCAAATCCCCATTGTCAAATCAAACACAAATCCTACGAGAGCTGATACAATGATCACCCCATACTGCAAACAGAGAACACCATAAACGCCATGCCACGGGGCAATGTAAGAACAAATGTTCATGCGTCCCGCTGCTCCCCTACCACGTCACACAAACAACATTGCCTCTGATCATTTGTATTCAAACGACTGAGACCACGGACCAAGCAAAAACTCTATACAACGGAACCTTGGATTTCCAGATGAAGCAAAAACCTTGGTGCGCTGCATTAATTGTAAAGAGTCGGAAAGTTCAGTACATGTTTCTGTTTTTGGCACACAGTAAAAAACAAAACAAACATGAAGTAATATGTGACTCTCCCAGGTCTCACAAGCAAATAAATAGCAAACATTGTCTCAATCCAGGCCAATCACAAACCACCATGAAGTTGAAAATTTGTCCTTTTCACCATTTCGTTATCTTGTATGTCAAGTCATTGCAGATCCTATCACAACCGTGTGGCAGTCAAATTCACCTCTCATTGCCCTCCAATGGCAACACATCTTCGATATGTGAACCATCCAAACACAAGACCCTTTCTGGCCACCATCAAGTTAATCTCTGTCAAAGACAGCTTGAAACCTCAACCACTATCGTGACTAATCCCCTTGCAATCAAGAGAAACACAAAAAAGGCGTAAAAGCGTGGTAGGTTCAGAGAGTCGGGACTTGGAAAGATATATAAGATGACACAAGATCACTGAACTAACCTAGAAAAGATTAACAACTGTCTCAAAGATATTTACAGAACATCAAGGGTGCAATAAATAAATTTGAAACCTTCCTAAAGCAATTTATCAGTGAGTATCCCATATGTTAAAAATTAAAAACAGCAAAAAGATTGTTCCAACACTTTACATCACAGACAAATCCTAAAGTTTTGTAAAATATTAGTTGTTTCTTGTATTTCAGTAAAATGAGAGGCATGAGAACCTTCAAGCCGCTCTTTCCACACAGCACTCTTCAACTGAGAAATTGTATCTAGTTGTATGAGAGAACCCAATCTGCTTTCAATCTCTTCAAGAGCCATATCTGCCGGCTGCAAGCAATAAGAAATCGAAGAAGTTTGATTACAAATTAAAAAGCATTACATATCCACCAAATCAAAAGTGGAAAATTGAGCATTGACCGCCAACAAAAACAATGCTAGTCACCTCAACATCTTCAGGTTCCAAAGGCTTTACAGATTTGGATTGTCCCACTCCATCGCCTTTCTTGTTGACAACGGACTTCACAGGAGCCCCTTTTTTAGTAGCAGGCTGAAGATGTTTAAATATTCAGAAAAGACATTTAGAAACATAAAAGCATAGACGGAGGATGGCTTGTAGGCAACACTCACAGCAGCCTGGACAGGTTTCTTCCCACTAAGCATACTAGCTGCCGATCTCCTAACGAATGATGCATCTGAAGCCTACAAGTAAAGGGTGATTGAATGTAAAGCTGCCATTACAGAGAGCTCATCATTTTGATGAAGAAAATAAAACAATGGTGCCAAAAGATTTTTTTTTTTTTTTAATTGAATGAAAAAGGTGTATCCTATGGGACACCTTTCAAGAAAGATAGGCCAAAGTGTAATATGAAACAATCATGGTAGAACAGCTACTCCATTCACAGTTATACATCTTGAATCCAAGTAACTCCCTCCCAGAACAGCTCTAACTGTCTCAAATGTCTATATTAAACATCCAATAGAAACATTCACCAAACTTCACTGTCAGGCTTCTTTACCCTTCACATGTGCGGTAGCTGATATAGATGCATCCAAAAGCTCAGACACATTTGATAAAACATAATAACCTAGAATATTGAAAGTTAAATTTGTGATGAATATGTTTATCCCCTACAAAAGAACAGATGTAAGTCTAATGTTTTGAAACTTTCTTATCAGTTCTTAAAGAGGGACTCTTTGATTGAAAAGGAGGGAGTACTAAACAGACATAGAAGAAAAAACAATATATATAGACATAGTAAAGCAAACCTAGACTTCTAATGAAAATATGTTTAAAAAAAGAGTTGAATACTATCAACAATAAAGTTTTACCCCTAGGTATTGATCCAAATTTAACCCACAGAAATAAAGCATATGTGCATCTCAAGACCTTACACTGTAATTTCCTTCATTTATACATGGACATTGGTACTTCTGCAAAATCTTATCAAGCTTTTGAATTACTTAACTGACCAGGTTGCAACAAGTTCGAACAAGGGATAAAAAGCACACTAAACTGTAATATTGACATTACATAAATTCCAATCAGAAGACAGAAACTCAAAGATTAATTAATTATTCGATTCCAAATCCACATATAGCCTGATACAAATTTTACTGTTTGCAGTTTCTCGATATAATCATACAAGTTTAAATTGTATATGAGCTCACCTCAGCAGAAGATACAGCTCCGCCCGACGATGGGACTGTAAATGGTAGAAAAAGGATAAAAAATAAAGATTTAGAAAGATAAGGTTATCAATGTGAACTGCCTTTTAAAGAAATGAAACCTGCACCTGCAGAAGTCGAAGGGCCACCTCCAGAACCACCGATCATTTCAGAAAGTTTCTTTTTTCTAACATCATCAAGTTTCTCTAAAGACTTCTCCAAGGGCCTCATACCAACCAGCTATAATAAAAATTAGATAAAAGTCAAATTTGCTGCTACTATAGCTAAACTTAATAATAACATTGAGGAAGTGACTACTTGACTGAAGTTTACCTTCGCTACTGCTGCCAGAGCAGTAAATGCAGCATCCCTGACATCAGGTGTACCATCATTTAGGCACTACATATGATAAAGTTTGAATTAGGGACTTCACAGCATAAAACAACCGGTATAAATAAATCTTGGTGATAAGAATGTGAAGGAATGAAAACAACAAGTAGCAAATAATGTCAGGTTAAAATGTCTTGCAATTGGAGAAACAACAACAATTCACTTTACACATCAAAACTTAGAACTGACTCAATACCATTCAGTTGACCTACTTCATAAGCCATCCCATAAATTAGCTCATTTTGAACCCTTTTGACAAAATAAAGTTAAATTATATATAAATTGCATATATATGCTGTAATTAACATGAATACTTGTCGGCCAAGCTTGTCTCTTTCAGTCATGAGATTAAAAAATGCCTGACTACGGCTCATCACTAATCCAGTGAAGCTGTGAACCAGATGCAATGGAGCCGGCTAGGCTTAAAGTGTTAATGATTTCATTCTGTAGCTAAGCCATTTGTAAGAAACGAACAACTAAAATCAATTTGACAAGCAAACTCGAGATCATGTGTGTGGCAGGGATTCCAACTAACCTCCATGCATATGGGGACATAGTCCTTATGCACCTTGAGAACAACGGCCTTGATGCTCGTCTCAATACAAAATGTGACCCAATTTAAAGTCAGAGAACGCACAAGTGGAACTTTATTTTTCACTGCTACTTTAATATCTGCAATAAGAGCATTTCAATTGATTTAAGAATCAAGCTACAAAGGGACAAGTTCAAGCACAAGAGCCAATATTTTTAGAAATAAATAATATCATAAATTAGAACATAGATAAAGACCCAATTTCTTCTTCCATATAATACATGCTACAGAGTATAGACACCTAGAAATACCGAACATCAACACGAAGCTATAGAATACATGCTACAGAGTATAGACACCAATTTATACCGCTAACCTAAACATAAAGCTAACACGAACAACTTCTCCGGACTTTCTTTTATGGATAAGAACACACACACACACACACAAAGGAAAAAGTAAACTACAAAACTGACCCAACTAAAACTTATAAATGTCTTCAATGTCTCCAAGCAATAGCAACAATCAAAACAACAAAGACTTGCTTTCAAGGCAAAAGACCAGGCTTCATACTCTACCGCATTTAGTAATGATGTAAAGTGTTCACTATAAACTACACAAAGACCAAGAACATAAATCTAGAACACTAAAAAGAAATGTGCGCCGCAAGCACAATTGCACAAGCAAAATCTAAAATGTCAAATTTTCATTACGACGGTTGATTGTTATGATGCTCACTGGAAGGCACACAAAGCAAAGAAAGCCCTTTTAAGATACATGCTTTTTCAGTAGGGATGGCAATTTCTCGGAACCCGATCCGAATCCGATAATGTCCCGCCCCGAAAAATCCGATTTTCTCATATTTTTTAAAGACCCGATCGGGTTCGGGGCGTGTTCGGGTTTAGCTTTCACCCCGCCCCTAACCCGCCCCGCCCCGTCCCGACTAGTGTTATGTATAATTGTTTTTTAAATATATATAGTATACATTGAAAACTGGACATAACAATGAAGTGTAGTGTAGTGGTAAGAATTCTTATATGTTTCTAGTAGGTCACAGGTTCAAACCATGGAGGGGTTAAGTGTTTTTTATGTACAATTTTTTAGACTTTAAGTGCTTAAATTGATATAAAAATGTAATTCAAATTTTGAAAAAAAATATTAAGTTTTATGAATATGTCCGGGGCGGGGCGGATCCGGATCTTGGTCATTGCGGGGCGGGGCGGAGAGTAAGAAAGTCGGGTCGGGTCCGGTTTTAGAGATACCCGCCCCGTTGCCATCCCTACTTTTCAGTGTCAGTTAGTGTGATGTGTAATCAGAGTTCAGAGTCCCGTTATCATCTCTTCATTCTTCTGCAGAGCCCATTTATGCGCAAGATTGTTTTAAATTGCAGGAAAGTCTTGGGTTAGTTCTCGTTCTGTGAGTTCATTTCTCCTGATGGAATGTAGAGGTTTGGGTAGGAAGGATGAGCGACCTTGTGCAGTTTGGGGTGTTCGCCGAGCGTTGGGATACTATCGTCTATGGAATAGGGTGGTCTTTCAGGCTTCACTTTGGGCGAGCGCTAGGATGCTTTTTGTGGGATGCCTAAAGTTGTCAGTCAAAAGAATTTAGTAACTCTCTTATTTGATAAGGAGTCTGTGTTTTCTTTAATTTCTTTGTTTTTACTTCTGTTTGATGAACCCCTCATACTTCAAGCCTGTAATCTATGTTCACTCTTACTATATCGAAAAGAAGGTGGTCCGTCTCTTAACTACAACCCAAGAAGATCCAACATTGTTTTGCATAGTCTTTCTTTAATTTTACTTTAGTGACAGTTTTCTTAACCTCGTAAACAAGCAATAAACCGAGTTTCCAAATAAAACTTTTTTTTACAATAAAATAAACTACAGCACAAATCTGAACACAGCAATCCTCGGCAGAGATTTGTACATCAACCATAAAAAATACTGGGAATCAGACCAGTTTTTCTCTCTCTCTGAATATCAAATATCTGCCTTGTCTGGCCTTCATTTCGATTCCAAATCTGAATTCATCGTAAAATAAAATGCAAAGATGGACTAACAAAAATACGAGTGACGACCCCATTTCCTCAAAAGACAATCAAGGACTAGAATTTTGCAAAGGATTTGCTGCATAGCTGATAAAACATTGTACACACATTTTAACCTAGAATTTTAATAACAATGATAATAAAAGTCTTAATAATGGATTAACACACTAGCTGATCGCCAACTGGTAGCTTCACTAGAAAACAGTCAAAACAATCAATCCATCAAAGCAAAAAGACTGATGATTAAACTAGAAAAAATCATGAGTCCACCAAACATAATTCAGCTTCAAATGGAAGATGAAGGTTACCTTCGACAATGTCCGCAAGGGTCAAACATCCAGCTTTATGAATTGCTTGAAGAGTTTGAGTGAGTGCATCTGTCAGAGTAGGCTTTTTCTCTTTCAGTTTTTCCTACCAAAATTGAACTGATTAAGATCAAAAAAATAAACATACAGAAGTACTAGATCTTTCATACAAAATCAGAAAGCTAAAAAAAATCAACTCTAAACATTTTACTCCTCTGTCCCAAATTAAGACTCTTATTCTTTTTGGGCTGTCACAAATAAAGTGTCCTCTTTGGAATCTTTCCTTTTTTTAGAGCCTCCAGAAACATTAGCCACTCATTTTGCGTGGACCCACAAGCCGTCCATTTGTGTCCACTGTCCACACATTAATAAATGCATTCCCAAACTATGTGCCAAGTCCAATGGGATACTCATTTTGGGACCAACGGAGTATTCAGTTTGGGAAAAAGAATCAGTTAAGCTTATCAGTTATGCTCGGATGGCTTTAGTTAGATGCTATCACAAGGATGTGAGTTCATATCCAAAATGTGAAAGTCATCTTTTCTAAAAAGCCACACTTACTTTCTATACACAGAGAAATACTGCCGATAACTTTTATACAAATATCTCCGTAAAATGCTAACTTACTAGTAAAACAGGCAGTAGAAATCGTGAATTTCCAGAAAAATGAGTTCTTAATCCCCTAGCAAGATTTCCGATTGCTTGGATGGCTTCCACTGCAACAGCAATGTTTACATCCGTAATAAGCTGCAAGCAGAATAACATTAGGTAAGACAGCATGAGCAGTTAACATTAATGAAGAAGCATAACCCTGCAGGAAAAAGGAAATACTAATTTCAGAATTTCAGGAACCATGAATGCATGTAGCAGTATCCAGTATGATGGAAAAAATCAAAACATAGCATCACTCATGTATGCGAACAATAAAATGCAAAAAGAGAAAAAGAAAAAAGTAGGAAATGAAATTGAGATAGCCCACAGATAATTAGCACCAAAAAATGACCAATTGTGATAGAAGCTGATTGTATGATTGCTTCTTCCTTTTGCACCCCTCCAGATCACTTAATCCACACCCCTTCCATCTCTCCACACGGAGTATAACTTCTAAAAAGAACTCGCTACCGACTCGGTACCTCATTCTCACCACCACTTGCCTTTCCAAAGTGAATTCTAGAGCTGTCTCTAACCTTGGACTAAACATGGCATTTAAACTGCCAGCCTGTGCCTATATGCATTTCCCACCCAAACAACGTGGCCGCCAGCCTGTCTTTCCCTGTACTTCATTTAAGTCAGTAATGGTGGTTGCATTAGTACCTGGGTTGGCCGTAGAACTTTCAGTTCTTTATTCCAACTCTCTTCCTTCTCATCCTCACAAGGGATCGTATTTCCAACTTTGTTCCAATTTTCAGTAGGGTTGGCTGGGCTCTTGACAGGTCATGTACTTATGCTGGTAATCCCTTGTATTTGGTTTCTTACTATCCCAGGATTCTGAGCCTTTTTCCTTTCAGTAAAGTAAGAAGGCTTGCTAACATTCTGATGCAGTCCATAAAAGGGGTCAAAGAAGAGTAAATTCAAGTTCTCAAGATGATTCATAATTTGCACACGTTCAAGGGATGCCACTTTTAGGACTTGAGAAATCAAGTTATTGAATGGTGAGGGTCCTATAATAGAGTTTTGTCAGATTCAATTGCTGCTGGCTAGTTCTATTAGTTTACTAACTTTTTAAACCATGAAGGGTTTTATGGTAGTTTGGTTTAACCCAGGGTCTTAATTAAATAATTTAATATCTGTTAAGTCCATATCCTTATTTGGTTTTGCTTTTTAAACTTCTAGTATATTTTCCTTGTCTGCTTTCACGGTTGTATGTTATACAACTTTCCACTAATACAACTCTACTTGTCTATCATAAGAAAAGGAGTCCATGAATAGACTACCAAAAGTAGTACCTGGATCATTTCAGTTAATTGTCATGAAAGCTTAAAATTAAAATTTAAAAACAAATAGTATGGATTGTACGAAAGCTTAAAATTAAAATTTAAAAATAAATAGTATGGATAGTAAAGAATGACCAGCCAAACAAATTTGGCATAATAATTGTCAGGATCTAAAAAAGAACCTTCTTCAGTGTGCGACAAATCTCTGTAAAATCACCAGGAGCTATCCTTTTTGTTGAAGCAAGTTTGGATAACTCTGCAACAGCCTCTTTCCTTTCTGACCATTTAGCAGCTTTCTGACGAATAACAAATGCTAAATAAGCAAAACTACAACCGAATCCCTTCCATTGGTTAACCTTAAATCAAGATACCGACAAAGAGAAACACTATAAAAGTAACCCATTTAAGAGGGGGAGGAAGGGGGGAAGAGGGATACTTACTACTCCATCCCAAAACCCTGACTTCTCCAAAGGTGTTAGAATATCAACAGGATCTACAAGTTCATACTCGTCTATTTCCTGAGGAACTGGCAGTTAATAATGCATTAGTACAAGCAAAAACATCAATGAGCATCTAGAGGAAGTCCACAAGTCCTAGTGTGGTGATATGTTGAAAAAGAAAAAATATCATGCTAACAGCTTTCTACAACTTAATGATAAAAAGGAATAAAACAAAAGGCCTCATAGACACAGACATTTGTAACCAGCATGGGAAAAAAAAAACAATAGATATATCAGCATCAATAAGTCCACCACATACTATCTGCAGTAGATTCTTCAGAAAGCCCAGGGCCCACCACCTCAGACAAAACTTCCTGTTCTGGCTCCTTATCTTGCTCAGATCTGATAAGACAGGTAACAAAGAAGTTAAGCCACGGGAATCCTTCTGTTCTGCAGAAAATATTCCTTCAAGAGCTTAAGCTTGCCATCCGAGAATCTATATCCAATCGAATGACAAGACCAGATAAAGACAAGCAAAGACATTTTATGCAAAAGATGGATTCAGTTTTCTTCTAGAACATAAACAGATGAGGCGACTGAAAATAAGGTTTTGCGTAGCATTAAATAGATCAAAAAGAGTATGATGCATCACAGGAAAGTCACTGACCTTATTTTCCGAGATGGCTTAGCAGTGCCAGCAACATTGACAAGCTCAGCCTCCAGCTCTTTTTTCTTAGAGAAGTAAAGAGTCAAAATGTTACAATGCTTCTTAACAAGGAGCTTAAAGAGTATATAATAACAAGTAACCCGTAATCAATTACCATCGTATCTCGCATTTTCTCAAATAATATGGACTTCACTGGGTCCTTCCCAATCCAACGACAAAGCTCAAGGGTCAGTCCCTTAGATGAAGCCCGAACATTCTGATCTTGATGGTCAAAGAGTTCTGGAAGCATCTTTAAAATCCTTTTTGGAGGCACGATCTTTGCTCCAAACTCACTGATTTGTTTAGTAAAGTGACACGGACACTCACAATTAGAAACCAAGCAAAGTAAGAAACTATTAAAAGAAATAAAGAGACAGTGCAACCTACCTTAAGGCTTGAAACATGACATCTATGGCGGGAACAACTGCTTTAGCCACTTTATTTTTTATGGCTTTTTCCATGGCATCCTACAAATGAATACTTGAATTAAGGGCACAACAATCACGCACATTAACTACAAATACTCTTGATGCTGAAAATTCGCATAGCATTGATTCAAAGATTCCTAAAGATAATGAACAAACCATGAAGCAGGTGATAAAACAAGGGTGTACTCAATGACAGATTAGTGAACATCAAAAAGGAAGGTCCTTAATTCACCCGTTTGGAAATTTAATGATTCTAAATGGGTGTGTAAACTCTAACACAAAAGAACAAGAGAGTGGGATTTGAAGCCTTGAGATAAAATTGATATTTCAATCATGTCAATTGAGCCCTTACATTTACATAATATCATCCAAATTTGCAAAAATTTCACTACTTTGAAATATATTCCATCACTTTTACTACTAAATATATTTTCATTGAAGAACTAAATTCTACATCAATTCTTAGAATTTTTAATGTGATTTATGAAATCTCTAATCTCCAATATTATAAAGTACGGGATTTGAAATTTGTAGCCCAGTGATAAACTTGATACCCGTGATAAAATTGATAGTTCAATTTTGCCAATATAGCCCTTACATTAACATAATATTATCCAAGACATTCCCATAAAGTTTACCAATTAAAATTTAAATTTCATTAATCACTATATTCCCTCTCTCTCCAATTCCTAGGCTCCCAGCCATCAGCCACCACGAACGAACTCCACCACCACCACAAGGTGCCATCATTGCTGCCCCGCCACGAATGATGCCAAACCGAGCTTAGAAGAACCTTCGTGTGAATTTGAAAGGATGGAAAAACCATGAAAACAACGGGTTTGTGGTTTTGGGGTTTTTCTAATTTTGGTGAAACTGTGAATATTAAGAAAAGTGGAAAACATATTTTCAGATTAAATTACAGTGGCAAGTCGAGTCGAGTTGACTTGTGGCCGGTCGAGTTCAAGTTCAGCTCTTGCGTAGTACTTGAGCACACCACTATGGCTTGCGAAAAATATCGAGCTAGAAAAAGCAGCTGGCTCGGCTCATTTACCCTTCAAAAGTCGATAGCGAGTCAACTCATTCAAGTCGAGCTAACAGGACAGCTCAGCTCACATACACCCCTATGTGTTATAGACATATAGTTACTTGTTAGTAGTACCAGCCTCACACATAGAACATAAATCACCCTAATGGTAATAACTGGCAGTAGAATTGCGATAGATTAGAATGTCCAACAAAGCAAAGCAGTAGTTTCATCAGTATTTAACCTCAGCTCAACTTTTAACTAAAATCCAAGCGATAGTACTAGCATGACGATCTGATCTGAAGTCATGCTGAGGAAAAAAGGATTGGTGACTTCTGAGAAGAGATAAAGAAGGACAACAGGATCCCTTGACTTCATGTATAAACCTAACTGTGATATTTGATTCAATAAAAAACGAAATAGCTGAACACAATTAAAGAAAAAACTAATGATAATCGAGAAAAAAAAAGTCCTGCCATTTCACAATACCCAAGAGAAAGGTTCATATAAGCCTAAGACTTGCTCCCAGAAGCTTTCGTACAAGAAAGATACCGCTTTGTCGCTCGATTACTTTGTGCGTCAAAATAGGGAAAATGGAGAAAAGACTAAAGTGCAAGATAAAGAAACATCTCGAGAAATGATGAAACTGTTATGCATTCAAAGGGTCCATCTCATATTCACGCTGAAGCATTTGATGAAAAGCTAATTGTACATTTCCAATATGTAAAAACTAATGGGTTTTACATGAAGAGTGAAAGTTGAAAAGGATATAAAATCTCCTTATGTAGTACCCTGAATTGATCTTCATATGTTGTTGACACAATTGCTTTTTGTCTTCACTTTTATCACCCAAGTTCCTGGTTCCATCTTACTTTTTTAAAGACAAATATGCGCTTAATTATCTTTTTGAACATTCTCTGTCCGTCCGTCCCAAAAAATCTTCCAACTTTCCTCTTTTCTTTGTACCAAAATAATCTTTACATTGCTAAAAAAGGAAGGCAATTTAATGTAGTTTTAAAAGGTACAAGTGTGTAAAGCTACGTCTTTAAAATATGAAAAAGCACAATGGAAAGGATTTCTTTGGGACGGAGGGAGTATCTAATAATCATAATCCCAGTGCAAAGTGAAAACAATGTTTTTAAAATATTACTTCAAAAATCACTGACAACACAAACAGAAAATGCTTCCCTAAACACCAACTAACCGGGGCCCAAATTTCTCTTCTCTTATGAAACCACAGGTCACACTACAGATTCAGGGGTAAAACTTAAACTGACTTCTCCAGAATTGCCACTTCAATAATATCTTAACTTCAAAAGGAGACAGGTTGTATAGAAAATAAGATCAACCTTAAGACACAGCTAAACAGCTAGCATGCAGCTTTGACATCTGGTCCCGGAATTAACTTGAATTAGCAATATCTTTGACAAAGATTTTTTATTTCAGTGCATGTGACTTGTGAGAGCTTCAATTTCTGTCTTCGGTCTTTCAAATCCCAATCACACTTCAGGGGTGCTGTATCTTACCCTTTACTCCACTAAAGTTGATTATCAAGTAAAGTGAGTTTATTATTGAGTATAGCTGAGTGCCTGAGTCTACTAATCAGCTGAAATTTTACATTCCTATCAGTGTCCACTATAACTAATTAACTTTTTGAGCTACTTAGTTACATAATTAAGTAGCAGTTCAAGGAGACGAATTCAAAAACTTACATAGCTTTAGTTAAAGCCCACTCAAGGAACACCAGAATGACATGTAATCTTGCAAGATTATTGGCAACAACATGTATATTAGGCACCTAAAATTAAGGGTTCAAGTAAATTAACTCAACCATATAACTAAGAAGCAAGACCAGACAAGATCTTTCAACTTCTAAGGAAAAAGATAAAGAAATGAAATGAAAAGAAATGCTGCCTTTTCTATTTCTCTTTTGTTAACAGATGCTCAACTGTAACGAGAATGAAGTTTCAATGTCCAATGATAACATGTACAGTTAACGGTCTCACTTCAAAACCTAATTACTTGTAAAAAAATAAACAACAGGGATATGATATTTCTACACTTGAGAGGCCAAAGTAGCCACTTATCAAGCTAAAATCAGCTGGGCACTGGAGTCCTGTAATCCTGAGTTCTACTGAAGTAAGAGGGCATTCATCATAAGGAGCAGTATGAGCAGTCATATTGTTTAGCTACTAATCAGTAGCCACCTAAATTCAGTAAAACCGTGCGCCTAAATGCAACATACCAGGAAAACATCAACGGCTTCCAGCTCCACCCAAAGCATAAAAATTGCTTGCGCCTTCTCAACCGTCTTTGGCCGTCCCGTGAGGCATTTTGCCACAATAGCATCACACGTTTCCTTTGCATACCTGCACACAACAATCACACTATCAAACTCACTGCTACACTACACCATTTCAATCACAATAACATTCACCTACAGAAGAAATTTTTTTAAGAAAAATCAAAAACGATCCTAGAAAAATTACCTCCCACAATCAGCATCAGCAGCTTTTAAGTAGGCAATCAACGCATCGAGCGCCTTCTCTTGTACCGGCGCATTAGAATCAGCAACCGTCTTTTTAAAAAAGTGCCCTAAAATTCCAACAAAAAACAATTTTACTATGAAAATCGAAATGCGGTTGCAAATACAAACGTGGATCGAGAAGAGAAGTGAAGGAATCAGATCTGGGAGGAAATGGGGGGAAATGGAAAGGGAAACCCTAACCGAAATCACGGAGGCGAGGGTCCTTGGGATCGGTGATGGAGTCGCAGAGCGCGGCAAGGTCAATGTTGGCGTCATTCCTCACCTTCCAGTTTTTATGTACAAGTCGCTCCTCCCATGGCAACTTCTTCGCCTCCTTCAACAGCTTCTCATCTTCCGTCGACATTTATTCAATTCCAACCAATTCTCGACCCCCTCTGTAAAAGCCCACTGTGTGTTCTTGTGTGTGTGTGTGAGAGAGAGAGAGAGAGAAATGTGAATACTTGGTGTTTTGTTTTGTTTCAGTCGAGTGCCGGCGAGGCGAGGAGAGGGGGGGGTAAGATGACGATGATGATGTAAAAAAACAATACAAATACAAAACTCACACACAACACGCTCCGTGTGTGTGTATTTTTTTTTTGTTTTTTTTTTGGGGGGGGGGGGGGGTTTGTTAAAAAAAA
>JAOWAN010000001.1:17830538-17848623 GCA_028566635.1 Lobelia cardinalis
CTCTCTCTCTCTCTCTCTCTCTCTCTCTCTCTCTCTCTCTCTCTCTCTCTCTCTCTTATCCTTGATAATAGAGGACTTCCTTGCCTTAGACCGCCTGCAATAAGGATGCAACTTCAATCATCAAAACTTTACATGTAATGGTCTTCAACATCACCCATTTTCTGCACCAAATCAAATTAATGGCTTCTTGAACTAGATAATAGATTTTCCCAATGCAAAACTAATAATGCACAGTTAATTCATGACTGTGCCTTTAATATCCACAAAGTTCCTAGCTTGGAGAGTCTGAAGTAACGTCAATCTAGGCATGAACGCCTTGCTTTGGCCAAATATTTGTCACTTGGACGCAGCTTCTTCTCCGAAATTGTGATTTTCGGGGAGACCAAAAAATATGGAAAGAGATAGGCAGAATGAATAATGTCCGGTAATGAAACGAAGGTAGGCACAACGAAGACGCAGAATCCTAAAATTGGCTTTTGACTAATCAAATTCAGCTTTCTTAGAGGGTAATACTCAAGGAATGAATCTCTTTAATTTCTCTCTTCTCTTCTCATCCATCAATGACGTCAAGTTTGCGAAATTTTGGAACAAAAATGGGAAAAAGAGTTTACATTTAACAATTTATAAATTAAAAGAAGTAACGTGAAGATATAATTTTTATTAGTAAGAGCATTATTGTACTTATATTTATAATATTTTTTTTAAAAAAAAGTGTAAACTTATCAAATATCATTAGGCCAAAACATGAAACATGCGACGTTTTTTTGCGACGAACAAATCACTTTTTCGTCGCAAATTGAATTTTTGCGACATTTTGTTCAGTTGGTATATGGAGCACGTATGTGCTCCTAGCAAGGAGCACCGGAGAGTATGTTCACTCTCCCCCACTCTCATCAATTAATCCCTAAAATTAAGGAATTTACTTTAGTTTCTCTAACAAAATTGAGAAAAAATCAATTTAATTTAAATCTTATAATTAATGCCTAAATTATCTCACTACTAACCTATTTTCAAAAAATCAATAAAAATTCAAATTTGAGTATCAAAAATGAATATTAAGCACTGGATAATGAATATTAACTACTTACGAAATGAACATTCATATCAAATTGCTTAAATTAGTAACAAAAAAAAAACATAAATTGAATACAAAATTGAAAATGCACATCATGACATTATAGGAAACATAATTTTAATTTTATGGTGTACGTAATGAACATTAGTCGCAAAAAGAATACATAATTCATGCATTTTAGAGAATTTTCCCTAAACATCAGAAAAATAAATTTTGCCTGCTATCAACTGAATAATATGCACTACAAATTGAATAATACAAAATATATGCTCCCAACATGAATAATACATACTTATTAACAAAAAAATAAATGTTATCAAATCTTAAATGCATTATACACTCTATAATATGCAGTCATTAGTCTGAGAGAGAGTGCAAAATGAACATTCATATCAGTCAAAATAAATTTTTATATCACAACAAATAAATAATTAAATTAAATAAATTATAACCACGAAATCACAGGGAGGGGAGACGGGAGAGTGTATCACATTTACCGCATGATATATCATTTCAAGTTCAACTCTAATTAAATTGTTAAAATATTTATCAGCGTTAAAAAAAAAGGCATATCAAACGAGGGGGAAATTGATGATATACATTAGGGAAATGAGGGGAGCACAAAACTAAAAGGGAGGAAGAAGATAAAACAATGTGCTAATTTTTTTTTTTTTTAAATGGTGGCCCAGCTAATTCATACAAGTTGAAAACAAATACTCCTCAAAAAAGAGTACAAGTAGAATGGGACATGCACCATCAACCAATCAGGTAGAGAAAAAGCCATGATTTAAAAGAAAGAAAATGCAGCCCGATTAATTGCAATTTGCAAAGGAGGGAGGCGGGGCAGCCTGAAAAAAGAGGAAGGATGGGTGAGTTCAATTAGGGAGATATAATTAGGATATTTTCAATTTCTTACTTGCTCAAAGGAGAGTGCATTATACTTGCTTTTGAATTATCTCTTATTTTATTTAATAACGCGACATTTCTAAAAAAAGTCGCATATTTGCGACGATTTTAAAGAAAAACGTCGTAAATTTGATAAAAAAAAATTCATATATTCTTTTTCTATTTTTCATTTTATGGCTGTATGACACCTGTTATATTCTTAAATAACTATGGTCAGTTCAGAAATACGATATTGTGCGATATTTGATTTTAATATTTGATATGTAAAGTAAAAAAAGTAGAGAAGAGATAGAAAGAAAATGGTGGGACCTATGATATATAAAGTGAAAAGGTAGGAAAGATCAAATATCAAATATCAAAGAAATCTGATTCATGATCTAAACATAAGAAATAAATTGACAAAATTTATTATATAATTCAAATGCATATTTAAAAATAGAACAATGTGTATTTATTTCTCAAAAGTAACATAAAATTAATTCTAGCTATTTTCATTTTCTTCGCTGTTCTCAGCTAGAGGTGTATAAGATCTAGTTACAATCGAAGAGATATGTATAATGCCCTTGTTGCAAAAAGGCCGTAATATAACTCAGAGTCTTGTTTGTGCTAATCATTTTTTGCTCTAAAGTTGAATCTTCTCACTGCGCGGATCATTGCTTATTCTTGACTTTCACATCATCCTCGTTGACGAACCAAAGTCAAGTCCTTTATTTTTTCCTACGTATATTATCATTTCCGTCGTGTATATAATAATTACATACTCTATGAAGAATCGCCTGAAAAATGAAAGATGAATGAATGCAACTTATATAAATGATGATATAAAAACATGAAAGTGAAGTTCTAGTAAAAAATTTGACAGAATAACCTTTAAAATGAACTAACCAAAAAATTCCAGCGAAACAAAAAGATTCAAAATTTTAAGGCACATTCAATTTCATTTTTAATAATGCAGTAGCTATTCTTTAAACTGTCTTATATTCATCTGAAAATAAAATTAGGGATAGAAGATATTATCACGGTTCAAGGGAGAATAAACCAAACCAAAACACTAGCATCTCATCTAATAGTACTGTTGGATTGAATTTGCCAAGATGATCTAAAAATGCCTGCTTATAATAGGAAAAATTTAGTATGAGACATTTTTTTTTCTAATCCTCCCTTGAGAAAAATAAAACCTTTAGCATACCATGCAAACTTATTGAGTCGAAAGTATTATAAAGGAAGAGGAGTCCCTTAGGTGCATGAGAATTGTAGCTATGCGTTGTCCTCCCTTTTTTGTGTTAAAATCGTCATGAAAGTAGTTAAAATGATGCTCATATTTTTGACCTACTTCGTAGTGGAGAACTTGAAGTCCTTCCCCATGCTCTGCAAATTTTGAGATCAATATAGATACAATGCGGGGGAATCATTCACACCAACAGCAGATCATACACAACCGAATATTTTAACATTAATTTGCTCCAAAAGTTTAGCATCTTAAAATAGGTCGAAGGTATCAAATCTCATTTATAATAAACCATCCCATGAAAGCAAAAAGATTTTCCTAACATGGTGTATTATGGGCAGTGTTTCTTTGAAGGCAATGTTAAAATTAGTGGCAGTGACAGAGTTAACAATGGGCAGCAGCTGAGAAATGAAACAAGGCACAAGAAAGAGAACATAGTAAAAGAGTGATAAGAAATTAACATGTCAGAAAATTAAGTACAGCCATGCATAACTCTCTCTAGCTGCAAATCTAGTTCCCAACAGCTCTTGCTGTCCATTGACTTTTCAAGAACTAACAAAGTAAGATGCAGGTCATGCACAATTTCAAGGGAGTTTGTTGTATATGCAAGCAGTAATAAAAGTTTCTCTTTGCAGTTAAAACATTATGGAGGCATGATGGTAGCTTGCATTAAAAGGGGAGAATCTAGTGGTATTCAAGGAATATTTCTCCCCACTATAATTTCTGCCTAATTATTTTTCTCTCTAAAAATGATCATTGCAAAGCCATATGTCATGTCCAAACTATAAAGACCTATATCAATTGGAATTAACAATTAAAGATTGATAGCCAGACAAAAGGCAAAGCGAAATGCATCTAAATGTTGTTAATTTCATTGTTAATTTCAATGCAGCTGAATGCTGTAAAACCAAGTTTTTAAAACATCTTATATTGCAAACTAAACGATATAATTCTGCTCCCTTGTTTTTGTTTTCACAAACAAAATAAATAAATAAATGGAATGGAATGGAATATAATAGAATAGAATAGAGTAATCACTAGGAACTTAAAGTAGCTCCTCCAGTTTGCACAACATAATCCAATATACTGACCAAGTTATAGCACCAAAACCCTAGACAAAGAAGTGCTTTTTTGATTGCATCAAAGTAACAAATAAGAAATATACAGAACATCAAAAGGATTATAGATACAAATAAATGCACAAATACCATCAAAAATGCACAAAAAAATTAGGATGAATAAAAATCCTAGATGAAGAAACATTCAATTAAATATCATTAAACCAATACAACAAAACCAAACAAATTGAGCCAACGTAAAAATGAATGCTCGCACATGTAGTAATTTGAGATAGGAAAATAGCAATAAAAGAACTGTAACTTGAGGGAAATTAGGGCATTTACATTTGCATATGGTTTGAATCTCGGCAGTGGCGACGGGCGGCGTTGACGGCTTTCTCGTCCTTGTGAGCGGTGGAGATAGGAGCCTTCTTGCGGATCAACACTGGCTCTCAATCTTGGTGACGACGTCAACGGGCTGTGGGTGAGCTGAGTAGCTAGAGAATGAGATGGTAGAGCCTCAAGAGAGGGCAGCGAGAGAAATGTGGGGGAGAGGGGGGAGTTAGGTTATTTTTCGAGATTTGCCACATTTCTCAATTTCGGTCCCAAAAAAAAAATAATTCAAACCCTTAAAAATTTTAAACTGCGACTGTTTTGTATATTTTGGTCGCACAATAAGCTGAAAATTTTAAAAACGATATTTGTCTGCGACGTTTTTAAGTTTTTGTCGCAATATTACCTAGAAAATAAATTAATTAAAATATAGCTAAATGCTTGCAACGTTTTTAGTTATTTTAGTCGCAATATTTGCAAATACGTCAAAAATAAAAATTAAAATTTAAAAATTGTGACGTTAAATTTAAAAATTCGCAATTTTGCGACTTTCTTTAATTTTCGTCGCAATTACAAAATAAGAACCGGATCTATTTTTTTGTCGGGCATTTGCGAAGATTTTTATTATTTTTTGTCGCAAAATTGCGATAAAATAGTTTTCGTCGCAAATTTTTCGTCGCCTGTTTCATGATTTGACATAATGTATGGAGTGTGTAAATAATATCACCCGAATAAAGACATGGAATTGCCCTTTTTTTTTAATGCCAATTGTAATGAGTTTATTTCTTAAGATCTCTTGTTATTACACTTTGAATAAATAAAGGCACACTAACTAGCCAAACTTTATATTTAAAAAAAGAACTAAATACTCTAGCAAGCTTACGTGCAACCTGTCTGCTTAACGTTTCACGAACTTTAGAGACAGAGACGAATCTAGGTGGGGGCGAGTGTGGGCGGCCGCCCCCGCCGTTGCTAAAATTTGCTGAAGGGTTGTATTAGACGCCGGAAACAATGGCAGATTTTCCCCTTTGTTCGCTCCTATGCCCTATCCCAGATCTGCCGGAAAAAACATCCAGGTTTTCTTTTTTTTTTTTTCAAAATATTAAACCAAAACGACGTCGTTTTATCAAGTCGGTTTACAACACAAAACGACGTCGTTTTGGATTTTATGTGAAAGAAAAAAAAAGGGGTGAAAAGTGAAAACAGTACGAAACATAAACGAAAACGAAAATCCAAAAAGCATATAAAAGTAAACAACTTGCAGCCTACCAATACCACAAATCAAATTCATTGAATTTGAATTTAATTCAAGTCAAAGACTTCTCCCAATTTGTTATACATAATTTATTTTAATTTTAAAAATAAATTATGAAAAATTAGAATGTTGATTATGGATATTCTAAATGACAGAATCTTGAAACGTTTTCAAAATATGGATACTCGTAAGTGTTAATTGTCGAACACCTTAAGATCTAGTGCTATTTAAATTGTAATATTTTAGACAGAGTTTTCTTTTCGATTCTTTTCACTTTTGTTTGATCGATGAGAATAATTTAATGTTGAAATTAGATAATATTTTTTCTTATTTTTCAATTTTTTGTGAACCCGACCCATATATTTAATTATTCGATCAAAAAAAAAAAAATTCTGAGGCGCTGCCCCTAAAATCCCAAATAATTTCGCCCCCACTCAGTATGATTCCTGGCACCGCCACTATTTAGAGATATATCATTAATATATGTAAACTTACGATGAGTCATGCTACATTTATATATAAATAAACGTGCTTTCAATAGTTTAATTATTTTTAAAGTACTAATTAGAGGATTGATAAAATAAAATACACTAAGCGACATTAGGGATGACCGGGTGGTTGTCCCGATCGATATTAGTTGAGGCAAGTATATCGAGTTGAAATTACTTTGAGATACAAGTGGTGGATTATTTAATATTATTTCATATAAACTACTTTAATGCCGAAATGTAGGATCATTTCTTAAGATAAATACTAAGGATCAGTGTATTTGATTGACAAAATTAACCGCTGAAAGCAAAATTATCGTACGTGGTTGTGGGTAGTCATGGCCAGCAAAGCTCAGACAGTCACAGTTGGATTGGTTTTAGATTAAATTAATTATTAGTGCTAAAAAGTACTCTAATAAATGATTATGATGTATGATTAAGCCTAAATTATCAAACGAACACGACTAAAATATAAGGTTTGATCACTACGACTAACAATATTAACCACGAAGAAAGATTATAGTCAAAATTTGTGACGTTTTTATGTATTTTAGTCGTAAGCTTTATGACGAGGTGATATACAATGTTTTTGGGAGATCATTTTCATCGCAAAAATATGGCAGGTTTCATGTTGTGACCTAGATGTCTATGGTTGGTCAAATATCTAAAGGAAAAGCTAATTGGACATGAAAAATATCAAGTGACACTGATACGTGAAAAATAAATGGAAAATACTTAATACACCGCAAAGTATACGTAATGCAATCGGTTGATTGTGCGATTTACTTTGCGGTATACCTAGCAGAGCTCAAAATAAATATTTTACCGTTGAATGGTAAGATTGCTTAAACTAATGACGGAACTAGCTTCTTTTTCGAGGAATGTCAAGCTCAAAATAGAAAATAAATGCTGACAATTGCAAGAGAAGAGAGAGAGAAAGAAAGAAAATCAACAACTAGCATACAATTGAAAATAAGATAAAAATAGATATATACATAGGTTGTTGTTCCATTATAAATTATTTTTTTCGTAAAAATCGTGTGAATCAATTGTATTTTAGTATATTTTTATTGTATTTTAATTGCATATTTTTATTTTATAAAACAAAAATTCAACACAAGAAATAGTTTTAAAAAAAATTAATTTGAGTACAATAAAAATATATTAAAATATATATATATTTGCAATGATACATTAAATTAACAAAAGTACAGTAAAAATATATTAAAATATTCGTACAGTTTATATAATATTTATAATTTATATTTAAAGAGCTATAAAAGTTGAACTATTTACTTGGGCAGGAAGCAAGTACTTTTCTTTAATTGTAACAAAGCATGCGGGCGAGAAATTGGTAATGGTGGATTTGGTGAAACTGACGACATACTGCCCAAAGAAAAAAAAAAACAAAAAGTAGAAATACCAGCCATAATTGTGGAAATTTCAGAATTACGTCCTCAATTGAAACTTGAAACTGGTGGATCGTTTGACTGTGATAATCGTTTCTCCCATTTACACACAAAAATAAAATAAAATAAAATCAAGCCATTGTTTTTTCAATGATCACGCCGTTGAAAAATGTACCGTTTGCACCTACTGACTCTGCGACCGATCCCTCCCTCCCTCCCTCCCATTTCAATATTACACGTTTTTGCTCATGATATTCAAATTGATGTTTATTATTTATTTATTTTATGTTGAATAAATAAAATTATATCTTTTATAAAGTTTACGTAAATATGAGTTACACAGTTCATGATTTTTGAAAAATTATCAATTTAATTGTAAAAGTCGAACGACAACTGAAGTTAGTATCAAAATACATTAATTAATTTTTGTTTTCTCATTGAGATTTTCTTAATGAGTTTTCGTACAATTTTAATAATATATGTCATTGTAATACACTTTTCAGCTTTGTTTTTGTAACTAAATTCATTTTTCGTACCAAATCGAACACAACCGGAAATGTTTCTGTCAAAATGGAAGTCATTAATCCATTCTAACACATTTTAATTTGTGAAGCAGCACAACTTATTTAACTGCAAATTTGTGTATAAATATGTAACAATATTTTTTAGTGCGAAAGAGTATCAAATATATATGTTTATTCAAGTTTAACTTAAATTGGTTAATTAAATGGATAATAATACATTAAACTCATTACAACTTATTATTTATTATAACTCAATCTATTTTAATTTATTTAACCCAAATAAGCAGACTTACCTGAAAATCACACGATTTCATCAAGATATATATTCACTTAGATGATGAGTGAATTAATTAAAGGGGTCGGTCCATATCATAAGAGCTGGATAAGTCTGAAAATTATATCGAGTGCTTATGCGTTCAGTGTTAAAAGTGTCCAATTTTTTTTTTTTTAAATATACATAGAAATTATAAATAATATATAATATAAATATGAAATGAACATAATAATTATGAAGATGATAATGATATACTTATGTGCATTTTATATCTATGTTATGTACATAATTTTTAGTCTTTATTTACATTTGAAGAAAAAATGGACGCTTTTAGCATCAAGCACTTAGGCAATCGATATAATTATACCTGGTAACATTTGGTTTAGCCGACTCTAATATGCCAAATTTACGAGTGACTTTAACATGCAATATTTTATCTAAACATTATTTCTCCTAATCCACGTTCCATGACTCATGACTTATTATTATAGAGAGAATCACCTGAGATAGTAGTTATACACTTGCACACGTGCCATTTCCCACTAGTTTTCATTTTCTAATTAATCTCTCCATTGCACGCACAAACAACGCAAATTAAATTCACGTGGTTAGTCAACTTTAGAACATGATCTGCAATTGAAAAGTCTTGATGCAGCAAGTTCATTATATAAACGAAGCTCTCCTTTACCTCTAGGCTTACACCAAATTACCCAATGGCTTCTCTTCAGCCACCTCCGGCCTTCGTCGCCAAGTCCCGTTCCTCCTACTCCTCCTCCTCCTCCTCCTCGGCCGCCGCATATTTTCATCCCTTCTCCTTCAAGTCATCTCAAATAATCATTACTAGAGATCCCAAACGCCGCCACAAAGTCTCATGCAAACGTCAAGATGGCGAACAAAACCCTAATCAAACTCGCGGAGGCAAGTTTGATAGGAGGGATGTGCTTGTTGGGCTAGGGGGTCTCTATGGTGCCACTAGTTTGGTTTCCGACCCCCTAGCCTTTGCTGCTCCAATTTCGGCACCGGATCTCACAAAATGTGGGGCCGCCGACTTCCCAGAAGGCGTGGCGCAGACAAATTGCTGTCCTCCACCCTCAACAAAAATCCTGGATTTCAAGCCACCGCCCGCCAATGCAATGCGCGTTAGGCCGGCAGCTCATTTGGTTGATAAGGACTACATTGACAAGTTCAACAAGGCTATTGAGCTCATGAAAGCACTTCCGGACAGTGATCCCCGTAGTTTCAGGCAACAAGCCAACATCCATTGTGCCTATTGTGATGGCGCATACGATCAAGTTGGCTTCCCAGATCTCGAGCTACAAGTTCACGATTCGTGGCTCTTTTTTCCTTTCCATCGTCATTACCTGTATTTCTTCGAGAAGATCTTGGGAAAATTGATCGGCGACCCAAATTTCGCGATGCCATTCTGGAATTGGGACACATCGGCTGGCATGCCCATACCATCTATGTATACCAACAAAAGCTCACCACTTTACGATGCTGTCCGCAATGCTAGGCATCAACCACCTTCTTTGGTTGATCTTGACTTCAGTGGGCAGGATAATGTAAGCAATAATCAGCGAATACAAACCAATCTCACTGTAATGTATAGAACTATGGTATCTGGAGCGACAACCTCAAGGCTTTTCCTCGGCAACCCTTATCGTGCAGGACAACCCCCAAACCCTGGAGCTGGTTCGCTTGAGAATGCACCTCATGGCGCAGTCCATGTCTGGACTGGGGACCCGACCCATGGTGGCGAAGACATGGGCAACTTCTATTCAGCTGCAAGGGACCCAATATTTTACGCACATCACTCCAATGTTGATAGAATGTGGTCAGTTTGGAAAACCCTAGGGGGGAGAAGACAAGATTTCACTGACCCGGATTGGCTAGACACCGGATTCTTGTTCTACAACGAGAACGCTGAGCTCGTACGAGTTAAGATTAGAGACTGTTTGGACACCAAAAATCTTGGGTATGTCTACCAAGATGTGCCCACCCCATGGCTGACCACACGTCCCACCCCTCGCCTTACTAGGGTCGCGAGGCGAATAAAGTCCCTTGTGACTGCAAATGCTGCGGATGCACCATTTGCCAAGGATGTTTTCCCTACGGTTCTAGACAAAGTGATCAAAGTGATGGTGCCGAGGCAGAAGAAAAACAGGAGCAAGAAGGACAAAGCAGATAAGGAAGAGACATTGGTGATAGAGGGGATCGAGGTGCAGAGGGAGCAGTTCGTCAAGTTTGATGTGTTCATCAACGACGAAGATGAGGCGACGAGTGGGGCCAACAAAACGGAGTTCGCCGGAACTTTTGTGAACGTGCCACATCATCATCACCACAAGCTTGGGAAGAAGGTGACCAAGACTAGCCAGAGGTTCGGGCTAAATGAGTTGCTGGAGGATTTGGGTGCGGAAGATGATGAGAATGTGTTGGTCACGTTGGTGCCTAGGCAAGGCCGCGGAGACGTTAAAATTGGTTCGATCAAGATTGCTCTTGAGGACTGATCTTAAATCTTTTTTATTGACCATTAAATCTGCGCTCATTTAGGGAACCAAGGGGTGGCTCAGTGGTAGAGTTGAGCTTTACAGTATGTAAGGTTCGATCCCTTCTCAGCCAAAAAAAAAAATATATATATATATATATATATATCTATCTGCGCTCATTTCTCGTTTTCTTTAATTCATGGGCATGCATGCATACACTTTTTAACCTCGTCACTTTCGACATTGTACTTCTTGTTATTTGGGTTTATTACATTGGTTATGTAACTCAATGGTTGGCGAAATAATGAAAGCGGTGAATAAAATTCAAGACTTTTTCTCCTTTAATATATACCCATTTGGTATAATAAGTATTTAAGCGTTTTTAATAAGAAGTGTCACTTAATTTCATGATTATATATTTATTTTTTAATTAATTATATTTATAATCTACAATCATATATTTATTTTTTAAAAGAGTCGGACACCTCTTATTAGGAGCCGTTAGACACTCAATATGTTTCGGTATATACCCTTTAATTAATCGGAAGTTTTTTGAGACTAGTTAAATTCTAATTGATCAACTAGTAATTAAATTATCGTATGACACTAAAAGTACTTAACTTATAGTTTTTGGCTGAATTTCGTGGGTTAGGTACTAATGGTACGCAGAGTACTATTAATTAAGCGATAACTATCTATAGTAAAATAATTTATACTTTACTATTTATCAATGTAAAATTAGAAACACTAAAATTAATTTTTAATCTCAATTCTTAATTTTTTTCAATATTAAGAATTTTTTTAAACATAAGATCTATTTATGTTTAAATTTTTATTTTCCATCCCCCCCCCCCCCCCAATTTTCCGTTCATTTTTCAATTCAAAACTTTTAAATATAACTATTTTTTGTACTTTTAATCTTTTTTTAATTTAAATGTAAAATTTTATTTTTATAAACTCAATTATGATATTTAAAATTTATATTAATTAAAATATTTAAAAAAAAAATCTTTCAGGCACGAGCAAGGAGTATGTAATATGCGACAATCAAGAAAACTACAGGCGAGTGCACCTTCTTGGACAGCCGTATTTGAATATTATTAATTAGGTTCATTGTAATTGAAGTCTATGCATATCTAACTAAGATCGAATAATATTTTATCGAAGAGATAAAATAAAAAATTTGATGGATATACCTTAGTTTAAATTTTATAATATGTTCGAGAGGTGGCGACTTTGGTTCTCTGGCCTGCCTAGTGTAAAAAATTTAATGGATATACCTTAGTAAAAATAAAAATAATAAGAAAAAAAGTTTGAAAATCAAGCACACTTGACTTTGTTTAATGTTGAGATCAGATCTAGAGCTTGAATTGTTCCAGGTTGATGTATCGAATTTCTAGATGCTTATAGTAAAGAGTGTTATCTTTTTTAAAAATATGAACATACAATCATAAATTTTAAACATGATTAATCAAAAATATGTATAAATATTATAAATTATAAACTCGAAATGTATAAGCACTCAATAAAATTTTCATGAATTATATTGTATTTCAAGTGAATTTGGGTTCGCTCTAGCTGCGTTTTCTGTCCTCACGCGTGATATTGTAATCTCAACTAGTTAGGGGCGGACCTAAGTGTAGACTGGTCGATCGCCTCTTTCCCCCCCAAAATTTAAGGATTAGAAAGAAAATTTCAATAATTATCCGTCATCCAAATTTGTTTTTTCGCTCCTCCAATTCATTTGCAAATTCAATATTTCAATTAAATTCAATAATACTCCAAAAAAGATTTTTATTAACTAAATAAGTGCATTTTCTAAAAAATAATTACTTTATTTATTCAAAATTACTTCATATGTATATATAAAAAAAAATCGGAGAGTCTGCTCCCAAAACCCATAATTATTCGCCCCACAACAAAAATGGCGCACTCGAAGCTAGTAGATGATTGTGAAATTTGAAAGGCTATAAAAAATCTGAAACACAGCTGATCTGGGTTACCAAGTCGACATATCATCACTTTAAGTTTTTGATATTTTAGAGGTCTCATCATTATCTTTCTTACTTTTTCACTTTAATTATTACAAAAGATTATATCAAATCATCAAAAATTGATTTGCCGACCCAACTCAAAATCATATATTAACTCATTTATATAGTGAGTCCAGAGTAAAATTGCCAAAACACGCCGGTAATAAATATCTAAAGTACAAAATCGTTCATCCAGAACCAGTCACAAATTATGCAATCTCACATTTAAAAAAAAAAAAAAAAAGAAAGAAAACTAAACTCGTACGTTGTGATGATGATCTAGTTGTGAGGATCGGTCTCAATTTCCTGAGCGAGCTCCCTCGTGAGCTTGTCAGCACGATCATCTTGTCCACCAGCAAACGTATAGACCCGGAATGCAAACTGAAAAGCCCTCCAAAGCGTTTTACCTGAACCCTTTTTCTTCCCTCCAGGTGATCTTGATTTCTGATCTTCATGTTCCAGCACCAGCACTGATTCTCTTTTCTCCTAGAATAGCAGGTTAGGTTAGTTAAGGTTGTAAGGTTATCGCGGTGAGCTCATTAATTAATTTTCTTGTTCATGTATACGTACCTTAAGTGCCAACTCCATGCAGCTTGATGAAACATCCACCATCAGTTCCTTGATCCTTATAAGGATGCTGAAGTCGAAATGGATCTTTTGGCTTTGAAATTTCTTGGCTTCGTCATCTTTTGTTCGTTCTAGTGTGTCCAAGTCTCCTTTGATCTACAGGTTTTGCGTTTTGTTATTGTCGAAAATGGAAATGTTATATAACTATACCGGAACCCTTAATATGTTTTTAGCATTTTGCGTACCTTATTGAAGTAATTCTCGACTTTGTCAAGAAGTTGGTTCAATGGAGCCTCTATCTTCCAGTTCTCAAGAGTTGTGACTATCGTGTCTAACTTAGAGTACAGCGCCGCTGCCATTCTCAATCCTTCCAACTTTTTTGAAGGAAAATCCTCGAATCTTGCTAGAACCTGCTTGAAAATGTCCAAGGAATAAAGATTATGCCCTGTGGGAATTAATGATTGAGAAATATGTGCAAACTGAAGATGCTTATAGAATTTTGAACCTGAGTTTCATCCGTTAATTTCTCCATATGGGATTCAACATACTTGTGGAACTTAACAAGCTCGACCATGTCTGTCGTCTGGAAAGAGCTAAGTTTAACTTTAATTTCCTTGATAATTTGTGCATGATTTTTAACATCCTCTTCAATCTGTTGAAAGTATGCCGATCTGAAACAAAAGGTTGAACACAAGTAATGTGTTTGAAAACTTACAACTGATTAGAACATGTGTCTTTAAAGTCTTGATCATATTGAAAGGCATACCTTTTTGTCATTTCCGCTAGCGCATCAGCCATTCCCTGCTTGCCGCCGGCTGCAGGGGTCCCTACTTTACCCTTTCTCCCTTGTGAGGATTTCCCATCCAAACTAGATCCTTCCACCTTTCCTTTGAGAAGTCGATAGAGACTACCCATTTGAGATGATCTCTTCAATTTAGTAGCTGGTTTTCTGGGACCCAGGGATCTAGAACCACTAAGTCCAGGAGGCGGTGGAGGAGCAGCTCCATTTGCTGGACGTATTCCTGCAGCAGGTGGTGGTGGTGGTGGTGGTGGTTGCACAGCACCATTTGCTGACATCATGGGTGGGGGTGGGGGTGGTATGCTTCCATTTCTCATAGGTGGTGGTGGAGGCGTATTCCCTGAAGCCATTGGGGGTGGCGGTGGTACATTCCCTGTTGTCATAGGTGGCGGTGATGGAGGAGGTGGCCTTGCTAAACCTGATGCCAGAGGTGGTGGGGGCTTATTTCCTGCAGTGATGTGTGGTGGGGTTGAGGGTGGTGGTGGAATTGTATTTCTGGAGACTAAAGGCGGTGGCGGTGGTGGTGGTATAGGCATACTTCTTGAGGCCCTCGGTGGTGGTGGTGGTGGTGGTGGTGGTGGTGGTGGTGGTGCTATAGGCATACTTTCGGAAGCCCTCGGTGGTGGTGGTGGCGGTGGAGGTGGAGGCGGGGTGGACGTTAAACGCTCTTTCGGCATCACAGTTGGTAAGGAAGGTGGTTCTGGTTCTTCCATATTTTCAGACAGCATTGACAATGGTTTAGTCGGGAACCTTGGTGTTTCTATACATCCTTCAGTCGTGGGTGGTAGTGAAGATGGTTCGAAACCAATTGATGTGAAAGGTGGTGTTGCTGCTTCTTTCATCTTTGGTGGCAGGTTTGGAGTTTGTGATGGTGGTGACAATGATTTTGATTGAGCAGCCTCAGCGGCAATCATTGAACGCAACATTGGTAGCGATGAAGGTGGTAAGAGCATTTCCACTTTTACTAATCTCTCGGAACACGGCATTTCTTGTAAACTCCCAACAAAGTTTCTTCCATAATCACCATTTACCATGTCAAAATCAGTTAGTGGAATCTTCTCATCCACCATGTCGCAGTCCATGTCAAGCTCCATCATTTCATCTTCCACAAGGCCACTATTTGCTGCCATCTCTGACTTAGGTTCCTGAACTGGTATATTCATCTGGTGCAAGGGGTTCGACATTTGCTGAACCACATGAGGATACATGTGGAAGGATAGTCGCTTCACATCAATAGGGTTCAGTTTTCCCACAGCTTGAACTCGTAGAGGCAAGAGAAGCGGTGGCGAATAGAAGTGTTTTGATCCATCATTGCCAGTTCCTTTACTGGTCATCTCCGGAAGAACTGAAGTTGGGGTTGCTGGAGAAGAAGAAGGGGTTATTTTGCTGTCTGAATACGACTCTGTAGCAGCCTTACCAAATGCATTTGGTCGGCGACTATCTTCTTTCATATGTTCCTCATCCTCATCCATCATGTCAAACAATCTCTCCCTTGCTAGGCTGATTATATCATCAAGCAATACCGATGCTGTTTCATTTTCAGTAGTAAATTAATCAGATTCTGGGAGGATCTTAAGTTACTAGATCAGGGAATGAGAAACCAACTTACCTAGTTTTTCCAAATCAATAGTATCTGCATCAATATGCTTGCTTTTGACCAACCACTCATCATTCTTCATCCAAAAATCTCCAAGAGCTTTCAGAGCTTCACAGAAGGTTTGGATAACCTGTTGGATTATTCATCAAGCTCAGCTCAGTTTCATATCATACGAAAAGAGAAAGATGTGCATGCCTTGCGTTTTGGTCATTGTAAATTGATTGAGAAACCTGAAGTGTAGGGGATACTTCTGTTGCCGAAATTGAAATGCATGGTATGAAATCAGGATGCAACTTACGAAGATCCTTCACTGTCTCTACTACTAACTGCATTCAAAGATGGAAATATGAGAGAAGATCAGATGGAGTTTCACTGCATCAGCATCTAGAGACAGAAGAGAGGTTAAAGTCCAGAGAAGAATATATACTTCAGCTACTGAAGCGGAAGCAACGCAGGGAGGTAAGTCAATCAAGTCCCTAAAGTTTAAGATCTTCTGGCGAAGCTCTGCCATTATAACAAAGTTGCCGGCAACACCACATGAACTGCGTACCATGGACCCTTTAATCTCCCTGGCATTCTTTGGTACATCATGAGAGCTTTGATTTTTCCCCCAAAGGTCTTTTCTCTGTAAATATACATATTCATTGTTCGATTAGAAGACAGTACATATATATCACTATATATATATATATACTGCAAAAATGTTTCTCCTTTATCTGCAGTTGGCTAAATGAAGTCTGGCTAGAAGTATGTGAGATCATACACAAAGCTTTTCAGTATAAGAAATGTACATGATCATCTGACCTGTGTTCATTCAACTTTGGTTCGGGTACAAAAGTTTGTGTACCCGAACATGAATTTGCTTGTGGGCTGCTAATACTTGGGATTTTCCTTCTTAATTTTGGATGATCTATGGAAACTTGCGACGAACATATGTTAGGTTCATGAACATGTTTTAGATTTATCTGATAGAAATGCTTTTCTTTTCTTTTTGTCCTACTGAGGGAGTTGATTAACTGGGTATTTGGAGAAGAAAACAGAACACCAAATCCATGTTCCAATCTCATCAAATCTACATTGATCATATTGGTAAAATGAAAAATTTTAATCGTTTCGTCCATTACATAATGATCGTAACCAGACATAAATGACATACATTTGAAATAAAAGATAAATCCGAGTGGGGAAAAAAAAAGTATAAACACACCTCAAATCCAATGGTCTTTTTCCGGAAAAGTGTTGGCTTAAGACCTCCGAAACATGTCGTGGCTGCCATGGCGGACAACCACCGAGAACCTTCAAAAAATCTTGAACGTGAAAAAGTAGACGATGTGAACCGTTTTCGATCAAACGGCATGGGTGATCACCATAACAAGTCGGCTTCCAATTTGACAACAGACCCAATGTTATGTACAAGAAGCAGAAGAAGAAGAAGAAGAGAAATTCTATAAGGAAGAACATTCAAAAAAAAATTAATTAAAAAGAAGAATTCACTCATTCAGACAAAATTGAATATTATTTTCTGATAATAATGTATTAAATAAAATCATCAAAAAAACGTGGTAGGCAATTAGTTGTCTGGCTCTTTTCCAAACTCTCATGGACAAACTTCTTCTCAACTTTGTTGCCAAAGGAGAAAGAAAAGAGTCAGATTTCCCAGGAAAATTGTGTTGCTTCTTTAAGGACAAAAACGTGTTATATGCGCTTTTCTCGGGAGTTAATTAGTACCCTAAATACAGTATTTCCTTTTAGTACTACTAATTTTCAGGGTTTTTTTACTTCAATTTTTTTTTATTACAGTTTTTTTTTTTTTTTAATTTATGCTAGTGACTAGTTTGTCACTAACTGCCGGCAATTGACCATTTGGGTGGCTCTACGACCACCCGAGCATCGGCATAATTACCCATTATACCACTGAACTTTGACCCACTAGGTAAGCCTATCAATACGGGTTAAATGGGTTGAAATGGGTTGAATTTTAATAATTAACAGGTTATAATGGGTTCAACCTATTATAACTCATTTAATTAATCAATCTACTCAATTGTATAAT
>JAOWAN010000001.1:17848723-17860149 GCA_028566635.1 Lobelia cardinalis
GGTGGAAGGAGGTGTTCAGAAGGTGTTGATGAAACTGGTGGTGGCGGTTTGGTGGCGGCGTGCTAGTGGTGGGGTTGTTGGTGGTGGCATTGGTGATTTGGTGGCTGTGTGAAGGTGGTGGGGTTGGTAGCAGGGTGGTGGTTTGATGAAACTGGTCGTGGCGGTTTGGTGGCGGCGTGCTAGTGGTGGGGTTAATGGTGGTGGCATTGGTGATTTGGTGGCAGTGTGAAGGTGGTGGGGTTGGTAGCAGGGTAGTGGTTTGCTTTTCTTCTTCTTCTCTCTCTTCTTCTTCTTTGTTTGTTTTGAACCATGATGGCAGTGACGGAATTTGGTAATAGGTTTGATGGGGTGGTGGAAATGGTAGTGGTGGGGTGGTAAAGGTGGTGGTGGAAAAATGACGGTGGTGGGGGCAGAATGACGGTGGTGGGATGGTGGAAATGGTGGTAGTGGCAGAATGATGGTGGTGGGGTGGTGGCTTTGAGTAAGGAAGGGGTAATATTGTCATTTAACTTTTTTTTTCCAATGTTGTGTCCAATGTTCTGTCCATGTAGGATCCACCTAGGATCCAGATAGGATAATTGGTCATTAAATTGGGTCAAATTAGGGGTAATGGTATAATTGGAACAATTTAAAACGTTCAATGTCAAATTAAAGTAAATTAAAAGATAGTGGCATTATTGCCTACTGGGTCAAACGTCAGTGGCATAATGGAGTATTATGCCCCCGAGCATCATATAGCTCTTTGCGGACAAGGAGGAGAAAATGAAATTTTGGGGTTTAATTATGCGCTTCTTGCCAGCTACATTTATTTACATTTTGATTTTTATTTTTCAGACATTTTACATTCGCATGCAGTTCTTCCGTAAAGTGAACAATGGTGATATACACGAAAGGGAGATAAGCTCTCCCCAGATAGTAGCCCGATGAGACGAGAGAGTGCTGCCCGGAAGGAATGAGAAAATCCATATAAATAAAATCACTCAGCACGACAGACGTTTTTATTGCAAACAATGGAGTTATAAGTACATTATTACTTGCACAAAGAATTTCTGAAAGAAGTGGCTTCATATCACTCTATCAACCAATTACCCCGTAAACTATAGACCTGCATCTGAAGTTGAACAGGACAATGGCTTCATCCTCTTCTCAGCAGCAGGGGGCAAAAAACAAATATACGTGTAGCACATGTATAGCTATACATATAAGACCACAGTATCTATATGAGTTTACAATTACATACAAACTCGAAATATGAACAAAATCCCAAGCTGCAGCCGCTGTCAGTTTTCATAGTAACAAAGCATACGAGCTGTGAATGGGGTTGGTTCCCTTCAAAATTTCCTATCCCGTTTGGCCTTATTTTCTGAGTTGATTTGTTCCTGCTTTCTGTTTCATCTGTCCTGATGCAACCTGACTTTTGGGGGAATTGGTAGTGCTTGTTCTGCTTCCAAGTGGGACTTTCTTAGATGCTGCACCACTAGCTGCAGTTCTTTCAGCAATTCTCTTCTGGCGTTCAATTGCTAGTTGTTCCATTCTCTTCCGAATCTCATCTTCCTGTGAAAAGAAAGCACAAGAGAGGAGGTTAGACAAGCATTGAAACGAATTCTAAAATTCATAAGAAATTAAACATTTTCAATAATTCCTAAATTTCATGTTTCTGGACAACTTCCGCGAAAATGAATCCTAGCCGTTCCTTATTGCAGAATGTTCCAACTTCCAAATATAAGAATATATAAATTGAAGAAGCACTATGAGAACCTGCATTATCATATGTACCTGAGCTGATTTGCTAACCACCGGCCTACTTGCAATTGGTACTCTTTTGACCTTTGACAACATGTCAGTTCTGCTACTAGGATAAGATGCTCGTAGAACTTTAGACTTGGTTCCAGGATTTGCAACCTTCTTACCAAGAGCGCTTTTATTTTGCGTGGAAACCTTCTCGTCAACTATTTGATCATTTGTTTCAACAGGAGCAGACTTTTGCTCAGCTTTTGTAAAGGGCATTCCAATTCCATAATCCATTTCTGGAGTCCAAGATGCCCTACCAGACTCCAACACAGAATCCCGTGAAACCAGCAGGTAAAGGTCATCGGGCTCATAGGCCCCACTTTCTTTGACCTTGACCTGTGAAACATCAGGAATAGTTTCTGCCAGGGGATCTATACTCATATCTTCAGTCATGCTTATCGCTGTTCTCCATTGTGAGTCATATTGATCATCATGTGATGCTCGAGTCACCATGAAAGAATCATCGACAGGAATAGTTTCTTTACGCGTTTCTGAGGGGAAACGGTTGCCCTCCATTGACAAAACATAGCTTTCACCGAATGCAGGCTTCTCACTTGTCCTGTCCTGATTTGGGTTAGCAACAAACCAGTCTTCCCCCCTGCCATTTCTGATTATCGATGCCTCTGGCTGAAAATCGGAAAGGGCTCTGTCACCATTGCTCCCTGTTTCTTGCAGTCTTTGCGAAATCAACAACTGGGCATCAGCAGAATCTCTTCCCTTCATACTTGGATGAAAGCTCTCACCAGAAACAAAATTTTCTGAGTTAACTCGATGTTCATCGCCTTCATCTCTCTGAGATACAACAATAAAGGAATCATTTGAAGTTTTTCGTGGCATTGGAGTATTCTCATTTTCTAAGCCAATTACAAGGTTTCTTGCAAATGATACCCCATCATCTGACCTCTTGATTGCATAATCTTCATCCTGGACATTCATAGGTTGCTGCATTCTTCCGTCATGCCTAGGTGATTCCTCATCTTTCATCAGAAGATTCTGGAAGGCATCCCAATTATCATTCTTCTTCGGGGCTAGGTCCAAGTCAAGATTGTGGTCAGGGGAGCTGTTTGGACCTTTTTTCTTACTATGTGATTTGGAAGACTTTTGATGTTTCCCCAAAGATCCAATCACATCGTCTACCCTCTGTTTGATGGAATCTTCATCAAGCACTTCGTTTTCATCTGAAGAAGAATCATCAGAGTCTCCATCTTTCCTCTTGGATGTAATGTAGTTGATATTACGAATAACAACAGTTTTTGAAGGTTTCTTCCTGTACTTTTTATTGCCAGCGGATGATTTCTCGTGCCTTGTAACTGTATCTGAATCACTCCTAGAATCAGAATCACTGGATTCATTCGCTTCCTCATCTTCGGAAGCTTCAGTTTCTTTTGCATTTGGGGACTTCTCTTTCTTTTTTGAAGATGATTTCCGCTGACGACGTTGGGACTCCTCAACATTCGGAGGCCAATGCATATGGCCAGGATAATATGGAGGTAGAGTCTGCATACTAGGGTATGGATAGACTTGACCTTGAGGGCCCTGAAAATTGTACATATACTGAGGAATCTGGTTCAGCCAAGGCATCTGCACCTGAACATTTCCCGGAGTTGAAGGTAGATGGGCTGATTGAGGCAAGTTAATATCTGCACACAATATTCTTGACATCAGAAATAAGCCAATATTCTGTAGAATGCACGTTGATATAAATATTGCATTTCATAAACTTTAAGCATTCATAAATATAATCACCCAGAAGAACAGTTCTTGAAACTGAATAACAATGTTCAAACCATTGCTTCTTCTAGGAGTTCGCAAGACTAGAGTGTGTTCGTCCAGGAGTATGCAAGTTTACAGTGTTTTCAAAATAATAGCCGTACCAAGCAAGATTCCAGGATGATATAGGAAGTATACTTAAGCAACAAGACATTTTGTGGCACAAGGTTTTAATAATAAAACATGATTGTCCTTTTTCTACATGGTTGACAAAGGAAGAACTCCCTCAGATTCAGATTCTGTCTTTTTACAGTTTTTTGTTTATAATGCAGCATATACAACAATCTATTTTATAGACAATCATGCATCAGCTTGTGCTTGCTACTGATAATAAAAAGATTTCAGGGAATTTTATCATTTTAGATTATGCAATTCACTTGAGTAAAACTCTACATAGAGAGATGTAACCAAAAAGTTGTACAGAGTGCAGAAACAAGAGTTTTAATTGTATTTTAGGTGGAAGATATTAGCTACTCACTCAGTTCCTAAATGAGTGGCCTGATTTATTTATTTTTTAAATGTTCAAGCAATTCCCTGATGGAATTTAGCAAAATCAAGTTCTCAACTATTACCAAAATTGGTTCACTAATATTTCTGAAATTTGGTTGTAAATAAGCCTAGATAGACAACTGTGCAGAAAGAATACGATCGCCCTCAGTCAAAATATGTTATATTTTTGATATAAAAAAGTTAAGATACCCCCTCCCCTGCTTTGTGACCTTAGTAGATGGCTGCAGTGATCTTCGTCAATCCTATATACTCTTTTACCTATTTGACACATGTTATTTATTTATTTATTTTTAAAAGTTCAAGCAATTCCCTGATGGAATTTAGCCAAATCAAGTTTTCAACGATTACTACAATTGATTCACTAATATTTCTGAAATTAGGTTGTAAATAAGCCTACATAGACAACTGTGCAAGAAGACTACCATCCCCCTCAGTCAAAATATGTTATATTTTTGAAAAATATGTAAAAGTTCAATCAGTTTACAGTTCTTTCTCTAGTCGATAAACGCAGTAGAGAACATAGTAAAGAACATGAAAAGTAGGTACCTTTGTTGCCATCTGAATTTTGCTGATTTGCAGTCATGTCAGGTGAAGCATCAGCAGAGCCATTTGGCACAAGTGCTACGAAGTTTAGCGGAATGTTCTGACTGAAGGCACTGCCTTCATTTGTAAGTAAAACTCCCGAAGTTCCCGAGTATGCCAATTCTGAGGGGGGAAATGCTGCCATTGCCGCTAGCTCATCCATCCAGAGGCCATCTGTGCGTTTTTTCTTGCACAACTCCTTGAACTCTAAGCATGCTTCCCTACGTTATAATCAAAACTTATGATCTTAATTCCTCAACGTCAACATTCAGAAATAAATGCCACAATCAAGATGCTCTTAAAGTCATTAGTACTATGAGCATTCCTTCCCATGTCCTAGATACCAGTAATAATAGAATTCTTATAATGACAGTGAAAATTAGGTGATTCTGTCTCCACTTTCTTAACTGAGATGCCTCTTTAAACATAAAGTTAATAGCTACGCAACTTGGAGTCTAAATAACTTCCAACTGGAACAATCCTTTCAAGCACAAAGGTATGCCCACTAGCGCCAGCTTTAATCATTATTTAATTTTTTGGTACAACAAGCTTTAATGCAGATGAAAGTATGATTTCAGTCTCGTTTATACTGGCCCACATTTCCATTTTTAGCTATCTCTAAAATATTGCTCACTTCACAAAGTTAGATGACAATTAGTGCCTTCAATCCAATTTTATTCTCAACCAAACTGCATATTTACATCATCAATTGATCATTAATTACAAATCAATCTTTAACTGAAGAGGTACAAAGGAAAACTAAATCATTTTGCATTGGAGGTTGTTGCATTTAATAAGATGCTTAATCTTTGTGTCTTGTGGCCAATATAATTGAGATGGAGGGAGTATGAATCTTTTATGAATTTACGTGAACAATAACAGAATAACTTACCAAGTTGGGTGACCACAAATTATTTATATCTCACAAGCCAACTCAAACTTGACACAGAATTTCTCATTCGGTGCTAATTCAGCTTGTCATTTGACTTTGTTCATATGCAGCATAAATTACTATCATAGGTGAACAAATGATACCTTAAGCGCGAGGCTCCAAAACTATCCGCAAACGATATAAGATCAGCCAGATTGTCTATTTCAAATCCAGCCACAAGAGCACGTGCATAAGCCATTGCTTGCTCTTTGCGGAGTAATGCTTTCCGAGTCTCCAAATGTCGCTGAAGGCGAATCCTAGCCAGCATAACCACCACATAAGTCATACTGAGTAACCCCAGCACTAGGAAAACGCAGACAATGATAAGCTAGTGGATGTGATCATAGGAAGAATGATTTACTTGGAATTTTCTTCTTTCGCAATTTCATCAGCTTCTCCACTTTCAGATTTGATCTAGGAGGAAGCATAATAAAGAAGCATTAAGGCAATACAAAAGAAGCTTAATGACCAGCTAGTTTTCTAGGTTTGGTGCAAATAAATTACCTTGGATGCATCAGTCTGCTTCTGTGTGTTTCCATCAGCAGATGGCAAGCTTCCTGGTAACCAATAAGCAGGAACATTAACCACAATCGCTGATAGAGAAGTAGGACAATGATTTATAATAACATGAGAACTTTATGATTCTCACTATAAATAACTTGAAAAAGTTAATTCTAAAGAGTGATAGCCCTCAAAAAATGAAAGAATACAGGCTTATAGCCTTTTGTAATACCATATGCCAGTGCATCTCCAAAGTTATAGTTAATCAGTTGAAACTCATCCTTTCAAGTTTGATAAATAAGAGGCAATCTGCTTTTGTTCCTGGGAGGAGTATAGCAGACAATGTTCTTTTAATGCAGGAGTTAGTAAGAGGATACCATAAAGAGCAAAGAGAAGGAAGGTGTGCATCAAAATCAATATCATGAATGCCTATGACTCAGTTCAATGGGATTTGTTTGACCTGCTTCATGTGATTAACTTACCTCAGAAATTCATACAATGGATAAAGAATGTGTACAAACAGTCAAGTATTCAATGAATATTAATGGTCGCTAGGAAGGTTTTTTTAAAGCTAAGAATGGGTTAAGACATGGTGATTCCTATCCCGTTACCTCTTTCTTTTAGTGATGGAGGCATATTCTTGTCTATTTGATTTCAACATTCAAAATGGGGGATTTGGTTACCGTCCAAGATGTCAGGAGCTGGCTATATCACATGTGAGTTTTGCAGATGATTTGTTTATCCTTTCTAAAGCAGATACAATCAATGCAAGTAAGTAGAAGGAGGATCGTGTATGATACTCAATCGCGAGTGGAATTGGTCCAATCAGAATTCCAGATCTCTTCAAGATCTAATTGTTCACACTCCTGCAGCTTTTACTCCTGAGGTAGATAGCTTACTGGAAACCTGACAAAAGGGATTTTTTTTCCTTTTTCAATAAAAAGTGCTTGAAATGCTGTGGGGAACAGAGGCGATGAGGTGAATTGGTGGAAGGGAGTATGGTTCAATTCCATATACCAAAATATGCCATTATCATGTGGCTGGCTTGTCAAGACAGATTGACTACATGAAAAAAGTTAATGGAGCGAGGAATTGTATGGAATTCTGATTGTGCTCTTTGTGGTTATCATGAAGAGACAATTGAGCAAATTTTTTTCAGTTGCAATGAAATAAAAAGAGTATGGGAGGAGGTATGCAGAAGGAATGGCATGACTGTAATTGTGTTTGGATGGCAGGTGTTGGCTTCCTTAGCAAACAATCATTGGAAGGGTAATAGCTTTGAAGCCTTGGTTAACAAACTTTCCTTGAGCATAGTCGTATACTGTATATTGAAGGAAACGCATTGTTTGAATCTTCTTGCAACAAAAGAAACAGCAAATTGAGCTTATAAAAGAGACCGAGGAAATGTTGAGATACAGGTTAATGGGTGTAAAAAAGAAGTTTAAAGGGAATTATGTAAATTGGCGTATATGAAAGGAGTAGGGCATTATTGATAGAATTTTGGATTCGTAGTTATGTGTAAGCTGCTGAAGGTTGACAATTGTATATACAGTGGTATACCCCTGTGAGGTTTTGTATTTGTTTCTGACGTTAGAAGAGAAGTACTGTTCCAAAAAAAATCAAATAAAATAAACTTGAAAAGTTAATTGTAAGGTGAAGCCATTTACGTAAATAGAAAATCTAAAAGGAATTATGATAATATTTCAAATTTCCAAGCAGCTGAATGTGAAAACCATAATTTTTCTACGACTTCTCATTACCAGGGACTCTTAAAGAAATGGGACAAAAAGATAATATGAAGGGATGGAACCACGAAAAAGCATTTAAATATACCTTCTTCTGTATGGGCTTCTATCTTGTTTGACAATTCACTGGATTGGACAGAGGTCTCGATCTGCAAAATCTCTTTTTCTAGCCGTGCAAACCTCTCAAGAATTTCAGGTGAGCTTATGAAGCGGACAAGTCTGACAAAAGTATAGAAAGCATTGGGATTAGACAAATGCCACCATCGGCTCAGTGTTCTACATCCCAAATTTTATTCAGATACAATCTTTAATATCAACTCAAACAGTCAAACTAAACTAAATTGCATTTTCTGAAAAAATAAAATAACAACTTAAAGACTAATTAAATGAAGTACATTTTGTAATGTCAAAAAAAAATGAAGTACATTTTGTATTAAAGGCTTTAAGAAATATGAGTACAACAGTTTTAAAAATCGGAAGAATCATAGTAAATGTGTATGGGAAATACCATTTAGTTACAAGATTTATCACGAGGACTATGAATACATAGAATCAAGAAGTGTCACTGGATATTCTAGAACATGAATCCATATAACACAAAACAGCTGGCTATACTATAAATTATAATTATAAGCAAGGATGAATAAAAAACAACATAAACATGAACAGTTTAAGAAATAGCACATGCAGTTTCTGAGTTCATTGCACGCAGTAGATATGAAACTTTTAAATGCTGGATATACACTTCTCTACAAGAGTTAGTTCTTTGAAACTCCAATCTTTTGAAACATACAGTGCTACATTGTGAAAAGCCATTCCATACACAGAATATGAATGGAAAGGCTAGAACACTATAATATTTATTCTTTGAACAGGGCCTCTTTAACTGAAGATCTTGAAACAGAAAAGGACTCTTAAATAGATTACTGATTTACCCCCATCAATGCCACATATAGAATCCTACTACAATTTGTTTAAGAATGCTACATTCATAGAATGTCATTTCAAAACTATGAATTCAAATACCAGTGATGATTCTAACTTGTAATGGAATAAACAAGTTGATGCAACATGTATAGGTATGTTATACTGACTGCTTTAAGGGATAGCTGCAATATGTGTTTATTTTATTTTTAAAATTAATGCTGGGGTAACAAAATGGAATGTAACACTCCAGTTGCCAAGTGGTTTTGTATCCAGATTTCAAAATCCCTTTTTGTCACCTTGGTACTACTTTTTCCAAATTGGGACTTTTTGATTTGAGGTACTAGGACACACAAGAAAAGGAAAAAACAATTAAATTAAACTAATTAGGTTCACAAACAAGCTGTTACAACATCAATTAACATTCGCCCAGAAAAGAAAGAAAATAATGAAAGCCAGAGGCCTGAATTTTGACTATAAACAAACTAAAAAGAGATTGGATAAGTTAAGGAATTACCTTTGAAATGTGGATTTGGAGAACCAGGAGGCATCAGGGGAAGGGGGACGAAGAGAAATAGAATAGCCACCTTTGGGAAGCTGATCTTTGGCATATTTCAAGTGAGAAATGAAGGGTTCAACTAACCCAGATGCTAATTTCTCATTATTTTCCCCAGAGAATATCACAAGATCACATCTTTAACAGTATTACATGTCAAAAAAACACAATGAAATACACCCAATTATTCAAGATTCATATGAGATGAAACCAGCTAGATATAAGATCATAATATCTACGATATCTATAAATGTATAAGCAGCGAGAAGGAGTACCTGGTTCTGGTGGGAGTGAGTTTTAACAGAGCATAGTCAAGAAGAGTTTCAGGATCCATAGAGAGAGAGAGAGAGAGAGAGAGAGAGAGAGAGAGAGAGAGAATAAGGTGAGAAGGGTTGATGATGTTAAGTTAATGGAGGGGAAAGTTCATTGCTCAATAGTGTGGAAACGTGGGTATCACAAATCTTTGATCTGAAGTCTCAACTGTGAGAGAAAGTGAGAGGGAGAGGGAGAAAGACAGCAGGACATGATGAATCACTGCACATGGTAACTGGAGAGTTATGGTGATGGCCAATCGGAAGAGTTTTGGAACATGGGCCCATCCGGCATTTTAGTCCCCACATTGCTTTTTCTTTTTACATTTCTCATTTTGAGCGTGATTGCGGGTGCGGAGTAGGTGCTATCATGGTTCGATTTTTGTCATTTTTATTTAAAAATCATAATTAAATTAAAATTTTGGTTTTATTATTTTTCAAAATCGAAAATAACTCGAGAACATGAAAAATTGATTCTTCGATTTTATATTTTTCGGTTTGATTTTTACAAATTTTCAATTTTTAAAAAGAAATTATGTAATTTTCAAATTTCAATAGGTAATAGAATAAATCCATAGAATAGAGATTTTTTATTATAAAAAAGAGAAATTTTATAATTCAATTTACAAATTTTAAGTGAACATAATTCTCTATTATGGAAGTTGAATGAGGAAAATTCGAAAGTAAAAGAAAAAGAGTGAAAATTTATATAAATACAATACTCAATATTATAAAATATGAATATATTGATAATATAAGTATATATAAGTAATTAACTAAGTAACAAATTTAATATATAGTAGTAATATTATCTCGGTTAGATTCGATTTGAAAAGTATAATATCACGTCTAAATCGTAATCAAACCAATATTCTCAATTTTGATAGTATTAAAAATCGAAACCAAATCAATATATTGAATCAATTTTTTTTTTATCTATTTCGTCAATTTTGTTTGATTTTACATTTTTTTTCGCTTAGCCTCAGCGGGAGGTGTTGGTGGGCGGAGGAGAGAGAAAGAGAGGAAGGGGGAAGATCAATTCCAAATTTACCTTGGGGTTTAGCCAAATTCTAGTTTTTACCCCTCACATTTGGATTGTGTTGAACTTGAATATCATCCTTTGTTTCGAAGATTGTTACTCGCCAAGGTTATATTTGCAAATTCATATATCAAAATTCGATTTTAGTATATCAAATAATATTTTATAACGATTAAATTTAAAAATATGAAAAAATTAAAGAAAAAAAATTAAATTTTTAAAAAATTAAAAACTAAATATCATTTAACTTTAATTAAATGATTTAAACTTAATACACATACATAACTTGCTAACTCTACGAAAGGACATTCTACACAATCGAACTCATGTTCTAAACAACTAGTTTGACCTTATATAAGAAAATGCCATAAAAATTACTTATCAATTTTTAGAGGGTTTTCTGTATTTTTGGCCTTAATATTCCCATAAAAAGCTCAAAAAGACCCCCACGTCTGACTTATTGCGTCTTAAGTCATAAAGTAATTTTTTTAATGTGAAATATGTCATTTTTTGACAAAAATCGTCAAAAACTAACGACAAGGACTAACATGCATGATATATAAGTTTTTCATGAATTGTTCATCTTATACTTACCACAGGGAGCTATGTGCAATTTTATCAAAAAATAAAAAATAAAATATAACCCTAACCCCCCCCCCCTTACCCCCACCCCAAGCCGTCTTCTCTTCTCCCCTTCCCTTCTCTCCCTCTCCCACCCACCCGCCCCACCTCCTTCCTCTGCTCAACAACCAGGCCGACTCCTCCC
>JAOWAN010000001.1:17860249-17883534 GCA_028566635.1 Lobelia cardinalis
TAGGTGTTGTCTTTGATCCACAGGTAATCGCTTAATTATCAACCGGAGCCGCTATCCTGCCGACACGTGGATCGAGTTCATCCGGGCGCGATCAGCAAGACATCAATTATTTTGAAATACTTTTTTTATTTTCAAGAGATCAACTATTGTAAAACGGAGGGAATACTATTTTTATGGCGCAATCTCGTCTCGGATATATGCAATGTTCTAAAGAAAGTATATAGTATTATTCCAGAACCATAAGCTAGTCTCCTTATATAATACTCTAACTGGTGTGGTGTGTGACCATTTACTGTTTCCTCAATTACTAGAATGTCGGGACGAAACAATAAATTTATGTGGCTTGGAAGTTGTTAATTGAAAATGTTTATAAGTAGACGTGTTTGAAGGATATGACACTTGCTATGACCTAAAGAGTCAAAATATTTTTCAAACCTTTTTATTACTCTTTTTCGTATCAAATCTTTGTCCTGTCAAAAGAATTTAAACTCTTTACCAAGTATTTTCTCTACCGTACTTGAATTCAATTCTTCCCTTGAAAATTAAACACCCGGCCAATTTGGGCTCCACTCGCTAATCATCTATAAATACAGATCCGATCGATCCCGAGGTCCATATCATGTTTTGTACTTTCACCCGAATATCATTAAACTTATCAATTCCGTACGTTTGTTAATTATTTAGATTTAACAAATTATTCATCTCAGCTTCCTCAAGGGGCCATGCAACGTTCATCTTCTTTAGCCAAGAAAATCTACAGCCAAATAGTTCCCCACCACCACGGGAATCACCGAATCGGGTCGGTCCCGCCCTGCGACATTTTCATCAACCATCGAGGAATCGACACAAAGAAAAATGTGGCGGGGTTGTTGTATGATCATCTATCCAGGTTAAAATATAGGCCTTTCTTGGACAGCAAGAACATGAAGCCTGGGGACAAATTGTTTGAAAAAATTGACCCCGCGATACTGGGATGTAAGCTGGGAATAGCCGTGTTTTCGCCGCGTTATTGCCATTCTTATTTTTGCTTGCATGAACTGGCTCTTATGATGGAGTCTAAGAAGAGGGTTGTACCTGTTTTTGTTGACGTAAAACCATCTGAGCTTTCTGTTAAGGACGATGGCAGCTGTTCGATTCATGATCTCCATAGGTTTCAACGGGCTCTCGAAGAGGCTAAGTACACCGTTGGCCTTACATTTGATTCTTCTAATGGGTAAGTAGTAATTAATCTCATCTTTCTTGTATACCCAAAATTCGTATGATCAAAAGAAATTCGATCTAAATCTTTATCATCTACAAATATATATATATATATAGGTAGTCGCTCAAATGAGAACGTAGAAACTATAGGAACCAAAGACACAATAACGAAAATATTTACTGTGTTGGGAGATTCAAATACACAGTACTGAAAATATTTTTACTGTCTTTGAATCTCCCAACACAGTAAATTTTTTCGTTACTGTGTCTTTGGTTCCTATAGTTCCTATTTTAATTGGTTCCTATTGGAGCGCGCCCCTATTATATATAGACTTAATATATTCGGCTGCAAATCCTATATATTCTGCCAACATGCGAAGCACATATATCCATAGGTAAGATCAATTATGATCCGTCAAAAATCAACTATGATCCAATATTAAAACTATGATCACAATGCTAAAACTATGATCCATCAAATAACGATGATCAAGCAGTATCAACTGTGATTCATCAAAAACAATTTGATGGATCACTGTGGTTCGTAAAATTTGTAAATTATTTGTGGTTCTCATTTGAATACATATCCTAACAAGTACTCCATAATAAATTATTTTAAGTACTTTGTCCGTTCCTAAAGAATAATCCACCTTTTTAATTTATACGTTTCTAAATAATAGTCTCATTTTTAAAAAAATAGCGACAGTTATAATGTAATTCAGCTCTTTCCTACATATAAGGTAGAATGAGACCAAAAAAAAAATTTTTGATGGAAGAAGTACTTGCAATCTCTTATGGTAATGTACAATCGATGTATTACCAAGTGCTCGGTAAATGCTTAACCAAGCAGGAGTATATTGTAAGATCATATTTCTGGAGCACTTAAGTGGTAATAATCATAGAAAAACAAGGTTACGGAAACAGATCAACATCAATGCGTCAAATGATTTAATTTTGAGTAATTAGTTTAATTTGTCTCATTGGTGTGATATTAATTTGGGTATGATGCAGGGATTGGCCTGCCTTCTTAATGAGTGCTTCGGATGCAGTTATGAAGAATCTGCAAGAGTTAGAAGAAGGCCGGGGAGCCGGCCGCAGATCAACGGGAAAGAATGTTGCCCGTCTCATTTTTCCCTAACTAATGACATACTACAACTGATCAACAGAATTTGCATGCTGAAATAAAATTATTTCTTAATTTTTCTGCACAAAATGCTAATCAATTCATTCTTGTAATATTAGGAGAAATTCCCTAACAAATTTGTTAGTTCAAGGCTCATCGATGAGTTCAGTAAATTTGTAAACCCATTCTTTTTCATTGATCAATTCCTTCATTTAATTTATGTAATTCATATCTTTTCAATAATTAATATGGTCTCTCTCTCTCTCTCTCTCTCTCTCTCTCTCTCTCTCTCTCTCTGGTTTGAACCATCTGGTTTGAACCAATTCAGTCGCAACTGTCAGAACAAGTAATCTGTCAGAGGGGCGTTATAGCACTCAAACCAACGATGAGCGCTATAGCGCTCAACACTAAATTGGTAATGTACATGACCGTTAAATTTAAATTTGAAAGAGAGTTATATTGAAAGCTTGATCGCGATTTTTTCTATTCAAAGGAACTGACCGGACACTTGAAGATATATCTTCAAAGATTTGTGTTTTTCTCTCTTGGAATATTTGAAAGTACGTATGAATGTATGAATGGCCTCTAGAGGGCTAAGGTCTTCCTTTTATAGTGGGGAGGATACTTTTGCCCGTTGGGGATCTTGTTGAGAGAAGCTTAAAAGTTGAACATTGGCATTTAAAGTATGAATAGGATGTTCATCTTTTCTGCAGCACAAGTACATTCCTTGAACTTGCTTTTTTTGCTTTTCCTGCAAGTAGTGCTTAGAAAAGAATGTAGGAGTAGTTGTTAGTTAAAGCATGTCAAGTAGCAGCGGAAAATAGCGACGAACATCGCTAATATAAGTCGCTATTAGCGATGGAATATCGCTAATTGTTTTAACATAACAACGGAAAAACTCCGACACAAAATATCTGAAAACTTAGCGACGAAATTAAGTATTTTTCCATTTATTATAATAAATATAGTGTCGGAATTTCATTTATTATAATAGATATTGGTACTAAGATTGAAAGTATGCAAAAGGGTCATGTGATATGTAATCATTGTGTGTCCTGGACCACTGGATAAAGTCATTAACCTTTTGACTTATGGTCCCAATAAAATATCATAGTCTAACGAAAGAGTTCAAACAATCATATAATCTAGATGCAGATTCAGACACACATATAAACTAGTTCCTAAAGATCCAGATTCACACACACAGCACACACCGAGAAAGCAAATCCTATGAGCTCAAAGTAGATAATCTAGATGCGTGCAAACAAGAAATATACAAGATCCTTGAAAGCAATGAAACAAGCATAAGGGAAGAATAAGACATTTAGAAGTACACCAATATGTTTTGTTTTTATATTCTCACAGTGTAAGCATCCATTTTATTTTCTTCCATTTTCTTGAAACCAAACTAATAAAGCAAAGAAAGCGCAACAGTTTCTTCTGTATACTTATCTAGTACAACGGCAAATTACACTCATGTCAGGTGGCTTTAAGCTGTATATATGTATTGCGCTACATCAAGTCTTAGCAGTAGTTCAGAGCAAAATCTTTTGGATATATATATATATATATATGAAGAAACTCCATCATCTGCAGGATTATCGCTAGAAAGGCGGAGAGTCGCCATGAAGAAAGGATGAGAAGAATGCAAGTGACTCGCTCGGTTTGAATATAGGCACTGCATGACCAGCTCCTCTAAATGTTGCAAAAGTCAGCCCTTCATATTCTTGAAACCAACCTCCCACCTGGTAAAGAATAAATAAAAAGTAGCACTAATGTTAATCCTATATATTGCCTTGCAATAAAACATCATGTATGGGCTTAGATAATATTGCCTTAAACTGTGTGGCCATCGGAAGGCTGTATTTTTGTCGCAGTCAAAAGGAATTGTTAACCAGAACTAGATATCCACTAACTTGTTGGCTCCATATAGTCATCACTTCCAAAAGTTCAAAGATAAATTAGGTCATGTTCTTGGGTTTTTACATCTGAGACAGTCCACCCATCATCCATCGTCATGCCACTCACGTTTCTTCGTTCCTCTTCTCATTTTTATTTTATTTACTTTGAGGGCCGGGCTTTGAGAAGAAATGACTTTATAAAACTACTATTCCAATATAAATATTCAGAAAAAAGAAAGAACATTTTTTTTACCCCTTATTACATACACTAATAACCCTAGTATCTTCACTATTAATGCAACACAAACTTTCCAAGAAAAGGGAAGAACTCTAAGATGATCACAAATTAGTTTAAGCTCTATATCCACATCCATTCAGAGAGTTTGCGAAATGAATAAGAATATACCTGCTTCTGGTGGTACCAGGGCCTCCATGCCCGAGTGATCGGCAACCCTAAAGAACTTAAGCTATATCTTGTGGACAAGACAGGGACTCTTCCATCTGTATCTCCACTGTACAAAAAAGAATAGTGTTACCTTAGAAAAGGATAAAATTCTTAATAGACTACGTACAAAACTAATGAGTTTAGCTAATATACCTGTAGACCCATATTCTAAGTCCTGCAGCAATAAGCTTCTTGTATATAGGAAGAACAGATTCCTGTGATTGTGACCAGCCTTCAAATATGTCCATACTAAACCAAATAGGATCAGTTAGACACACCAATCGAAATATTTCTCTTCCAGACATAGTCAAATGAAATATGAGACATCAGAAGGTAAGGAGACATTACTTGCAAATGCTCCAGTTTTTTTGTTGGTGACCATCACTAACATGCAGAGCCTTCTGAACATCTGGTCTATTGTAATATCTTCTTGCATAATCATCGAGGCATGGATCGTAACCACCCATGATGCGCGGCATCTACAAAATAGAAACATATAGGATTATGACAATGAACCCCGCTCTAGCCTCAATAGCATTTCCATTAAACTCATACATTGATCTCTCCTTCAACTGATCGTATATTCATAAAAGCTTACTCAACCCAATGCCAATTTCAAAGTCCAGGAACGTTATTGGGTTTCTCCTGACAAAACTAAAGTGTATATTTCATTTCACACCCATGTGCCACAACACGTTTCCCTCTTAGTTCAAAGGTGACTATTTAAGCTCCTACTTGTATACGACTGAAATGTAATTTGTGGGTTTCTTGCTAAACTTAACCACATACACACAAAAAAGCACTAAATATGACTCCATCACAAAAGGCATAACGTTCGAAAACGTTTAAACTTAATTAGAATACCAATTTATAAACTAACTAGCTTGTTTGAATTTAGGTGTTTTCCTTGTTTATCCATAAGCACCCCCCCCCCCCCCAAAGGAAAAGTTCTGCCCCAAGGATTCCAACATATATGGTGACATGATGCGGCCGATGCCTTCTAACAAATCACATTTTTTGACACATAAATAAGAATCAAAGATATAACCTTTTTGTGAGATCCTTAGAATTGCCTTAAGCCAATATATAGCAAGCATAAAAATGACCAGAAATGCATTTTTCTTGTGCTACCAAATGTCTAAATAAATCAGAAGAAGGCTAATACAGACTTTAATGGGACCGCAGCATTATCTGATAGTGGTTTTACCCTCATTATTTGCTTCATTTCATTTTCGTTCTCTTTTTTCCTTCCTTCACTGATTAGAGATCATCACGCTGTCAAACAACAGTTTTTGCCTACTCGTTTATCCTCATAACCTGCTTTCGCTTAGTTCAAACTTACAAGGATCAAGTAGTTATTCTCAAACCTCTCGGAAAGCAGTCATTTTTCAACTTGCCAGAGCCAGAGGGAGCGGTTGGAATGCTACTTTCTCAACAAAATAATGGCCATGTCACAATCACTACTCACCATCTTAGATGTGCTTTTGAACATGAGCTGCAAGGCTTTTTTATCTGAATATGCTGAATTGTCAGTACAGACTGATGTATAGAGGCTGTAGATGTCAATCTCCTTATATTGTTTGAATACTTCGTCCACGGCTTGACTACAGTCTTCATTGCTCCAAGTATTATTGCTGTTAAAATCACAGGATTCTCTGATGGTTCTGTGGGTTTCGTCTGATACCACAGCATGGCTCCAAGCATAATCAACCAGACCTCTCCAGTCCTCAGAGTCACTTGTTTCTGGATTGCCCAGCTACAGAGTGACGATAAGTTATTATTATAAAATAAAGCAAAAGTTGTTTAATGGACTACTACTAGGGCATGCATGCATCGGTTTTGTCATTCTTTTATGATCTAGATAGACTGTTAAGTAGATGGTAGGCAATACCATTATTCCCTTCAGATTGATTGTCAGAGAAGGATCCTTATTCTTATCTTGGATGAGCCCTGCCAATTCTGGAACGTATTTCCCTGTAAAACATGGAGGAAATATATGGTATATATGAAGATTATATATAGCAACTCTGAAGACAGCTGAGTTAAGAAAACTACCTGCATAGCTCTCCCCCGCGATATAAAAAACTCTCTTTCTGTAAGATGGAAACTTCAAAAACCACTTATGCAGGAAAGCGTAAGCATCATTTGCTGATAAAAACATCCATAAATGAGAACTTAATGCAGAACAGATAGGTTTGCAGACGATGAAGCTACACAGAATTCAATTCATAGAAGTACATGATGCATAAGTAAAACCAACCAAATCTTTTGTCTTCCCTCCCCGGCCCCAAAAATAATGATGATATGCTAGTTTATATTGAATATACTAATCTCCATCCCAGAAAGAGCATCCATTTTGTTCACGATCAGTAATTTACGTACTGCTTACCAGTAAAATCATCTCCAAGCTCATCATAATCAGAAGTGGTATTCGAGTATGAAAACCCAACACCAACTGGGGATTCCAGGAATAACATATTGGCTTCTGCATCATCAAAGAATTTCAATTTTACTTTCATGGAAATATTATTTACAAGGAAATCTTGAGCATGCTACCAAGAGATCAAACTTAAAACCTCTGTACAGTATATTTGTTTGTGAGCAATGTAATTACTATGTTCAAATTTAATTTCACATCTTTATGCTTAAATGACTGAATCATACCTCTATTCCATGAATAAGGATTAAATTTAAGCTCTTTACCGCCTGTCCCTACAATAAATGGCCCAATTTCTTGTGTTGCTCCATACCCCACAGAAGAGCATCCGGGACCTGAAACATAGATGTAGCCTCTTGTAACCTTAATGGAGAACAGGGAACCAATGCCTCAAATTGACTAATTATTTATGATTAATTTGTAAGGGTAAATAGAAAATGAGGAAGAAGGGCATCCACTCAGCAATTAAAAAAAGAGAGAAAATCAGAAGAATATGTCCTTTACAAACTTTACTAATAAGTAACTGATAAAGGCTTGATTTGTTAGAAGCGTGGGACTGTCTAAAGATGAGGCAACATGAGATTGCGCAAAAAGAATATATCCATAGTGGCATTCTCAATCTATCCATTCCCCCTCCCCCCCCCCCCACCTCTTATGTGTTTATATTTCTTTATAAGCAAGATATGTTCATACAAAAAGAGTAGAATAAATATGGTCAAAAGGTTGTCACTGAAATCAGAAATAATGTTCCAAGAAAGTTTTAAAACAACTACTTTCCTACTCCAAGCCTTGCAGGTTCAGAAGCCTATCCTTGCTGATCTGAGGTTTTAAGACTCTTTTTACAAACTTTGTCGGATCAACATCTCCAATAGCCTCTAATTGCCACCACAGAACAAACTAGGCAAAGGACCATCAAGATATTTTCGCATAAAAATAAGTAGTAACAGCTAAAACTGCTGAAAGCGAATGACAGAATTAAGAAGAGATTATTCCATAATTCTTACCTCCATTAAGCCACAGTACCAAGGGCTTCTCATCAGGGAGAGTCAAAGCTTCATAGAACCAATAAAAGAGGGCCCTTCCTTTATTCTCGTTGACAGTCACATATCCAGCATAGTGCCTGAAGTCTACGTTGGGCTGGCCCGGCAAGGTGGTCACAAGATCTTCATTCACCCCGGAGAACTTCTTTTCGGACCATTGTCCATGCCTTGCAGCCACAACAGACTCCACATACAATGAGGCAATAAGTACTTTGATTAGAAGGCACATTAGTTTAAGTAAGAAAACCATAGGGAACAGAACACCAATTCAGTTGACAGCTTTCTTACTAAAGAATGAAGGATACAAAAACCCACGTCTATTTATACTTGCAGATGCACTACTTGCATCCACTATTTGAGGATCAATGGGCGAATATTGAAATAAGATATTAATGAGGAGCCCCACGTGGCAAACTGTCTTTTACTCTGACTCGGAAACTTTATGGCAGCTGACTTCGATTTTAGACATTTGAGAACTTTTTTTGCATAAAACCTTTGTGCAGCCTCCATGAGTAGGTTGTTGGATCACAGTCATGTGAAGAAGATTGTAATCAAAAAAATATACGAAACCTTTCAAACAAACTGTATCTCAAGCTACTTGGAGCAACTGATGGGCTTGTAGACATTGGAAATATTGCCATTTCCAACAAGATCTTAAGATTTCCCTTTCCCTTTTCAAGAAAAAGACAACTCTTGCTTTTGCTTACCACCCCTGGCCAACTCTGAAAAGTACAAAAATGTCACTTTCAACAACAAAAAAGAACACTAGTGGCATAATGAAATTTCGCAGATTGAATTGCATGAAAATAGGCTACGTGTCATATTAACTTGATGCGTGTTTCATAGTATTCACCAATGTGGATTTGAATGTCCAAAACCAACCACATACATTCCAAAGCATAATGCTTTGAGAATAAATTTGTTATTTTTAAGTCCTTATCAGTCTTAATCATCTCATAGCACCTTCAATATAATAAATGAATAAGCAATAAAAATTTCATAATTTATCATTTCCCTTCAAGCATTACCATATTAGGGTGAAACATAACTAGTAGTGGGAGAGCAAATAGAGCCTTTTGCACCACAGAGAACGCAGAAGGCATCAATGATGAAAAGCTATTGTCAATTATCCATTACAAGACTAAGGCATCAACTAATTTGCAGTATGCCCATGAGAAGAGAACAAAAAGGGGTAAAGGATTAAAATATGTTATGATACTGCGTAAGTTTTGAATTTTTAACAAGAGAAATGGTCTGAATGATCAATGGGTTAATGGCACGAGTCGAAGTTATCAACATTATAAATTTAAAAGCATTTGGGAAGGGGGGAAAAAAATACTGTTTATTATGATTAAATTTAATGGCAATACATGATAGCATCAGTAGCACTATAGACTCCGACCATTATTTCATGAATGGATCTATAGGAATTCCATGATGCCAACCCATCACGCCACTCTACGATGACGATGTCTTAATTACATCGTTGCGGCTCTCTCGCTAATTAACAACAATCTCCTACACCTTGGTATCTGACAAGGTTTCTCCGCTCTAGTTTTCTCAAGGTTCCTGTTCAGGTCTTATTGGCAGCATGTGTTGTTCCCCAGCTCTCTATCAGGTTTTAGGATACTGACGCATTTCATTTTATATTTCCAGCTCCCTGTAAGAGGGCACACGCGGGAGGCTTAGAGTCTAGTTTCAGTTTGAGCTTGAGTACACACAATGGTGACTATCATGTTATCAGATGCGCCCACATGGGTGAGTACGTGGCCCTTGTTATTCGCCTTAAGAGCCCCAAAACCACCCAGGCAATCTCTGCCGACCTGAGCAAATTGCAGCTGGTGAACGACTAAAGTGCCTAGGTGCTCGTTTTAGCCGAGCACCCGCCCACCTTTGTATTTTTCCTCACAATTTCATCTCCTTTTACCTTATCAGGTAAATTATTGTCCGCAACCAATTTTTGCACGTTCTTTATGCATAGTAATGTTCCCTTTCATTGAATTTTGGCTATGATAATAAGTTCCTACAATATATTACATATACATTTAGAAGAAAAAAAATTCAAAAATATTGGAAACGCAATTTGAATATGGAAAAAATAAATAAAACAAATTGAAAGAATCATATATAGAGATACAGTTGTCAATACATAGGTTGATTCTTTGTGCCACTAAATATATAAAGAAGCACGACCCCAGTTGAACTTCTTCCGCTTGATGCCCAAGAATTTAAAGCGATCAAGTCGTTACTGTTTGGGGTCCTAGGTGGCTGCTTAGGCACCTGAGGACCTCCAACGCCTATCCCCACGTAGTCATTCTCATAGCAATGGTAGCTATGCTAACTTCTAAGTATGATCCTTAACTTCACTTTAATTTCAAAGATCCTGTGCGGAAGTCAAATGACAGTAAAAATATACAGAAAGGATAGGCTACAGCATCATAGCAGCTTGTGTTGAGTTACTTCTGCACTACTAGGTTCGGCTTTGAGTGGCACAAGAAAGATGTATAGGTATATATTCCAAATTGGTGGTTTCTTTGTTCTTTAACGAAAAGATAAGACAGTTCATGGAATCTCATCATCAAAGAGAAGAAAGAAGAGTTTTGTGGTGAACCTTGTGGGTTGTGACTCTCTATGCTAAAGTCAATGTCATGAAAAACGAGATGATGGGAATTGAACAGCCAAATTAGATTGTTGAATCATGACATGGATTCCAACTGAAATAGTTGAACTGTGAGATGGAAATCATCTTTTCATTATTTCAATATTGTCACACAGCTATTTGCAATGACACAAGCCTCTTGCACTCGATCGTCCTTGTCATTTTTGTAGTTATCTGTGCTGTTAATTCCTATATAGTGATGTATGTACATACATCTGGTCGTTATGACTACAGGGAATAGGGGTAGGCTTTTCGAGATTACTTTTCAGATGCTATCATCCTGTAAGGTTTATGCAGAGACTATTTGTATTTTCTCCTCATTCACTCACCAATCTGATGTGCAAATGTAACTTAACTTACGACACATCTAGTTGACTACCTTATAAAGGAAATCCATGTCTTTTCTCGTGGTGCAGAAGTGAAGAATCAAATTACCAATTTTTAATAGTGGATGCTTGCATTTCAGATTTTCTATCTACTACTAATTAAATCATTCTTATCCAAATATACCAAAACATTAAGCCAAAAATTGCTTAAAGGTAAGAGCCTAAGAGGTATCACTTTGTTCTGGTACTAACAGGCATCTAGGGTTAATGCTTCTAGTCCTGACTGTAGTTTAGCCGGTCAAGAAAAGAGTAGCTAAAAAGCAAACATGTCTGTGATTGCTTAGTGAAGGAAGGGCAGTTTCTGAAAGATAAGTAGGTTGAAAGATCCCTTTCTTTAAGCCACTGGTGTTTAAGAAACCAACCAGACCACCTCATAACTTTCTCCAACCTCTTGGTAGAAAATGATATACCGAGAACAATCCTAAAATCAGTAGACGAGAAACCTTGTCTCATTTTCTTTGACCAATCAACTAAAAGAAGGTTCATCCATCACTACTAACCAGTGTAGGCCACAATTCATCATCTCTAGACTGAAAAGAAATTCGACTTTCTTAAAATCTGACCAAGCGCTTTAGTGTTCATCAAAAAGAAAAGGTAAGGCAGAGGGAAAAAACAAATTAAAGCAATCGTGCACTTCATTCCAACAGTAACCAGGCATAAAATGCATATATTACAGAAACTACAGAGGTCCATCATATAACATATGCCAATATAATTTCTTTTTAAGTGCTTGTTCTTTTGCATTCTCATTTCTGATTTTAAGCACCTAAAACCTGAAAAGAGCTTCCTTCTGTTCAGTAAAGTTGTATGATACATCACACAAAAATGTTTATTTTGTAAGCCTTCTTTGAGCTATTATAGAGTTTTCATTGTTCCTGATCCGCATAGTATCTCAGCCTCGTGAGAGCCACTAGGTTGTCAATCGCAGTTTCTTCACTTTAGATTTTGCCCCCCTTGGGAGCTGTCCCAACATCCTATATATATTTTAGCAAACCACCCTCCCCCCCCCCCTCCCCCCGGGTCACAAACTCTATATTTATGGTGCTATTCCCTAAAAACCACAAATAAAATAAGAACCTAAATATCAATTAGGATCCATAAATATCAAATTCTTGGGTCCTAGTGGTTATCACGGTTTGTAGATTATTTAGATTTTAATTTGAATAAGCTCTTATATATGTGTGGGTGTATATATTTATATATATATATATATATGTACTTATAATTAACTGCCTACTTTTGGAGAAAAACATATTTATTACAACACTTGATCTTATCAAAACACGACTTTCTAAAAATAAGTTGTACATTTGGCCATATTGATGTGAAGGTAGTCTTCAATTCCTATATAGAACTTAGGAGGTTCTACATGGAATCACCAAAAAGTGGACCTAACCAAATTATCCCTCAAGGAAATACACAAGTAAAATATAGCAGTTAACAACTATTGATTACATCCACCCCAGCACTGAGCCTTTCAATAAAAATAACTGAGCCAGATCTTATGAAGATTACTTTTACCTGGTGTTACACTTGCAGGACTTACATCTGTTGTTATTATGATGAGTTCTAGTAATGAACCATTCAGTTTTCTCGCCTGCTGCGCACCAACAAAACAGGCAAACTGAGTGCAAACTATACTAGCAGGCTAGACGAACCAAGGACAAGCGAGAAAACTTGAACTTGCTATTTCAAGAATCAAACCGCTATCAGATCTTATACTATCGTACGTCACCAACTTAAACTGTTCGAAAGAGTTCAGCTATATTCATTCTCAACAAAAAAAAAAAAAAAAAGATAACTCTGTGAATAAAAAGCGTGTGGCTATCATTTGAACTAGCAACTCCTTGACAAGACAAAAGAAGGTGCTAAATTGCTTCTCACATATTATAATCCCTCCAAACCAAAATGAGGGTCACCATTTATTCATGTTCATGAACAAATTATGACACTCATTCTGGGACGTGGGAAGTAACTAAAAATGCCATGGGTTTTATATCACCATCTGGTTTCATATTCCTGAGTTCACCGCTGATCCTGAGATACTAAACTCAACAGCAACTACAAAAACAGCATTTCTTACTCAAAAGATTTAAATCTTTCATTTTCCAGTAATGCCGGAAAAAAAATTGATCTTTCCTGGGATCACTGTAAGACAATAGAGCCTCAAATATACTCTATATGGAAAAAGAAAAAGTTCCCTCCAATCCCTCCTTCAAATAGAATGGTCAAAGATATGTTTCCTTTGTTTAGGAATTACCTTCTCTTACATTCCTTTCCCTCAAATAGTAGAAGGTTATAAGATGAGAAGGGAGTTGTTTGGGTGAGAGGGGAGGTAAATAGGAACACTATTTGTTACATGAGGGGACGCTTTTAGTGCCTGGAAATTGACAAGATGGGGCAAGGTCTAATCCAACCAAAATCACCTTTCATAGTGCCCAGAATACCAGATGGGCGACAACATTGGTCAATGTACGCAAAGTGGTTACCTCACAATATACAGCAATAAGAGCAACCAGTAGTGCTCAAAGTTATTCATCTAATCTCAAATCTGTGCTTCACATGTGTATGTTTAGATGCCTATGATGCGACCTTAGTGCTTCTAACCGAGTATTTGTACATTGAACGATCATGAAGTTGGTGAATACTTCTTGGCCATGGCCAGGATAAATTTCGCTTGGATAACGATAAGCATAAGCTGGAATGTATGCAGATACATATCCATCTGCATTAGATTCAACTATGACATTGAACTACTGAATGATGACTCAACATTGGTATTACAAGTACTTATGGTCTTCAAGTTTATCCGCTAGTTAAATTGAGTTTTAACTAGAACTCAATGTACGTACAAGCAGCCATTAACCTATGAAATTGTTGATATTTGCAGTGCACTACATCATACTCAATGCAAAAGGACATTGTTAAACTTGTATGCCGGGAATTTTATGTCTTTTGTCAGGAAGATTCTTCACTCTTTGTAGAAGTACTATCAGGTCATTTTTATGAATAAACTTGTGCAACAAAATCATAGATTATCTGCGAGTAAAATATGTCACCGCTGTATTTAAATATGTACATTGGACCCCAACTCATTCTCAAAGCAAACGTTACCGAATACCTCCTAGCACAAGTTATATTCTCAATGCATATCCATGCCTAATATCCATCCCATAGTTGTAGAATTGTTAACATCATGGATTTCACCCCACTAGCTACCACCTATAATTAACAGGATTAGGTTGCAATTACTTATTTGACCAACAACATTTGGTTCAACCAAAAAAATAGGAGAGAGAGAGAGAGAGAGAGAGAGAGAGAGAGAGAGAGAGAGACCTACCCAGCATTAAACACGTGCACACACTGTATGGAGCCGCTTACAATAGAATATTATGTCAAGCGAGGCATTTCACAAAAATTTGAGCAAGCATATGCGGGTTTTTCTCAATTACACTGAAGTCGAACTTTTTCACTAGTCGAGGAAATAAAAAAGACTTTTTTTTAACAAGTGAAAAAGTTCTAACAAGTTGAAAAGTTTCAAACACAAGTGTAAAAAGTTAACTTCAGCAACTCTAGTAATTTTGAAATCCCCTCCAGTTTCATCTTTGACTCGCATGCGAACCAACATTGACCTTTTTTCTGTTCCTTGTTTCCGGCTAGATGATTCCACTTTACTCCATTTGTTACCATCTAGAATATGTATCATTCTGATTTTTTAATGTGTCCAAAGATATATACGTAAAGGATGATCATCACAAAGAAGCTCCATCTTAGGTCATCAGTCATCACAAGGACAAGTGATACTTGTATCGCCTTGCGTTACACAATAAAATGTTTGTTCCATTTTAATCACAAATACACATCAGAAAGCTAAATAAAATTCATTAGAGAAAAAAAAAATATATATATATATATATATATATATATCTTTGCTCCATTTTGTTTATCAAATACTGACCATTTTTATCACATATATATACTTGTAAAATTAGGAGTGAAAGAAATTATTATAAGGTCATGATTCAAGAAACTTAAAGAAGCACGAGGAAATCTTTGAATGGGTTAGTCAAACAATATCCTATATATATTTATCCATGTGTGCACTAAGACATTCTACGGCGGGCCACTACAGTTACATAGGTAGTGAAATTTTAAGTGCAGTAATTAAGTGCTGGTTGTTGTGATGGAATGACCACAGATTCCCCAATAAAATTATTTTGGTGGTCTGGTGTGGCGAGTCTCCACACAGATTTCATGCAGCACACTTATCGAATACAATAAGGAGGTCAGATTTCCAAGTCTTCAAAAGGGGTGTGAACATGAAGATCACTCTAGCACCAGAAATGCACTAAAACCAAATGCTAACAACCCATAATTGTAACTTAAAAAGAAAAAACAAGCAAATCCATCAAAAAACAAGCTGTAAAGAGTAAGCACCTTTTAATAATTTGAGAAGCAATGAGTGTCATAGCATCATTCCCCCTAGCTTGGAGTCAAATTTTCAGTAATCGGGTTCTAGTAGTGCACGCGAGGCTTTTAGGAAGTCGTATATCTACATCCTTAAAGTAACCATAATGCGGATGTACTTTTACATTTTCCAGGCGACACAATGTTCCATGCCAAGTGTGGTGCGCGCCTCCTTTAGCACCTGATTTTCTGTACCAAACAAAAGAGGGAAAAAAAAAAGCATAAATTTGATGCCTCCCTCCCACACATTTCCATTAGGCAGTTAAACATTACATAATACAACAATTTCCTAACAGCAAGAACCAAAAACAGAACCCTAAGGGGTGTTTCAGTGGTAGAGTTGGGATTTTACAATATGTAAGGTCTCGATCCCTTTTCACGCCCTCTTAAAACAAAAAAAAAAATACAATGAATTTTAAAACAGAAGAAGAAAAAGAAACATACAATGAATTTTAGGATCATTTCAGATGAAATTGTGGTTTAGGCAATACAGGGTAATTTCAACAAGCAGTTTCTGGGCAGAGTCCTTTCCCACACACAATACACAATGGTTGTGCAGCTTGTTAAATTGACTACTTACAACTGAGTCAACTCAGACTACTTACAACTGAGTCAGCTCAGACTGATCCAGATTTGAGTTGAGTAACACCTGGAAAATTGAAAATATCAATCGAACAGTGGGGAAGGATTAATAAGCCGCCATGCGCCAGCCATTCTCACCAACCAAAACACATAGCCCTCCACAGTTGACCAACCTCCCTCTCCAAATACGCCCCTCAACCCGGTCAAAATAAGTCAACCCACCACCCCGGTTCCAAAAATATGGCAGAACAACCACCTCAACCCCGCCGCAAGTACTACTGGGGAGACACCCCGGAAGAACCAGAATACTACAATCTCCAGAACATGGAAGGAACGTCATCCTTCTACACCACCCCAAGAAACCTAACCCTCTTCACCAGATCCTGGCTCCCGCCCTCCACCACCGCCATACGTGGCGTCATCTGCATGGTCCACGGCTACGGCAACGACATCAGCTGGACCTTCCAGTCAACTCCTATCTTCCTCGCCCACCACGGCTTCGCCTGCTTCGCCGCTGACCACGAAGGCCACGGTCGATCCCCCGGCCTCAAAGCCTACGTCCCCAACGTTGACCTAGTCGTTGACGATTGCATCTCCTTCTTCAACCACTCAATCGAAAAATCACAACTCGAAAATCTCCCCAGATTCCTTTTCGGCGAATCAATGGGAGGCGCGATTAGCTTATTAATCAATTTCCGAAAGCCTAACTTTTTCAACGGTGCGATTTTGATCGCTCCGATGTGTAAAATCTCCGATAAAGTCAGACCCAGATGGCCAATTCCGGAGATCCTAACGATGGTTGCAAAATTCGCCCCGACATTAGCGATTGTTCCGACGGCTGATTTGGTGGAAAAATCAGTGAAAGTTGAAGAGAAGAAAGCAATCGGATTGATGAATCCGATGAGGTACACAGGGAAACCCAGATTGGGGACGGTGGTGGAGCTGTTGCGAGTGACGGATTACGTGAGTAGTAGATTAGGGGACGTTGATTTGCCGTTGATTGTGTTACACGGGAGTGCAGACGTTGTAACTGATCCAGAAGTTAGTAAAGGATTGTACGAGAAGGCCAAGAGCGATGATAAGAGTATAAAGATTTACGAGGGGATGATGCATTCGTTGTTGTTCGGGGAGACGGATGAGAATGTTGAGATTGTTCGCAGCGATATCTTGGCATGGTTGAGTCAACGCTGCCGCTGATGATCCCAGGGAGATGACTGCATTCGGTTCAATTTTGATTTAATTGTGTTCTTCATCATTCCATTGTATAATTGTTGTCATAAGTTTCTTTACTTTTTTTGTGAAGTTAATTTCTGTGATTTCTTCTGCTGATAAAACTCAGTGTCCCGCACATTGAGGGAGATCTACCAAGACCAGAATACCAAGATGGTTTAAGTATTTGGTTCAATTGCTGAGGTTTCTTTGAATCACCAGAAAACAAATGTTATTTCATGAGTACTATAGTATTGGGGATTCCACCTCCTTTGTCCGTCCTACTCACTCATTTAATTTGGATTGGATTGGATAAAAAACTCTTCCAGTTAGAGATGTTTTTGTACTGGGTGGGTGGGAATTGGGATCACATACTTCCATAAATGTGAAAGAGCAAGATTTCAGGAATGCAGTATAAAGAAAAAGTAGAACAAAATAAGGTCCTACCGAGATTTGAACTCAGGTTACTGGATTCAGAGTCCAATGTCCTAACCGCTAGACCATAGGACCTTGTTATGTGAAACCTCGTATAATTATAAATTGAATCTATATTGAATAGCTTTCTCCCAAACCTAATTCTTTTTTCCCTTTCTCCAATTTTCTTTCCTAGTTCGTATAAAAAATGTGTTTCTAGAAATGGACTTATTATCAAGAGATTGGTGTGTGCGTGACACTTACATTTCTATAGTATATGGATCATTAGTTGCTACAGCTTAATGAACATTAACTTTGGAGTGCCAAGGATCGATCACTAACTGAATGTGGGGAAATAGTAGGAGATAATCAGGAGAGAGAGAGAGAGAGAGAGAGAGAGAGAGAGAGAGAGAGAGAGAGAGAGAGACAGCAGCTTGGCCACGCGTCGTGCTGTAACTGGGCTGTGGTGGACGCATGAAGAGCACGGACAAACAAGACGTGTGTTGTAAAAGTGAAAAAAAGTTGCTTAACAGCCATCTTTTTTTATCATATATAGAAAATAAATTCTCCACTCAAGTTAGCCGACCATGATTGCCTTTTGATTTACTAATTGTTTCTTTTTTATAATTTTAGAATTTTGACCCTTAGTCGGAGACAACTTTTCTACTCGCACTCATGTCATGTCGAGGCACTGTCGAAAAAAAAACTTGCAGTCCTTAATTAATTCAATTAATGTTCGTTATTCTTTCTTATTTGTAGCTTGCTCGAATCATCAACGAGTCTTGACAACTTTTGCCTAAATGTTAAAATTAAATTTATAAAAAATTAAATATAAAAATCTAATTAAATTCTTAAAATTTAGAATTAAAATTTAAAAAAAATCATAAATTAGATTTAAAATATATATAAATATTTTTTTCGAATGTCTTGCCGTGGCCTCGAAGATGAACTTAGTATATATTTGTATTGTAGAATTACAACTAAGATTGAGTAAAATGCATTTTGTATTATCAATTCGAATTCGCAAAAATTGTTCATGGCATTCAAGGTTCCATGGAATTAAATTGCTACATAATAGTTTGAATTGGAGTTCATTCTTAATTAAAAGTAGGGATGGCAACGAGGCGGGTATTTCTAAAATCGAACCCGACTTGACTTTCTCACACACCCGCCCCAAACCCACCCCGTTATTACAAAAATCCGGACCCGATCCGACCCACCCCATCCACATTAATAAAATTTTAATTTTTTTATAATTTAAATTCAAAATTAGTTCTTTTTAATTTTTGATATAATTCTAACTCAATTTAACCACTCAAAATATAAAAATATCCTTTTTTCAATATATACTATGTACATATTTTTTTTTAAATAGACATAACACTAATCGAGACGGGACAGGGTAAAACCTAAACCCGCCCCTAACCCGATCAGATCTTTAAAAATATGAGAATAACAGATTTTTCAGAGCGAGCCATCATCAAGTTCGGATCGAATTATGAGAAATTGTCATCCCTAATTAAAAGTTGTAGTTTTAGCACATACTTAACAAAAGGGTAAAGTGATCTTTTAGTAGAGACTAGAGATACATATACAAACTCCGTTTTCTAAAATATTGCACTCTGAAATGAAAATAACAAATAGTTCACCAATCACTGCTGGCTACGGTAAATAATTACAGTCTACACAGAATCAGTGACATTGCCGTAAAACAAAACCCACAGGCAGTAAATCAAAAGGCCAAACTCCAAATTTCCAATTCATGATCAAATATACTCAATTCAACTAAGATTCTCAAACACTGTTCTAGCAAGGCCAAGAATGAAAGAGGGGGGAGGGGGGGTTGGGGGAGAACCTATCATATACAAGTTCTGATTTGAAAAACTTTTGCTTTGGCTGCCTATATTCGACTGGGGTAAAGCTATCTAACTCTGAATCCTATAAAAACCTATACAAGGCGAAAAAGCTCAACTTTCTATGGAAAATGATGGGATGGCCTCTAATGAGAAAAAAAAAATCTTCAGCTGTAGAATATGTTGCTATGGTCAATAAAGAATCATTAGTCTGAGTCAGCTCCAAAATATCAGATAGATCATGTAAGAAACCCCTGGTTAAGCCATGAATAGATATTTCAAGTCGTCAACAGTAAGGCGAGTCGAATTACCGCCCATTTCATCCTCTCCAAATGCAGATGCAACCATCTCCCTTTTCTTTTGCTGCAAAACAAGTATTCTTCCATCAATACTTTCAACAACAATTTAAAAACCGAAAGGATCACAGTACCCAGCAGGAGGATTCAGATTTTCAGATTAGAAAATCGTAGGGAAAAAGAAAAAAGAAAGGGTAAAGAAATTCAAAGTATTAAAATCAGAAATACAAAAATTGAGCACGGTGGATCAAACCTGAAGGGCTAAAATACGATCTTCAACTGTATCTTTCACAGTTAACCGTAAAACTGTAACTGCACGGGTCTGCCCAATCCGATGTGCTCTATCAATTGCTTGATCTTCAGTTGTGGGATTCCACCAGAGGTCTAGAAGGAGTACATGACAAGCCGCAACCATATTCAATCCAAGGCTGGCCGCTTTCAAAGACATAATCATAACAGATACCTAAAGGAAGAATAAAAACCTTGTTAATTCAATACAGGAAAGAAGTAAACAGTTAAATTATCTCAGAAAAGATGCAAGAACCACCCCCCCAAACCAACCAACCTCTGGAAGACTGTTAAAATCCTTCACAGCCTTATCTCGGGCATGAACAGACATTGTTCCATCAAGTCTCCTGTAATTGATGGACGAAGTTTTCAAACGACCTTCAAGCAAATCCAGCATCCTCGTCCACTGTGAAAAAACAATAGCTTTCTCTCCCGCCCTTGGATTCCCACTGCCATTAATACCCCTAGGGAAATCCCCTGACTGATCATCCAAAGGTATTTTTGGACTACTGGTGCTAACATCATCAGATGAGAGAGAACCTGTTGTTGATGTAGCATTCTGTGGTTTAGAAAGAGATTGCAGAACCTCGAGAGCAGCCTTGATTTTGGAAGAGTTAAATGAGTCATCTGATGAACAAGGCTCAGTCTCATCCTTAGCATCAGCACCCGTGATTTTAATGGAATCAGATGTGCCATCCAGTGAACAAGGCTCAAGCACTGATACAGAACCAGAGGATTCAACCGTGTCTTCCTGACTAAGCTGATCACAGAAAGCACCTCTCAGTGTGGCTCTGGAAAATACTGAAGATGCACTACAGCGAGTTTTGCAATTTGCAAATGGGCACTGATTGTCGTCGCCAGATAGATGTTCGAGGATGCACTGATTGCAAAATACATGCTCACAGCTTGTGACAACGGCATCTTCAGGGGGATCCTATAAAACATGAACACATAGCTCAGCATTTTAATCTCTACAAAAGGAAGATTACAATCAATCTCAACAGGAGAAAGAATTCTAAAAGCAACAAAGAGTTGGCAGATAATCCTCTGAAAGATCAACTCACCATAACAAACACAAATAACATTTGCCCATGCATCATATTGGGTTCCATTCCATTACAAAGAAGAAACAGAACCAGACCAACAACTACAATCATCTACTTGAATATTGCATACAAGTATAAGAAAAACAAGAGATGCAACTCCATCATTGAAAAAACAACCACGGATACCAATTCATATGTGCTTTCCAACCAATAGAGTAGCTGAAGGGGGCAACATTTCATCTGATTAAGTCAAATAAATCCGTAATCCTGCCTCACATCCAAAAAAGCCATATTGTGTTATTACGAGATCATATGACTTTCTATACAGAGTTAGCTCCTTCAAATGATTTCCATCCCTGGGTTCTCTAATCCCAGTTTGCTCAGAAGCAACATCTTAATCATGCCAGATTAAACTGCCCAAATGGGATTACTTCTTCTGGCCCATTACTCTTGTACTCCGAGCAATAGAAATAAAGAGGGAGAAAACTACCCATAACCAGACAATACTTTCGATTGTAAGTACATGAGATCCTTCTAATTAAATAATTGTCAAAAAAACACAAGCCCAATGTCACACTGTACATGTCACGCTGAAGGTTGAATAGATAAGAGCATATGCGGATGTGAATAAACAGCTTATGAAGGAAGGTGAAGGATAAGAACAATACGAATAAACAACCTAAAATAGTAATCATGGAAAAAACTGTTTGCAATAAAAAGTAACCGTTTAAATGCAACCAAAAGTCACAACATACGTTGCATAATCCGCAGATTGCTAAAGAGGCTTCCAAACAATTCAGAAGGCGAATTTGCCTCTCCCTAGGAAGCTTTTTAGCCATTTCAAAAGAGGACCTCCACTCATTGTTTGAACCGACACCTTGAACAAGAAGAGGATGATCACAAGCTTGTCGTAGGCGCAGAAGCATCAACAAAATGTTAACATAATTTTGCTTGACAGTTCCAGCGGCCGCATATTCCTGAGAGTGCAAATCACAAGTGTCAAATCAAGAAACAAAAACATTACAAAGTGCAACCCCGTCAAATAAATAAATGACTCGGATTGAGCCTGGCTATCAGGCTATGGTCCAGATGTGCCAACTGCTGAGTAGTAAAATTATCAAATTAGTGTACGAAGACTCAATTTGGCCACTTTCGTGTGTAAAATTGTAACTAATTCAGTAACAGCAGAATTGGCCATTCTTAAGTTCAGTCTGAAACTCCTGCATCCCATTTAAACTACATTTATTAATTCTTTGAGGAATCCCACCAGCCATCTCTCATATCCAGTAGCATACTGCTTCTTTTTCTTTTTCTTTGTGATAAAAGTAACATACTGAATTTTTTTTGCTAACCATCTGCAAGGTTTCTGCGAATTTCGATTGTGGTTATGCGTGAGATAGGGGTACACCTTTGAATAAGTGTTTTATTCCAAGACATACTGATCTCTATTGGCACGTAATTTACATCAATTATCTAAGCCTTCGCATTATAGCTGATGATATTCCCTTAACATTTGTCTCTATGTTCTTAATATTCTAACAATATATCAATTTGCATCAGCTAATTCATATTTTACACAAAAATTTCTTGCTTTTTGCTATGATGCAAATAGGATCCTTATTCTTACCCCTTCCGTCTAATTTACATTACAATGAACAGCAATAACTATTTTCTCAAAACGTACTTAACTATGCAATGCTTCTACAAGTTTAAATTTAAGAAGGGTATAAGTGAAAGAAAACACGGGCAATATACTCCATCTTTTCTGGGTAAAGAACATTTGGAAGTTAAACTGAATAACTTCATGCTTTTACCACTTTGTAATATTTTATGACTAGTAAATGCCCGTGTCCGAGGACACGGGTGCTCGGACACGGCGCAATAATGTTTGACGATTTATTTTTTTAATAATTCATATTAAATATAAAAATTATGAATA
>JAOWAN010000001.1:17884027-17894493 GCA_028566635.1 Lobelia cardinalis
CAAAATGCAATAAAATTCAAACCTTAGGACCTAAACTGCAATATCTGGAACCTGGGGGCTTGTTTAGCAATTTTACGAAAACTTTAGGGCCTAAAATGCGATTAGCCCTTAAGAAAATAGAAATGAGCCCGAAACTTCTATCTGTTCCTATTTTGATGGCTTGAAATTGTTTTCTTCTTTATTTTCCTTTCCCCAGACCCTGTGGAAGCATGAGCCTTGTGCAATGAGTTTGGCCTTTTTACTTTTCATTTTTTCCGTTCCCCAATTTCTTCATTATTCATTGCGCTCCCATTTCACCAGTTGTTGCTATGACTTATCAAGCAGGATAATAACCCTGATTTTGAAAAACATAATCGCACAACTTTGACAAAATTGGATCCCCAAGTTCCAAATTAAGAAGGATACTGGAGAGAGGGGAGGAGATATAGAGCTAAAACCAACATCCTAGTGAAACAGCATGGTGAAGATGTAACACTAAGGCAGCATCAAGTACGTAACTGAACTCACCTCACATTTTTGAATGGAAAATTTCTCTTTGAAATTATCAAGCACAAAAGCAAGATTTGATGGTAATCCGTAATGAGTGGTGTATTATGGAGAAGTGCAAATTGTTTTTTCTTGATGTTGTATTGGTTCATTACTGAATAATCCTTCATTACGAGCAAAGAGTCCAATATTCCTTTTTTGAGTGTTCCATATTAAGAACCCACTTTCAAAAATTACACTATAAGAAATGAGTTTTTTTTTTCAAAGGAAAAGACAATTTCATGTTCAACATAGATAGTTTCCACCATATTGTAGGAAAAAAGATACAAGTATATTATAATTTATTTAAAAAATATATAAAGGAGTAGAAGTGCAAAATTAAGAAGTTTGACTTTAAAACGTAGACTCCTTTGCCCGGAATTTGAGGGAGTAATAATTAATTCTGCTGGTTAATCGAATAGATGAAAAAAGGTGGTCGATAGATTGCCAACCCAAATAGAAACCATGAAAAAGAAAGCCAAAACAGAACTCTCTTTAGATATGTAAGTTGGAATTGTGAATCCTTTCCTTAAAATCATTAAACCCAAAACTGAAGAGAGGAAAAGTTTGAAAGAGGGAAAGACTGAGGGTATTGGAGATGATACACGATGTTGAAGATGAGGATGGTCGAGTCAGGAAGACGTAATTCCAAAAGTATGAGAAGAGAAAGATGGTTATAGAGCTGGGGGGGAAGAGAGAAATGCCATAGAGATATGGTGCGCAGAGCTTCATGCCCAAAGCCTCATTAATCCCCATCATTCCATGTTTGAACAAGAAACATTCCAGATGTTTAAAACCAATTAATTTTTTTGGTCCTAGAAATGAGTGCTCACCAAACACATCTATACTCTCTGATTTGGCGGAAGATTAGATAAACTCTAGAAAATAAATGGTCATCGAAGTGGCCCTTGACTTTTCATTCATCCTGGATGTCCACAAAAACAAAATTTACTCTCACAGTCGTAGGTAACCAAAATTCTAATTACCAAGATCAATTGAAGTGAGATTTTCCAACAAGAAGTCCAAGCGAGCTGGTATATTTGGAAGATATAAACTGTCAGAAGACTTGTCTTCCAAATTGGCATTTTTTGAGAGGAAGAATAGTAATTTGAATTATTACAGCAGCAAGTGCATGTAAATCTACATCATAAAATTAGTTTTCGGACGTAACGTAAATAGCCTTGCAAGACCTAAAACTGAGTTAAGGCCGTATTAAGTATCTTTTCAAAAAGGCAACAACTTGTGTGATTTGTTAAGGAAAAACCAAAGCATGAAGTCGTTAATGCATTTGACTGTATACCTATAAATCATTACTCAAGAAGTCACTGTCTCCAATTATTCACTGTCCGTTACTGATCCAGCAAAAGGGACTTGTTAGGCTATTAGGTCTTACGTTTAAAAAACACAACTTTTTTGAAAAACAAGTTCCAGATATCAAGGGTTCAAGATTAGCAAATTAACAATAGGAAAGATTGGCAGAGCGACAAGGTTAAGAAAATGTAGAAGCAGATAAGCAACTAGTTCAAACTAAAAACATACTTCAAATTGAGCACGTGAATCAGCTTCCAGTCTGCAATAGAAATCACGTTCCTCACTTGTGAAATCCACTTTCTTCAGTTCAATAGTTTTTGGTGGAAGGTTAATGATCGGTTCTCCATCGAGAAGTGACCCTTCAGAAACGTTTCACCACCAAAAAGTTAGGGGTAAATACAAAAGGCTAAAGAATGTGTTCAATTGACAATATCAAATCACAATAAACACATCAAGGGTCAATGTTGAACCCCAAAAGTTGCAAATCAAAGCAGATATTGACATGATAAACTAATAGCTCAATGTCAATAAAATATGAACTTAACATTGAAACTCAAAAATGCAAGTAGAATAGGCATCCACATATTAATCGTCCAATCTACGATTAACTCAGGTTGCATCTAAGAAGCTAGAACTGCACAACTAAATGCCAGGTTATGTTTAAATAAACCTACAACTATAACGTTGGAGAAAGAGCCATTATAAGCAAATACTAAGGTGTACACAGGACGGGAAAGTCGCTGGCGTCATAGTAGCAGAATGTGACCAATAAAGAAGTCAAAGTCGATGAGAATTCAAGCAATGGTTGATGTATGACTTGCAGCAGCCCTAAAGGCTACTTCCAGGTTCCATGTGCAAGAGCAACCAACAATGTCTAAAGACAATCTTTTCAAGGACAGTACAGTGGCAAAAGAAATGCAACAATGCTGTCTACATATACTGAATATAATTAATTCATAAAGTTTTGCTTCATAACTTTGAAATGGAAAGGAAGCATCAGTCAACTAATTTGCAACAAAATGAGACATGTCAAATGTAATCAAAAGTTCATGCCATAGTTTAACAGGCAAGGAGAAGTGCGAACAAGATAAAAGCAAGGATGCCGCTGCACGCAATACAAGAATCGAGCAGGAATGAGAATAAAAATCTATATGCCCCCCCCCCCCACACACACACACACCCCACACCCCAAAAAGAAAACAAAAATAATCAATTTAAATATATAAACAAAACTTAGCCTGTCAACAAACAGCAAAAAAAATTGTACTCCCTCCATTCCAAAATGAATGTCAATTTTGTGTTTTTCAAGGAAATGGAGACATGCAATATTAGCAAAACATGTTCACAATCACCCTTATGGTGTCATCAACACATTGTAAGTGGACAATGAAGTCTAATTAGTGGCAAAGGTGAATTTAGTAACCCCATTAGAAAGTTCACATTCATTTTGGGACAAGATTTTTTGGAAACTGAATCATTTTGGAAAGTGGGGAAGAGTACTTACAGCAAAGCCTACCCTTCCTATTAGATAACAATCTGCCAGACAAATCCCCCGAAGAGGAGAAAAAGAACACAACGCAACCAAAATAATGACAAAGAACATGATAAAAACTAAAGCAAGGAAATCCCATATAAAAAGACATCGCATTATTGACAGCTAATAAACACTGTGTGCACACCAATCTCTCTTGATGACTTACCTTTAGTACGACGTAGCATAACTGTTTTCAAGATAGCCTGTAGCTTTCTGTATCCAGTTGATGGATTCTTTTGAATGGGCACCTTAATTTGTGAGCAGAATGACTTATATGCGGATAATGGTTCATATTTCAGAAATCTGAAGTAGCTGTAGAGATCATCAACGGCATTCTGGATAGGAGTCCCAGACAAACACCACCTACGCTTAGCTCGGAGACCCCAACAAGCCCTAGCAACTTGAGTTCTGTGATTTTTAATGCTCTGAGCCTCATCCAGCACAACCCTAAACCAAGCAACCCTAGCAAGGGGGCGAGCAAGAGACTCAAACAATTCGTTACTAATTGCCTTCTTACTCTGTAAACTTTTCTTGATAGAACTAGGAGGATATTTCCTTTTCTTGGAAGATGAAAGCCCCACCGGAGTGTATGGGCTACTCTTTTTTGTTTCATCTTCATCTTCATCTACAAGTGGTTGCTTTGGAACCTCCATGCTCACGATTGAATATGTTGTAAGGACAACATCAAATTTCGCTAGCTCAAGCGGATCCTTTGTCCTATTGCCTCCATGGTAAACTAAAATAGAGATACCTGCATTTTTAGCCACTTTATTATGCAGCTCATCATTCCATTGTCGAAGGACACTTGTAGGGCATACAACAAGGGTTCCTGCAGCTGGCCGACCGTTTGCTGGTGCAGACGTGTTCCTAAGATCACTTGAATTTTGATTAGGTATTGTTGGACAAGATTCAGCAATTTGCACTGGTCCATCAAGCACAGTCACATCATCATCATCATCCAAATTCAATGTCTCCATTTTAGGTTTCGCTTGAATACTACACAAACTAGAAGATACAGGCCTTTCCGTGAGTATAAGAGCAATCGTTGATATTGTTTTCCCCAGTCCCTGAGAGCGACAGCATAAAACACCGAGAATGAAAATCAGTCCCCCTACAAAATTCACATGCAAGAGCAAGCTTCCTAGATACAACAATTCCGGGGGGAGGGAAACTAAATCAAACATCACCTGATCATCTGCAAGAATTCCTCCACAGCAGTTCGCACTATTTGTTTCCTTCTGAACCATCCATGATAAAGCAATTCGCTGTTCAGATTTCATTCTGGTTAGGTCATTAAATATGAGAGAACTAGTTCTAGATTTGAATGTCTATGCTAAACAAGGAGTTAAAGTGTGATACTGTACGCCTGTCCTTTAAACAATTTAAGTCTACTCATTCTCTCAATTTAAACTAGGATGGAAATGTGGCAAACAGAATCATAGCTTATTGATCCCAGTCACCACATAATATTGTTGCCAGCTTCAAAACAAACCATGTACGTTAAGGCCTCTCTGCACTCAACTACATTTCACTCATAAACATAATCCACAACCTAGTGATGAATCTGTAAGAGCTACTGATATCTAAATTTTTGCCAAAATCAAAAATTAAAAGAGCTTCAAACCTGGTGCCTCAAAAGCGGAACAGCCAAGAGACCATCTGGTGGAGAAGCTTCTGATTTGGGCTGAGATAGATCCTGCAAAACCACAAAGGTCTAATTTAAAACTAAATGCATAAAAGTAGTTCATAACATCTAATTCAGTAATAGTTACCCCGCAACATGAATACAATCATAATATATCACTAGTACTACACCAAGTCCTGAGAGAAGAACTTCTGGGTTTGACTCACGCTGAATGAGTGGATGCATTCCAACACAGATATAGGATGCTGTCAAAACCAGTATATGCATGCCAACATTTTGATTTTATAGAATTAGCTTATGTATGATAGCACTGTAACTGATGCATGTTCCCTTCAAAGAATGACTGTTAAAACAAAAATGAATTAGCCATTCACTTAATCCCATGATAGAATATCACGCAATTTCAACATTTCCTGAGAGTGTTTATAGGTAGTATAACCTGCAAACTGACCCCCATCTGTTGGCAACCATCATATTTTGTCTATATGTCAAAATATACAAACTAGACAGTAGACAGACACAATGTACCGAAGGATATATGCACGAAATAAAGAAGGGTAAATTGCAAAAGACTCCCTATACAGTGGCGGGCCTAGAAATTTTACCTGTTGGTTGCCAAAAAAAATAATAAAATAAAGCTATTTTTTAGGGTTCCAACATACTTTTTGGTGAATGCGTTAGTTTCAGTTTTTATATAATTTTGAAATAAAATTTTCAATATTCGTCTATATTTCAAATCAAACTTTGATAAGAATGTTTACAAAGGCAATTAGTTGAGATATTTTTCAATGAACAAGTACCAACTGCATTTATTTCTAATGATTTAACGTTTATTTGAAAAAAGTAAACTTTCACATATAAAGAACATTGTGAAAGCTGTGGTAATGAAATGAAACTTTTAGAGGGTAAAGAGGTTGTCGTGTGTTATTATGTCAAGTCTTTTTATTCTCCTAAAAAACAGTTAAGAGAGTCTACTCTGAAGGCTGAACTTAGTAAAATAACACTTTCATACCTTGTATTATCTACAATATCCTAAATTACCCCAAAGTAATGATTTCACATATAAAGAACATTGTAAAAGCTGTGGTAATGAAATGAAACGTTTAGAGGGTAAAGGATGTTGTGTGTTATTATGTCGAGCATTTTTATTCTCCTAAAAAACAGTTAAGAGAGTCTACTCTGAAGGCTGAACTTAGTAAAATAACACTTTCATACCTTGCATTATCTACAATATCCTAAATTTCCCCAAAGTATTGATTTCTTTCCAAAAACCCAGTGGGCTCCATGGCTCCCACTAGTACTCTTTTCTATTTCCATTCAAGACTCTCCACACCCCTTTGAGACCCGTGCTCCAACCCGAAGTAAGAGCTTCGAGCTAGTTCCCTGTCCATATATGTTTAGGCAATATGCATGTAGCCTTCATGTGGTTTGGTTGATGTGGCTCATTATAATCTTAATGCGTCAATGTGTTGTACAGTACATTAAATAATGCATTAAGTGAAAAATGTACAAATCTCTAATGCATTTTAATGATAATGAGCAACATCAATCGACCACGTGAGAGTTGTATGCATACCTAAACGTGAGGTCATCCGCACAAAGGCCAAACCACAAGGGAGGCTTTTGCAATTACCAAATAAAGAATGTTGACACATTTTGCAGGTACTAATATCTGCAATTAAAACTTGTGGATTCCTAGTCGTTGATACTGATGGCAATGGGTCGGGTTTTGAATTTTTTGAGCCAAGACCAACCAGGCATTACTTTTCTACTTTGGTTTTGCATTGGTTGGGTGGGCCTCTGTTTTCATGCACAGCCCTAGTATGAACTGTAAACGAACCAGTTTCTCAAAACAAAAATTAGAAGCAGTCGACCAAATGAATTTCATATCTAAGTTTCTCAAGGGTTCTGTTTCGATTTTCCCTATTAGGCAAAACTGTTCCCAAACCGGACGTTCAGTTTCTAAATTTTCTGAGCCAGACCAACCAGGTGTCACTTTTCCAGATTGGTTCTGCATTGGTTGGGTAGGCTTCGGGTTTCTCGGTTTTCAAGCACAGCCCTAGTATGAACTGCTAATGGAACAGTTTCTCAAAAAAAATAAGTTAGAACCAGCTGACCAAATGAAATTTCAAATCTCCAGAGAGTTTAGATTTGTAACATAATTCCTGCCAGATTCTCTGTAATGTCGAGGAATATTTTTTAAGCCAGTTTGCACAAAAATTTAACTAAAAGGTGACCCATACATCAATACTTACACACCATATAGTTCCCTTCAATTGGCAAGCAAAGAGGACCTGAACTGTTCAACTCACCTGAAGTGCAGCTCTAAAAATAAATCGCTCTTCATCTGTCTTGAGCCTCATGCCGCTTAATCCAATCGAGTTTGTAGAGGCATTGAGTGAAGACCTCTGTCCAGTGACAAGGGCTTTCCCATCACATGGAAGCTGACTTTTGCGGGCTGGATCACTGATGTCTTCCAGAATACATACTTCCGAATCATCAAGATAAGATCTGAAGCTTGATGCATTCTTCTCAACTGCTTGGTGGCTGTTTTTTGGGGGAGGAGAGTAAGTAATCTTAGATGGAGCTAATTTACTCTCTCTCTCTTCCTTTACAGTGATTAACTGCTTTTCCCGCTGCCGCTTAACTAAAAAATCAAGCTGCATGAATGGTTGCTTCGAGACATGCACATCAAGACCAGGAGCATCACCAAGTGAAGTAGGATTTGAAGCCTTATGTGCTAAATGGATAATATCCTTCTTTTCATCCTTTACCATCACATGGTCTGTATTTGAATTAGACATCCGATTATTGGACTGTAACTGCGACGAGCCTTGGCCAGCATACAGCCGTTCAGTACGCCCACAAAAATTCCTACCCACATCATTCTTGAGTTCAAATGGCTGACTTGCACTGCCATGCAATGGAGCAGATACATCAGTTTTTTCATCCTTCACATGAACCACTAGCTTTTTGCTTGCCAAATTTGACATATACCTTGATGCCTCAAAAATCTTAGCTTCAGCACTAGGTTTATCAGAAGAACACCCACTGCTTCTTAAACAAGGATTACTGCAATTGGAACTGACATAGAGGGCCCCAACATCAGAGTTCTCATCCTCAAAAGCCTTCGAAGATACTCCAGCTGATTTTCCCACCTGACCCTCAAAAGTTATTCCACTATTTAAGGATGCATTCTGCATAGGAAACTCCCCTGTTTCAGCCTTAAAATTGAATAACGTCTCATCAGTATTAAGAGACTGAAGATCAGCATTTCCGTAAGGATTTTGGTTCAAGGGATTAAAATAAAATTGTTCATTCGCATTTATGAAACTCTGCATGGGATATTGATTGCTTGTTTCACGAAACATCTCTGGAATTTCATTAAGATCCATGAAAGAGGTTTCCTCCACGTCATTTACTCCAGATATGTTAAGACTGTTTTCATTTGAGTTGCAATTGCTTCCAGGAGTAATACGAGAATTCTCCATCTTTTGGAGATTAAGACCTCCATCAGCAAAACTAAATGGGGCATTTTCAAACTCAAACGTAGCATTGATATTGGCCATCTCAAACTGTGCTCCATTGCTGTCACGCTGGCTATAAGTCAAAAAATCACGTCCATCTCTATCTACATAAAAATTTTCATAGTCTGGATGCGGTATAACCCAGTCTGCAAGGCTCCCAGAGCTGCTATGCATGGGAGAGCCAGTCTGTTGCGAAGGTTCCAACTTTGCACAGCCAGCCAAAACCGAGTTCCCAGCAGACTCTAATGATCCATCCGAAACCACTGTCCGTGAATCAGAAACTTCCGAGTGGTAGGGAGGGGAAAACGCAGTAGACACTGGTAAATCAGGCGTAAATGAAGGTGTAGCTTCCGACTCCCTCAACCCTGAAACAAAATTATGATTGAAGATGAGTAACCCATATATAATGCTCCTAGATCTCAAATCCAGGCATCACACCCCGATTCATAGACAACAACGAAGAATGCTCAAACAAAGCAGAGATTAACACTACAAAGCAGATTAATGAACACCAAATTTATACCTCGGTCAGCTTGGAGCCCAAGGTATAACGACGTATCGTCCATCCCAATCTGCAGGAGAATGCCAAAGAATAATAAGTATTCAAGGGCACGGAAAAACAACTCAAACAAAATTACGTATAGAACATGCACACTTCAAGCGAAAGTGAGGGAGCAACTCTGGCCTTCTGAGCCAATTTCAACCCTATCAAACCATCCTGATGTTATCTTCCCTGCCCACAAAAAGTCACAAATGCATATACACACACTCAAAGACACCAATTGGGATCATGGTTTTATGAGCACTGATCAGTTTACATAAAAAAGAAGAAATAGAAAAAACCAGTATTGTTCAGTTCTGGAAACAAATTGAAGTACATATGCAGCCGCAGACCCACGTAAAAAAAAACACTCAAAGACACCAATTAGAGAGCAAAAAAAATCAAGATCACTCCAAAACCCAAATTACACACGGTATAAAATCGGATCACTAGAACAACTATAAAATTCATACGAATTAGCTACCTGAGAATACTCGGGCGACTTCGCAAGAATGTCCAAAAAAGCATCAACGTCCATGCACAGCCCATCGTCATTGTCATCTGCAGCCGCCACAGCACCGGTATAATCCTCCAATTCCCAAACGTCATGATTCCCGTTTGCCATCAACATCGCCAATCCAAGCCCAAATCCCAAACCCTAATTATTTTTCTCCCAATAAAATTTTCCCCTCTTGACAAAATTGGGGAAATATAGTTCAACAACTATATTAAGAATCTGAGTAGGCACTGATATCGGTGCGGTGGGAAAGCAGATTAAAGAATTAACTATTCTGCAATTTCCATGATTATGTAAACAAAATAAAGAAGAAAAACAAATTGAGTTTTCTGACAGGGTTTCGTTGAATTTGCGAGAGGGCTTCGTCAGAGGGGGGATACGACTTTTTGTTGGGTCGTCAGAGATCTGTTCAAGAGAGGAGAGAGGAGAGGAGAATGCTCGGGGGTTGTGTGATGGCGCAGGGTTAAAAACGGGAACTAGCGCGTCACGTTAATGACTTTTGGTTCTTTCCTTATTGGGATTGGAAAAAACGATTTCCACCTACAAATATGACCCTCGTATGAAAAACCCCTAATCTAATCTATCTTATAGTATTTTAGATCAATGGAGCCCATCACAAATGAATATTAATAGCAAATGAATAGTGTGTGTTAGGAAGAGAGTGTTTTATTTATGGGGGAGTGTGTTTGTTGGGATTGGGAGAAAAGTGAGTGTGTTGAGAAGGGAGAGAGAGAGGTGATGGGAAGTGTGTTGGGATTGAGAAAAAGTGAGTGTGTGTTGGAAAGAGAAATACTAAAAAATATTATATTTTATGTGTAATTTTATTTATTTGATTTAATTAATTAAAAAATGTATATATTATATAC
>JAOWAN010000001.1:17900082-17934999 GCA_028566635.1 Lobelia cardinalis
TCTCTCTCTCTCTCTCTCTCTCTCTCTCTCTCTCTCTCTCTCTCTCTCTCTCTCTCTCTCTCTCACACACACACACATATATTATTTATTATAACATGTGATAAAGGGGCGTGGCAAGGGATCCAACTTGAGATCCACACTTTGTGAAACTTCGGTGTTACTCCTGTGCCACGTCTTCAAGTTTATACATGTTATAAGGGCGTACTACCGATCAATAACACAAAATTACATTGTCGCATCTCACTCATGCCCTTGGTTTGATCCTTGACTAGGTTGAAGAGCTCTTGAGAGAGTATGACAATGTTTGTACCCTTAGGGTCCGTATGCCGATATCTTCCGACCTCAACAACCCACGTAACTTCATTGCCAAGATTGCTCGCTATGATAAAGTGGTGAACATTCCAAACAGCATGACCATCTTGGATGAGCTTCTACCCATCTCAATTGAGATGGCAAAACGGAATCTCAGTGGCATATGGAATTTTACCAATCCTGGAGCTGTCAGCCACAACGAGATCCTGGAGATGTACAAGAAATACATAAAGCCTGACTTCAAATGGACCAACTTCACGCTGGAAGAGCAAGCGAAAGTGATAATTGCTGCACGTAGCAACAACGAGATGGATGCGTCCAAGTTAAAGAAAGAGTTTCCCGAGCTGCTTTCAATCAAGGAGTCATTGATCAAGTACGTATTTGAACCCAACAAAGCGACTTAACAACATTAGCATTCTAGGTTGTGAACTTCAGGGTTGCCCTTGTTGTGGTGTGTTAGGTCTTATGATTTCTACTATATTTGTATTTTTTTTCCCCCTTCAGTGTCAGTTATAGTTTTGGTATTAGCCTCAGCCCAGTTAGTTCTAGTTTCTAGTATCTTGGAATTGATTAGGAAGTGATTACTCAGTGATTTACATATCATTCTTATTTTTAAATTTTTAATGAAGTTTAGTCGGCATGACAGTTCTTTCCACGAGAAAGGCGTTAAAGGGGTATTTCCCTACATATATATATTTTTTTCTGTTTCCTGCGTGTTTGCAGCAGTTCACTTTGATTTCTATATGAATTTATTATGTTTTGATCATGGTTATAGAAATATGTTGTTACATGTTGATTCTTTGTGTTTATTGTTCTTACCCTTTTACTTTTCTATGGTTGTTGAGATGATTAATGGAGTTTTCGTGCTGTAATTGGATGACTTTTTATTGCTGAGAACGGTTGGTTTTTAAGAGGAACCAAAGTAAAAAGCAGTTACCTGCACAAGCCATATATCTCTGTTAGATATGGTAACAAATGTTACGTCTGATAAGAGCCTCCCCTTCCCTTCTTGTTATTTTTTTTTTTCAAGCCCAGTTTTTGGTTCTTTTAGTTGCATTCAGATTTCTCTTGCTACATATGGCCGACTCTGTATCTTCCTCCACATCCTCCAGATTTCTAGAGGAGCTACGTCTCTCTGCTGTGCTCAAAATGGTTTCTTTAACTGGCTCCCCTTAAAAAAAAAAAAAAAAAAAAATAGAAGTTAATTTTGGTCTAGGAATGGTAAAACGACACAAGCATCTTACTGTTCTAAAAAATAAATTGAAAACTCAATTGATCCACGAGTATGGTAGAAACTCGTTTTATGTTATTTGCACGTTTTACTTCTCGAACGAATTTGGGGCTTCTTGTTCCAAATGTTTTTCTTTAGGGATTAACTAATATCCCCGTTAGTTGTAGCTTTGTTAGAGGTTAGCAATATACTCATATTTATTTTTTCAAAATATTCTCATTTTTTATTTTTTAATATTTATTTGGAGGGATAAAAATGTTTAAATTGTGTATAAAAAAATGTACTTGATAGTTAATCATCATTTTAATCATTGCCCTAATCAATATTCCAATCATTGCATATTTACTTTTCACATGAATTAAATGCATAAATACTTTTACATATATAATTTGATATTTTTACCCTTTCAAATAAATATTAAAAATTAAAAAGTAAGGACATTTTGGAAAAGTAAATATGGAAACATTGATAACCTTCTACAACTAGTGGACAAAATTTAATGAGCGCTATAAATTATGCACATAATATGATATAAAATATGTTGGTATTTTAGTGTAATTAGAATTTAATAAAATATCCCTCGTTGCAATATACAAATAAGAGTGAACGCTTATTTGTTTATTATAACGAGTATCGGTAAACCCGGACTATGGCGGGGTCCGGGGGCAACTGCCCCCGGAAGAAGCGGGGTCCAAGGGGCGGCAGCCCCTGACTGGGACAAAAAGAGAGTCAGTTTTCTATCTGAAAAGGGACAAAAACTGCCTTCGGCAGTTGTTGGGCAAATGGTTTTTTGGGACATTTATCTTCTTATTTTATGTAGGATCCCTCCCAGAGAAGAACAGAACACGGAAACGAATCTATACTCTTGTTTTTCTATGTTTTTATCCAATTGAGCCAAATTGTTCAATCTGAAGGTGAAACAGTATCACAACTACATAGAGTACCCAGGCGATCTTCACAAATTTTCCAACAAAATACACATAATAATTATGACCATACTAATGGTAAAACTTATGTACATTTTATATTTATGTTATGTGCATAAATTATAATCTTTTTGTACATTGAGCGCTCCTAATACACCGAGTGCCTAGGCGCTTGGTATACCAACTGCTACTAGTGGGGATGCTAACTATAATTTAGAGTTTAAACTTTTAGAATCATATTTTAAACAATTGAGATAAAACTTTAAAAATATGTACAGAAAATGAGACACCATTGACAAAAAATCCGGACTCTTCTCGGACGGTTTACTAAGAATTTCACACACCAAAAAAGGGGTCACACGCCATTCATGTTCCAGAGCGTTCCCAACTAAGTACTTAAAAGGGAGGGAGAGATCAGGGGTGGATTAATTATCTGTTTGTTGTGAGTCGGTTAGGAAATGGGATGGATCACCGGCCAGAATATAACTTTCAACAGATCTACAGTTTTAATTCGGTCCTCCCAAGTAGTGGGACGGCCGGAAGAATCAAATCATTAGACAAGTGTAATTAAAAACTCAGTACAGTCGTTACTCTCTCTGCGTTATTGAACGATGAACATGGCCCTCCCACGTGCAATCTTTGCAGACGCAGCTGTCTGTAATAATGGCAAGTGGTACATGAACCTCTGGGATGGTTCAGATTTCAATAGTAGTTGGGAATTGGGATCGGATGGTTGGTCGGTCAGGCCAGTAAATTCATTCCGTCCATCCAACTACTTCCATTTCTGTGGAAGCAAGGTAATCTGGCAATCAAACTAAAACTCACTTTAGTATAGCCTATATCCCAAAATGTCAGTACTTCCACAAGTACCGAGATTGCACCTTCCAAAATGGATTCTCATTCACGAAACCCCAGCTATTTATGATCATGGACATAAAAGAAAGAAAAAAAAAAATTGAAATTGAAAACATGTCCAAAGATGAAAAGTGTTTACTATATAGACATACGACCGTTAGCTACATGGTATACCAACATTGTTGCAACAGCATAACCACTTACAACTGTCTTTTTATTTGACCCGAGTTTTTTTCTTTACCATCATACTATGCTTATCATTTTGATGAAATGGACTTGTTCCTTCTCTAACATCACTTACAGATGTTGTTCCTGAACTATGATGAAACTCATGCCGATACATCTCAACTCGTTGATCACGAGTTCTAGAAAGCAGCTCCCGATAGCTCCTTCAGAAATGAGACAACATCGTCAGATGTCCCAAGAAGATAACGAGCGTTGGTTCGTGTGCGCCCAACCGAACAGGAGAAGTAATTATCCCCCTTCAGATCCAGTACATTCCACGACACTTTCTCTGGGGTCGCTCGCTGCTTCCCATTTCCGTGGGTATTATTGTTGGCGTTTCTCTTGTCCGGGGATTGAGGGGGTCGGTGGTGAGTTTGTTTTTGAGATGATTTTGAACCACTTTTACCAGTTTGAAGCTTCGAAGAAGGCCTTCTCTCTCCAGGTGCTTTAATTCCATCAGTCAGCTTGGGTCTTGGAACACCGATGCTATCAGTGGGAAGCTCTGGCTCGAAAAATGTGTACACATCTTCATCCTGAAGCAATACAATTAATAGTCAGATGACCTTTCCAGTGAACTAGGTGGTCTTTTTTCTGCGTAAAAGTGCCTGTCCTGGAGAAAGGGGGGGGGGGGAGATACAAAGAAATTCCTGAAAGCCATTATTGAGAAAATTAAGTGGGTTTGAAACATAAAATATACCCATTCTTACAAAATATTTGGAGATTGTAGGGGGAGTGATCATAAACTTTAAGTGTTATTCTACAGTGGCCTACTATCTGATACCAAGAAAGAAGCTCCACCCAAAAATGTCAGGTCAATGGGTACAGCCTCAACTATATATAACCCAATGGTACCAACCCTCCTCTTCAAAGTGAGAGGTGGGGAGTTCTAGCCTCATAAGAGGTACACAAAAAGTTGTTGCTGAGAAAAATATATAACCCAAGTTCTTTTCACCAGTGAATGTAATGTGTCAAAACGTGATATACCCAAATGAAGTTTTAATCTGTGATCCACCATCCTTACCAGCGGGAACCATACCCTATTCACCCATTGGGCTGATCTACTTAACATGCTCATCTCAAGAAAAGATTTTCCATATTATGCTTCATTATTCGTACTTGGTCCACAATCAAATTCTAGTGCTGAAATACCAAGTTAAAACCTAACCTCTAGAAAAAGGGAAAACAAAATCATTTGGACCTACTCATTATCAATGGGAACAGGGTTAACTAGGAATTTTCAAGACAATGGAGACTGAAAGTATACCTTTCCCAGAAAATGCCCTACGCATAGGACATAATCTATCGGCGCTGAAATGGCTTTACTGTGGACTATCTCTCCTAATATTCGGTCTATTGCTGCTCCCTGCATAGTAAAGAAGGGATGACTGCGCAAACTACACATTTGTTATTCCAAACTAATTACTAAGATGAAAGTTAATGCAGTCACCTTTGTCACACCAACTGCTCGCACCTCAACAGACCGGCTACCTTGAACAACATCCACGGACGCATTTGATATTGGGCCAGTCCAAAGATGCTGCAACATGTCTCGGGCCTGCAGCCTCCCAAATTCCACATCTACAATCAAGACAGGTGCAACAAACAATCAAAGATAACACCAGCTAAATTAATGGGGAAAGTGAAAGAGACGACTAATGGTGCAAATGAAAGTACCTGCATACTTGTAGTTCCATACAAGTGAAGTTTCACGAAGTTCAAAATGAGACCGAGGTGTTCTTTCAGTAAAATACTCGAATACATGCTGTGAATTTATCAGACTCTCCAGAGTAAGAAGGTTGGATGTAACATATATATGAGAGTTCCAAGTGTAATCACAAATGGCACATACCTTGACGCTATCAACCCATTCCATATTTAAATGCTCTGGCATTGTTGTCATCCACTCTCCTTTAGTAGAGCGCAAAAACATCCCGTTCTCTGCCGCCAACCACATGTTGTACTCACCAAAGTTCTGGGAAAGCATACACTAAATTCAAAAGAAGAAGATAGTATATATAGAAAGGAAGACAGAAGTGAAGATAGATGAAGTACGTCATCCAACACATTTCTGTCGCTACCACTGAGGACAACAGTGGTTGTCTTTGGATCACTGCAAAGCATTTTCAGCGATTCCTTTAAATCTGGATGTAATTTAAGCTCCATTTCTCTAATTTGATCTCCACCTCTTCTATCGGGAGTTTCCACAGGTTCAGTTAATGTCGCGTTGAATCCCTAGAGTTTAGGAAGATGAGGGTTGGAAAAACAGTGTCACAACAAATCATCATAAAACTCTGAAATTGGAATCCTTCAAATCTACTGAAATCTTTGAGAGACTTCATACTAACTACTTCGTATGTTAACAATCAGCAGTCTGCTGCCATAATTACAGCAGAAAGAAGATATCAGCAGACTATTAGTAAGGAGATCATCCCATATTTATTAATATGATTCAGCGGAGAAGTTGTATGCCATTTTATGTTTGCATTTCTAGTACGCTTTAGATTGAGGCAAATAATCTTCCATCGAAACTATGAGCAAAGTTAAAATATGCCAGTACTTATTGATATTAGCTACTAATCGATGGTTCTACTCTATTTTATAAAAGTTAAGTCTGTTTTCATCATATGAATACATCATTAATGAATTTTAAAAAAAAAAACAATCTCTACGTAACACCCAATCTTTGTCACGTGAGGAAGTGTATGTGGTGTGATGTCAAATCACATTTCCCCATCAAAGTTCGAAAGGATTACGCAAGTCTGGTTATCCTTCAAACTTAAAGGACATGCGTGGATCCATGTTGCAAGTGCATTCAACCAAAAATTCTTTGATATAAGGAAATATGTCATGCTTTAGCCGGCATTCAGATTTGATTTAGTTTTAGCAACTGAACAACCTCTAACCAGTATTGCTTAAAGCCTCAAGCAACTTTTCAGCCAACTGCACCAACCTCATCTTGAACAAAAGAAATGGGATAAGAGAAAAGGGTAAAAGGATTCCTTTCAGCATGCTACTTTCATCATCTTTTTCTGCGATGGAGTTCAAGATGTGTGAGCCATTGCTCGGATGATGCCACTCAAGCTCAAAACGAAGCAGCATCAGTAAAACACTAATTAGCAGGGACAATGGTCAACCTATGCAATCATCTAGCAGTATTCAACTGATTGTCCTACTAGCTATTTAAATTAACTATTGATCACACAAGAGGTGGCTATAGAATACAGTGAACAAATCCCACAAGTTGTATATTGCCACAAATACCAGTATAAGCAGTCGATTATTGGAATGCAAGTAGCGGTCAATGGCATCTTTGATGGGAAGCTGAGGAGGAACTTGTCTTATCCTTTGCTGAGCTTCAACTACAGTATCATTCAATTCACTGCAACATCACATTCAGAGAAACTCAAGATTGGAATGACGTGGAGAAATAAACATCCTGAACAATTGTTAATAGGTATAAATTTAATTTGACTCGTATAGATGTAAACAGCTAAAACAACCTTGTATAATAATCAAGAGTAACCATCAGCCAATGGGTTATCACCCTCTTAAAAGATGTGTTTTTTCTGAGAATTCAGTATTAAGTCTAACATCGTATAATCTGACCTTATAAGCTTTGAATCTCTTTTTACTCGGTGCATACATATTTCGCATGTAAATACTAATGCGTGTGATAGGTATACTTTGACTCATTTAGATGTAAAACAGACTACACAACTAGAACATTCTTGTCTAATCTCAAAGGTAACTTAATCAACCAGGATACATGTTATCACCCACTTTAACAACAAATAAGGTGTGGTCACTGGGAATCCAGTATTAACTTGAAAACATTGTATAGTTAACCTTATAAGCTAACAGGTGTTTTCAATCTCTTTCACCCATAATGCACCCACATTTCACATTTAAATACTAATGCAGGCAATATGAATGATAAAAATATAAATAACAGCCGAGGCTTAATACTCATTTTGGTCCCCTCAGGGTGTGTTTACCTTGTGACCTTGATGAGTGACGTTTCCAATTTTTTCAAATGAGTCTTGCTAACAAGTGCTCCTATGGCACTTGCTAAGGACCCATTAATGAAAATAGTAGGCAGAAATCAATTGCAAGGCAATGAAAACACTTTCTGATGTATTGTTCGAATCTCCCTTGAACGCCAACCCTTTTTTCCTTTTTAAGATGGAGTTATTTCCAACGCATGGGAGTTATTTCTTGACCGGTACAGAAGCGATACACAGATCTTGGCCGCAATGCGCGGAAATCTCCCCATAATGGTCGAAATTCTAGGTGAGATGGTATGGAAGTCAATCCACACAAATGAATTATAATATTGGTTTCAGTCACACATTTTAGGCCGTTTTTCAAAAATCACAGATAATTATTCTTTTGAGTGAAAAATTGGGAATTATGAATATGCTCTAGTTTAGATGCTATTTACATACCTACCAAGAGAAGTGACCCATGAATTAAGGAGATATGAAACTTTTTTGCACTCTTTATGTCTAGTAATTGTATCTACTAGCTGTCACCCTTCCACAATGTGACTATATTTATGGACTTGCTCTAATGGGGGACCGACTTGGCAGAAAATTAGTGGTACAAGTTCGTGGATGTTGCCATTTAATAAGGATAAATTATTGCCGAGATTTGATGGCTTAAGGGTCTTTAAAACAGAGAGATGGAGGCCAACTCTATTGCGATCAAAAGTCACTTTTTTTAATTCGAATACAGATTCGATATGCAGACCTCATTTATGGTTGAAAGTGCTTCATGGTAGCCGTGACTAAACAGAAGGGACAAGTTTACCACTGGAAAATTACACTCCCAGACATTGCTGGATAAAAAGAGAACACTTGTATTGCCTGGCTATAAAACTTGTGGCCTATGGGTTGCCAGTTGTGACACTTTTCTCAAGACGAGATTGGAGGGACTTGGAAGAGGAGGAATGCAAAGGTAACAGATTGGCGCTGACAAGATAATGAAGAACAATGACATTCAAAGGCTCATACTGAATCCAGTTCTCTATGTGCAAATGATCAGTTGATTATCAGCAGTACATACCTTACAAAGGTCTCAGCCCATTCTTGAGCAGTATGGGTTGTAACGTGCAGAAAGTTGTGTTGATGACGCTTTTCTCTCTCGTCAGGTTCCATACTTAAAGCTTGGCCTATTGAAGCAGCAACTTCAGTGATGTTCCAAGGATTAACAAGGATTGCTCCAGCACCAAGTGACTGCGCTGCACCAGCAAACTACAAGCACACCAGAACAGTATTAGCAAACAGAAAACGAAAGAAATAGAGGAAAAACGAGAATCTCCAAGATCAAGGAGAAGAAGGAATTCTAATAGGGTTATTGCTTGCAGTGGTGTAGGGAAGGGGAGGAAAAGTAAAAGATCGTTGGCATTAACACTATACAACTATAAACCAATCAAACATCAGCATCAATTTTGTGTACGTATGCAAAAGAAGAAACTGATATTACTTATCCACCAGAAAAGAGAACGCAAGCATCAGACCTTTAGAGACCATTATCGGTAAATAAATAAGTTACTAATAGAATTTTGAGCCTGCATTGCCTGTAGTGATTCAGACCAAATTGATGATGGAAAATGAATCATATAGCTGACTCTAGGTAATTGGGACTAAGGCTGAGTTGAGTGCATTCGATCATAATAAATGCCAAACCCATCATGAAATTTAACCAGAAAAAAAAAAAAGGAAACTAGTAAGTTTTAACATTGCAGAGCCCACACTGGGCCCTCAAATGGGAGTAGATGGACAACCAGTCTTTATGATATCTTGCTGTCATTGATCCTAAAATCCTACCATCAGTCAGATAACCTAATGCAACTATCCATATCTAGAGCAGATATATATAGAGGGTTCTGGTGATTACTTCACTTAGGATGAGAACTCCTTTTTTGGAATCTTGGCATGCCACAAACTCATAACTGACAAGATTCATTCCATCTCGCAAAGATGTAACAAGTGCAATATCTGGCACAGAAAGAGAAATATTATCAGTCACAATCTCTTGAGACACATCCATTAAAGGCAAAGAAATAATTCATGCAAGGGTACATCATCATAAATCTTTATCATCATATATGTGCTTTTGTTTGTGTATGTTCATTTTTATTTCTTCAACCGCTTATGGTACATATATATCAAGCGAAGGTGGCGGTTGGCCACTTAACCTGTGCTGACGTAAAATATCTTAAGACTTCGTTACACATCAAACGGAAAAAAGTATTGCTGTGTTGGTCATCCGTGTTCGCATGCATGGACACATGGAATTAAGATTTTTAGAAAGAGCGCAGTATTTTGCTTCTGAAAGTTTGGTGGACGGCTGTTTGGAAAAGATAGTACAAAAGTAATTAATGGAACTTTTCAGAAGTACTTATATTCCATCTGTGTTTTATATATCCATTTAGATACTACGTAAACTGGGGGATGTCCTCATGTCTTGTATTTTGAAGTTAGGAGTGTCCAACACAGTGACGAATCCCACAAATCAACTGAAAGGGGTAAAAATATTTATGATACTCTATCCATCTCAATTATATTGGCCAAGGGACAAAAGATCTTGGATTAATGTTTAGCAATTAATACATTTAATGTTTCTCTTTTTTCCACTTTTACCCTTATTAATGGTTAACTTTAAGTTGCAATTGATTTACTTTGTAAATAGATTTTATAGTTAGGGGTATAATGAGAAAGTAAGCAATAAATGTTTATTGAGAATTGAAGTGGCCAAAAACTTTGAGACATACAAAAATAGAAAGTTGGCCAATATAAATGGGACGGAGGGAGTATCCTTCAAAAATAACTAAGTTTTTGGATTTAACTAGAAAGGGGTCAAAAGTTTTATGTGCTTTAATTTTCCTAAGATAATAAGAGTTAAAATTTAATAATATTAATATTGTAGAGATAAAAATTATTTTTCAAAAAATATATAAGGTAGTAAATTGATAATTGTATAAAAGTGAAAGGGGTCATGTGAACCCTTTTAGCCCCAAGTAGATCTGCCACTGGTCCAACACCAGGTTCTCTGTCGATCCTCGGCACCTGTACCATGACCATGGATAACAGAAAAAATCTGGCAATTATCAACAAGAATTTTTTCCACAACAACGACAACCTCTAAAATAGGGCTCTGGGACTCCAATTGGTATATCGTGTGCCTAGGCATACCTAGCAAGGTATGCCCATTTTATTCAAAAATGTACATAAATTTTATGAATTATATACATACTATAAATATGAAATGCACATGAGTTATTTGATTATCATATTAATAATTATTATGTACATTTCATATTCATATTATGTATATAATTTATAAACTTTATGTACAAACACACAATATAATTTGCCCTGGGACTCATCCTGCAGAGTCATCTGGGACATGGCCTTACTCATATTTGATGTGCCATCATTTCTTTCGAAGCTAATTCCATTTGGATTCTAAATTCATTTTTGCTACATACATACAGATCTTGATGTAAAAGGTATGTGAATTGCATTTGAGTGATATCTATTAGTGTCGATTACAACTATAAAACCAAGTGGCTTTTTAATTAATAACTAACTTCCTAGTATTCTTGGAGCAGAATAATTACGAAGCTAGAGATTAAGCTTGTACCGGTGATAGCGTATAGTGCACAAAGAGCATGAAAGTCGAGAGAGCGATCCTGTATACAAAACAAAAAGTACATCACTGTTTCATAGTAACATTACTACAAGGGTGAAGTAGAAATAGAAATGCATGAATGGAAGTATGTCGATCAACATATCAATTACCGATATGTGTTTAATTGCAATCTCCACAGTGAAATGTAACATGAGTTTCTTTATTTTCTCGGTGCTCTTTTTCCTAGTTAGCCTCTTAATATTCATTTTAATGTTAGTTAGTAGAGCTAGATATTTCTGCTTTCAGTCTTTCACCAGCAGTGTACTTACATTGAGCCAAATCAATTGCATTAGTGACAGATCTGCGTAGAGATTGGGCAGTGGCGATTCACAAGAAATGTTAAGTTGCATTATCTAGGGCTTGTATTTTTGGTGTTTTCTTTCCTTCCTTTTTTACCTTTAGGAGGATAGCTTGTCCTCCTTTTCGGTACATTCTTTTCCTTTTAATAAAATTTTCTTTTATCTAAAAAACAATTGCATTAAACATATTGTAGAATATTATTACGAAGTGTAAAATGAAGATTTATATCTACAGAGGGGACAAAAGGAGAGAAAATGTCAAGTTGATTATCAGCAACAAAAATGGACTGGATATTTCAGTCTAAAAGCTATAATTAAAATCACATATTACTGAAAATATATAATTAGATGGATAATCGTTAGAGTTAATACATAGAGCATATAAAATTTTATTTGACTGTCATTAGCTGGTACAAGAACTGAGTAAGCCTATAATAAATGCATGAATCAAGTGGTCTATAAGCAGGTAGCTTGTTATAAGTGGAAAATGAAGCACGGACCAGATGATGAATTGGGACAGTGGTCAAAGTTCCAAATCTGCCATTAATGCGCCCAACAATCTCATGAACCTGGCTTGTAAGTTTCTGATCTGTGAAAACACAGTATGTATACAAAAATGATGTCATTTTGATACACAAAAAGATGGATTATCAGTAGGACAGCCTGTACATAAGCATAGACGAATCATTAAAACAACATATCTTAATTTAGTTGTTTATGGAAATAAAATGTCATTAAAGCACTGCACACCCTTGGCTCTCAATCCAACTCACCAAGGGATTCTCAACTTAACAAATGCTTACATCGCTATCTCAATCAACCTAGAAGAAAATCGTATAAGATTTCTTTTTGTTGCCTATAGCGACAATGTAGCACTTCTACCTAAAGAATGCAAATTCTACTTTCAAGTAATAATGAAGACGAATAAGGGACCCATGAAGAGGGGAGGAAGTGGAAGCAAAGCCTTTGACAGAGAAGGGGACGGAAGGAGGTCAAGGGAGTGGGGAAGAATGAGGGGATGGGGGGAGGAGAAGAAGGGAGCCTTCGATTCTTACCTTAAACATCATATAAGACCCCCCCATTGCTCGAACAAATTGTTACACAGTATGTACATGATCCACTCAGAGATCACTGTACACAGTTTCAAATGCCACTGTAACCACTTCCCATGATTCACAGAGGAATCTTTACCTTCGCAAAATCTTAATTCAACTCTGTTGGGGCAAGTGGTCTCATTGGTGTGAACTAGTATTTTCATGGCCAACATCCACGCGGTTTACATGCTTCACAATTGATTTTCCCGGGTTCCTTTATCTATAATGGAAGTCGTGAACATGCAATAGCAAAGAGGTTTCCTAGTTCCTATAAGTAGATGGAGAACAGTCGGAGAAGGAAATAAATGTTCCTTATTTGTCAAGCGAGACTTTATCATGAGATGTACCAGAAGTTTTCTTGATTGCGTCAAGGTGTCCAATAACATGTACACATCAGTAACACTTTTGTGTAACAGCTAAACATATGCTTGACTTTGAAGTAAATGGTTCTGCAGAGTTTCCCAGCAATGATCCCACCTTGGGTTCACTTCTATAGATAACAAAGCTCAAACATTGACATGGTCTTACAGACAAAGGTGCCATGCGGGTGGAAGCAAACAAGACACCCTTCACCTGCTCATTTCATTTGGCAAATTACCCTCGAAATAGTGCCAAGGCTACCTAATAAAGAAGCTCATAAATTTTGAGACCTCAAAAGGTGTCTTACACCTGAGTAATTCACATTTTGAAACATAAGTGTAAGAATATGATTGATTAGCAGCTAATCTTTATTGATTACACTAATGGCAGAAAGTTTCGTAGAGTATTAGTATTGAATACCAGACACATTTTTACTTAAGCCCCTACTAAGGTTCCCATAATTCAGGTCATGTGCAACCCTATTGCCAAAGTGCCAAACGAGAAGGTATTTATTTCTCCACGAGGTACAAAAATACATCTCCTCTCAATGAACTGAATCTGAAACCTACTACCACAAAATCATGGAAAAAGCTGGGCTAGGAAAGCAACGTAAGAAGATAGCCATATGAAGAGAATTCTTTAACTCTTCGTACTTGGCATATCTGCATAACCCTATAATATCACAATATCATTATCTGAAAGATAGGACGTTTGCACTCTGATAATATTGTACCACAAGTTTCACCCAGCTGAGGTAGTAGTAAAATTGACGTTTCTAATGCAAGTTCTGAAGAAGGTATAAATCAACATCAGCAATGAATTCAGGGGATCTCCACAACCTCTAACATTAAGGAAACCTTAAGGAAACATCAAGGAGTTAACTTAGAGCATTAGTTCACAGTCTAGAAAGTTTGAGAAAAATTCCATTCATCTCACTTCTTTTTTTCTTAAACTTTGTAGTATCGACATTAAATTATAATATATGTCCTTATGAGTTTATCCGAGGGTCTCTAAAGTTTAAACCAGGACCAGCCGCTGCAAGTTTACCACCTTATCCGTAAAAAGCAAATTTGATACAGAGAATAGAACCAGAAATCAGTCAATGAGACTACATTTTTCCTCTATCCAATCATTAGTGTCCTGAGTTCATTGCTTCAATTATTTCCCAACATTCATTTTCCATATATGCAAGTATCCGTTCAAGATCAGCCACCCAGCCACAAAAGTAGGTTAATATAAGTGCAAGTGTTATTGTGAAATTCAACAAAGACATGACTAGCAAAGCAACCATTATGGTTAAAGATTTGCACCTCCATCAGATGCAAGCTAGGGAATAGTTACAAATCCTTGATATCACGAAACTCCTCTTTCCTCAGCCTTTAAGCAGCTAAGCTTAATATATACGAGTACATTGCTCTACTTGGTTCTACCAAATGTTTATAATGATTAGCTTAAGATATGGAAAACCGATAGTGAGCTACAAGCAAATTCAAGTCCTGAAAAATTATTAACATGACCTAATCTGCAACACTGGATAGTCGCTATCCTTTGTCCATGTTGAATGAATGTCGTTAAAAATTGTCAATTTTCGTGCATAAAGCACTTGTACCATATTAGGGCATGGTACCACACAAGAATCTCATCGTGTAACACACTTTGGTCTTTCCTCCAAGTCAGGTCAAGTCAGATCAATATTTAAACAGAAATTTCTTATACATTTTACTCAGGCTTACAATCGTCATCTCTTTGTGAATACAATCTGCTTTATAAGGGCTACCATAATAGTCCGCATATCATATTTTAATTTTTAGGCATGTTACAAAAGGATTATATATGGATTTTTTTCACAAGTCATATTAATTAAATAATTTAAATTATTTAAGGGTCTTCCATGTATCACATATTTAGGGCAATTATAGCAACCTATAAGTTTGAAGTTGGATATTAAATCAACAACACTGGATCATCAGATGTTGTTGATATGTAAAGAGATTAGTTTATTTGACCTAAAATTTATCAGGGGAGAAGTCAAGACCGATCTTTCTGACTTACCAACTACAGCAAGTAGTTAAATTTTCATAGCCCCGGAGAACATCCCTATCTTCCTCAAAACCACATCACAAGAAGCATCGATCAAAGATCCACAGCAAAACCACCTAATACTGATTGACCTTTAGTTCAATGCTAATAAATTACTGGGATATCAATTTGCAAATTTCTGCAACAGATTACATTTTGATAAGAAACATATTCTGCTCTTTAAGCCCCAAAACCAAGAGCTTCTTAAGAACCATAACCCTTGAAACAAACGCACAGAAGAATGTATCAGGCATAACAGGACCCTTAGTTTCAAGTGCTGTCTTGCAGCTTTTTAATTCATGTTATCAGCTTAGGCAACTATATCTTCCAGATGAAGAACATTATAGGTAGTTACAGAGAATGTATTTACATGAAGTTACTCCAGTGTAGTAAACAAAACTACTGCAAAAACAAGATGAAGCATTTTAAGGAGCATACATTCAGGGACATCTGTTCTTGTTGGTACCGCAATTTGTAGCAGAACCACCTTATCACGCCAATTTGGATTTTCCTCGAGAAACTTCTCAAATGCCAGTATTTTTTGAGGAATTCCTTTGATCATGTCAAGTCTATCAACACCTAGCATTACCTGGCAGGAAAAAAGATGGTCTATGAATAAAAGTCAAGAACATGAACATAAAAATTATAGAGATAAATAGCTCCTTGAGGTCCATATTTCAGAACGCAATTCAACTCATTCTTGGTCCTACGCATTTATATTTCAGAAACGTATAGATTATGAAATAGTCAAAACTTTACGGATACATCAAAGAAGTCTCTTCTAAAATCACATGCACCAGTAATACCTCAAGGGCAATATAAACTAGGAAAGACAGGAGCCCATATAGCAACGTTTTGGCCGTTTCATATTTCAATATATGCTTTCTTCTTATAGTAAAATATGAACCTCTAACCCCGGCAAAAAGATTGATCTTGCCACAGCGGAATTGAGCTTTACAGGTTGAAACAAATGACATAGCACGTTTGCTTGTGTGCGTAAATGTGGACACCAGTATGCATTAGATAAGAACTCTAGCTTCGTGACACTTGGTTCAGGTATTGAACTGTGCTTTGTTTTCTTCAGTACATTAATACATCGTAAATGTTGTTTTGTATGTGCATATTGATGCACCTCTATTAGTTCCTACAAGTAAGAGCATGAGCTAAAAATTGGTGTTGAGCATAATATGAACTATGGGCTCGTTAAGGTATTCACATAAGTTGACTTTACAGAAAAATCACAGAGAGCCCGTCACTGTAAGAGACTTACGCACTTGATTAATCACCTAACGTGATGGAAGTTGAGCAATTAATAAGACATAAATTTGTATGCCCTACTTTTAGCTTCGTGGACTACATACCAAAATACCTTAAATGAATGCAAGCTTGTGCCAAATGTAAGAAACATCAATTAAGAAATTATAGGACTGTTTAATCTGAGAGCTAGCTGGGAGAAAGAATAAAGGCTATTCACTCCCCTAAACTTGAGTTCATTTCCTATAATAGTAAGTGGACGAAGTCGACAGTTACTTGTGTTGGTTGCTCATTAAATTTGGGGTAGTGTTTAGTTACTTTATAATATTAATATGTATAGAACCTATGCATTTTCAAGAACTTCGGGAGCTAAGTAAGCTTCAAAACACATTTCATCCAGCTCAGGTTTGTTAGAGAAAACACCCGAGCATGAATAATATAATAGATATATAGACTACCCAAGGCCAAATTCCAAACACCATAGAGTTTGGCTCAACTCAACACAGAATCACCAAGTAACTGGGCATGCATATCAGCAGCTGATATGATCGTCATGGTCATTATGTTGAGTCAAACACCAGAATAAATCTATCCATACCAAATTATGTTACTAGTTGCTAGCTTCAAATTGAAAGTAGAAAATTCCCACAAAAGCCAGAAATAGCACCCCCTAAATGTACCGATATAGACATCTTGGATGGGATACTGATCAATAAAGAGTTTCAACGTGCTAAGAGCACAAACACAATTGATCAAAATCTCATCCTTGATGCCTTTTTAAGGTTGCTAAGTTTTGCCTTCGTGCGACTATTTATTAGGAAAAAGATAATTGGGACCAAGGCTGATTTGAGTAGTAGAAATACTAACTTGAGATTCTCCCGTAGACTATTATCTGATTGGAAAATACTTGGCTTACATTAAATGTTAACAGCAAAATCAGATATATGACTTGTCACTTCCTAGAGCCTGGACACAATGACTCTGATTATAATGTGGCTGGAGAAATTTAACGCCACATCATGTCTGTAATTTTTTCTGTTGAAGTTTGCCGGTAATGTACCAGTGTTCTACCTTAATATTGCACATTCAAAAACGTTTGCGCATGATACTCTTAAGTCTAAAATTCAAAGATTTGCAGACTGTTTTTGTTCCATACTAGTATGAAATAAATACTATGTAGCAGCAAACCACCCAATGAACTGAATTAGACTGAAATGGAAAGCGTTGCATATGCTTTAACATATTATCTAGGTCTAATTTACATCCACATGTCTTAGACACAATGCAATCAATGCTACTACAGGTAGTACTCAATGCTATTACATAACCATAACTGAAAAAACTTGAAGCAAATAACCATAATGCAATCAATGCTATTACAGGCAGTACTTAAAGCCTTGCATATCCTTTCACCAAATAACCATAACTAAAAAAACTTGAAGCAAATTCAATGCTATTACAGGTAGTACTCATACTGACTAACTATCGTCCTTAAAAAGTGAGATTCTGGCCAACGAATAGATCCAAAAAGTTTGGGGCCATAACATATACTCTTCCTTTAGACTAATCAAAAGTCATCAATGTTCATCCTAATTAAAGTATTCAAGGAAAAAAATGAATCTAAGAATTGCGTGTATTTTGATAACTGTATGAAGGGTAAACAGTGTAAACAGGAATGCGCCATTACCTTTCTTCCAGAAAATCTATCTTTCAACTCTCGGATGTGCTCTTGGACTTGAGGAAGCTCAATTGCACGAATAAACCGTTCTGAGTCTATGCCGATTGGGAACTGAAGTTCAAACAACACATAAGGAAAATTGAGTATGGAAAGGTTTACTAGTAACTTAAAATTGGATGGTTTATGTAAGTATCCAATCTCCTCTAAGATGCAACTAACTATACAATAAGAGATGTTGACAACAGCGTAAGCCTATAAATTAACACGGAAAGAATAAGCATCAAGAAAAATACCGCAGCAACTCTAGTCAGCCTCCCTTGATCCTCTACTCCTTCAGGTGTACCCTCTAGTCCAAGAATACGAGTACAAGCGCTTACAAAATGCCTTGCATAATCATATGTATGGAAACTGGAAAATAAATTTCAAATTTTAATATCAAGTTTCAACAAGTTATCAAAGTAAATGTACAGATTCCTGTCTCCATGCACATCGACTAAGTCATATTTGAGCAGGGAAAATACTAGTAGCTACAGTGCCATCACATAGAATAGCAGGCATGCAAGTCCAAACCACAAAATCAAATGCTGCCAATTTTTCGCTGTAGTTCATGTAAAACAGAACTTACAAGGAGAAAGTATCTCAATAAGTTGCTACTCCCTCTGTGTGTCCCATTTTTGTACATTATGGTATACTGGGGAATCTTTAGTCATCAAATTCATCGTGTAAGTTGCAAAATTGTAACAACAAATGTTTAAAACAGTGTAACCATTTCAGGAGGCATGTTAGATATTCCAAGCCAAGTCAATTTCATAGTCGAACGGGTGGGAATGGAAATGTAGAAAGAAAAGTATTGCTCCCTAGTCCCTCCCAACCCAAAATGATTGTCAGAAATTTGTTCATGCAACAAATTGTTTGACACTCAATTTGGTTCGGATAGAGTACCATTTAAAAGAGTGAGAAACATTTTGGGGCGGAGAGCAAGTTTAAGGATTCCGTATAGACTGATCTAGAGGAAATTTGATTTTTCTTTTTCAAGACAAAATAAATTATATGCCATCAAAGTTCTTTCGTACACACACACACACACACACACACATATATTATGTAGTCCCTCAAAGGTTCGACTCGCTTAGTTCCAGTAGAAGAGGTGCAGTTTCCTCTTTAGTTTGTCACTTTGTTCTGGTTGAAGAGGTACATTTTCTTTGCTGAAATCATTTCTCGCATAATGAACTCAATACCCTTTTAGTTTGTAGATGTGAACAGTCAACTCAAAACAAAGCAAGTCTAAATGGCAACCACACAGTGACATGGTAGTTTAGTAAATAAATATACTAAAAATTCTCACGCGATTCTTAATATGCGCAATAAGTCAAAAGTGTTATCAATTCAATCGGGACGGGACGGAGGAAGCATGAGATGTAAAAGAGCATGGTCATGGGCTATGTTACCTGGACTCGGCTACGAGGATCCGACATGGGTGCAGATCCGAGTGTCGGACCCTCCAAAATTATAAACTTTTACGCCAAAATGTAGTGTAAAACAGCCACACCCATGTCGTGTCGTGTTGGGCATGGGTACTTTGGCAAAAGTGAAGGGTCCATGTAACATAGGTCATGGGCAAAGAACAGTGTAGCGCGTAGCGCATAGCGCAGTTAAATATATACATGGATAGCATCAGCAACCGGATATTGACAAATGCAAAAATTACATCATTCTTCACCAATCAGCATTGTATTTCTAACTATTTAAAGTCCAGAAAGTTGATGGATTTAATTTCTATATTTACATTTTATCGCATACGCAGTTGGCCAAATAATGGGAGATTCGGTTAATATCCCATCTGAGAAAATATTTTTAATAAAGATTTAGCATTGTCATCATCTTATAATGATTTAAGATACTCCTCAGCCTCTGTAAATTTTCGCCAATGTGAAGATCCTAGCAAGAGAGTGCGGAAGCCACATACTTAGCACCAATACTCCAAGCACAGCACATTGTAAGTTACGATTTTCAGTTTACAGCATATCATGAGCAACTACGAACTCATGTATAGCTTACACGTAAGAAGTACTTACATCACGGTTGTGGATTATGTCCTTAATTGTGCCCTTTCAGTACATACCATTATTTAATCAATTAGAGGGAGAAACTGTGAGCTTCCGAAAGTAGTGGCCATAGCCTCTTTCTTTCCGAGGATTGATTTCTGTCATGTCAATCCAACTACATAATTCATATTAATTTCATCCTTGTTCAGTTGAAGTAAATTCCAGTTAGAGCATCCACAAGGACCACAACAATGGGTATGACTATGAGTTTGTCAACCAGCATTTAGTCATTGGTATAATCTAAGGCAGTGGCAAAGCCAGGATTTGTCTTTGCCGGGGCTGTATAAACTCTAAAAGATTTACATACTACATTAAAGATACATCTTTTTCTTCGAAGTCAAATTTTGAATATATTAAAACTTCCGAGGACTAAAATAAGAAATTAACTCTCGGGGTCACGGAAAAATAAATAGTACTCCCTCCGTCCCTAAATGAGTGTCCTGTTTTCACATTTTTTTGGTCAATTTTACTAACTTTGATCAATTTAAATATGAGAATTGACTCCTTGTTGTCAAGTTTAAAAAAAATGCTATTAATCTTGCAAGGTTTGAAATTTTAAAATCTAAAATACATAAATATATGTAAAATACTACATTAATAACAAATCAAGTTTGACTTTTCAAAACCAAACAAGACACTCATTCAGGGACGGAGGGGGTAGATTAAAAGGAAAAAAGAGAAAGTATTTCTTTATAGTGATGAAACCATAGCTTACATAAATAATCAATAAACTAATATGTTTGTCCACTTTCCATCATATCTCTTAATTTGAGAAAGTTTGAGAACTCAAGTTCTCTTGAAGGGGCCATGATATGCCAAAAATAAGCAAACCTATTAACTATATAATTAAGTATAGATTGGAGAATCTTGAGATGTGGAGAGAGCTCAGGGGCCTTACAGTGGCTTCGCCACTGATCAGAAGGGGTAAATTGGTCAATGTAAAAAAACTATTAGCTTCCCAGGCCCAGGAACAATATTCTTTCTAAACAATGCTTGATACACGCGCAGATCATATCCATGATGTAACTGCCCATGTGAACATAAGGTGACTATGTAGAGAACAAAAAAAATTGCCATTACAAGGGAACAAAAACTCAAGTTAACCTTGACAAAGGTGCTTGGAAACAAGAATGAAGTCTTATTAGCTTACATATAGCATAATTCTAGGCTAATGTTTGCCTTCTAGAATTAAAAAAGACAAGATTTCTGAAACAGATCACTTGGAAAGTAGAATATGATAGCAGATATGTATATTTCAACATTAATAATACTTGTTACATACCAGCAAAGGATATTGACAATATGGCATAACAGGTTCAGAGTCTGAGCAGAAATTAGTAAGACTTACCCAACCAAATCTGCAGCGAGAACTGCCCGTAAAAGATCTGATCGAGATGGTAATGTCCTATGAATCTCAGATGACGGAAAGGGAGTGTGAAGAAACCAACCCACTTTCATTTCGCTATTGTGTTCCTTCAGGCATTTTGGTAGGAACATTAGATGATAGTCATGACACCACACAACGTCACCCTCTTCATAATGCTCATTAACCACATCAGCAAACATTTGATTTGCTTTTTGATATGCAGTAAACTGGGACTGAAAACTTCTGGTCGTAGCAAGACGATCTTCTTGTGGAAGTCCAAGGTAATGGAAAAGAGGCCATAATATGTTGTTGCAATAACCATTATAATATTGATGGACAATTTCTTCATCAAGAAACACAGGGATACACCTCTGCAACAAGCAAATATGCCAGGATTATTCGTCATTGCAAATGCTTACATTTGAACCTTTCAAATCACGAGATTGATAAATGTTTGCAGTGCTAGTTAAGGGTCAAAGAGCCTTGGGCCTAAATAGTAAAAAATGCACCTTCTCTGCCAAAGCTTTAGTAAGTGCCCTCTGCCCAGCCTCATCTGGCACATTTACGCCTGCCCACCCAATCCATCTTGCCTCAAACTCCTTCACGCCTTCATGAATTGCAAGTAATACATATTAGATACTTTTTGCAGGTAGAATCCCATCTTCAGATTAAACAAAAATGTACACTTAAACTACTTGAATACAGTAGTAGCCAGTAGAGCAATTAAAAGCAATCAAGGCTATTAAAAAAGACAATGCTATGAACTAACCCAAAAGAGCACTAACAAGACCCCCAGCACTTATCTCCAGTGACCAGCTCTCTTCACCTCTCCTAACTGCAGAGACTGGTAACCTATTAGCAACCACCAACAGTCGTTGTCTGAAAGGGCCTCCATCAGGCCTTTCCCATCCCTCATTAAGTGAGTGAACCAAAGCTCCTTCCAGATATTGTTCCACATAAGAAGCTCCAAGGCTGTCAGCTTCTCTTGAGCGCAACTCAAGCTCGTTGAGATCAGTACTGGAAGACTCGTTTGAATGAGAAGCTTTACTGTTCTTTCTCAGCTCTCTTTCTCTCAAGAGCCTTTCTATTCGGCTTGTGGGGAATGATGAGTTGCCATTGTACTTGTTTCCAGGCATATGGGCTGTTTACCTTCCACACCAACCTTACTAGGAGATGAATGTACCTATATAAATTGTACATCTTATTAAAGCCAATACAATAGAAATCAAATCAACTAGTCACAAAATAATTGAACAAAGTAATTATAACTCTTAACATACCTGTCACCGGACATCAGTAAATAGCATTTCTACCACCGGACAATTAAAACTAAAATGCATTAAAATAAAAAAATATATACAAATCAAATGAATAAAATCATTGTCCTTGGTGAGCACATCAAAAAATGAAACAAAACAAAAGAACACTAAATAAGAAGATAACAGGGAGAATGGGATCCACAAAATTGTATGGGAAAAACTAGGGTCTACCACCATGTCCCACGTATTACGGTCCAAGACTTCAAAACCCACATTCCATATTTCATATATAAAAGATTCTAAAGTACATGGGAAGGGAAACAATTAAGGCCAAAATGAAGCAAAATCACTTTGGAGTGCGAAGATTTTCTATTTTTTTTTTTTTAATTATGTACCTACTTTCAAGACTCAAACTTAACACACATTGCATTCTTAACAACTCTGATAGACCATTTGCACTGAACTGAAGTAATCAGTAAACCATAAGACTAGTAAATAGGCAATATTCAAGAATTACATAACAAACTTAAAGTGGAAGTCAAAATTTCATATCCAGCGAGTGAAAGTGAGTCAAGAAACAGCAGCAGACTTTGCAACATAAGAAATCAAGCATTTACGGATAGGGGGAAAATGTAATTCAAGAAACACCCACTCACCTAAATTGACCAGAACCTCTCGAGCGAACTATCGGATTCTTGGGTGATTTGCCGGAGGAGGGTAGGAAAGAAAGTGAGAGCGTTCTTGAGAGAGGAAGAGTGAGAGTGAGAGTGAGGTAGAGCAAGCAAGAGCTAAAGATTTTGGGTGGCAGACAGAGAGAGAAAAGGGGAGGGAACAACCGAATCTTCGTGTAAGCTTTACAAGGTCCATAGAGCCTTACAGCCATGCAAGTAATACCAAAGATTTGATGAGAGAAAAAAATCAAATTTTTCTGAAATTACTTGACAGCTTCAATGCTTACGCAAACTCGGAAACACGTCCGCATCCCTCCCTCGTAATTTTAGGGTGTGCTCTTCTACCCGCTTCCGCTATTTGGTTTTACCCGGGTTTAAGGCAAGTCCATTTTACTTGTGTTTATTTGGTACCTTCGGCGGGTGTGACATTCAATTGCAAACTACTTGGTCCCGAAGCTCAAGAATGCAAATCCAATTTACCTGTACTATGATGGCCAAGTTGTTTGAAAATTGTCGGTGCACCAGAAACTTGAGTGGCATAATCTGTAGTGGAGTAGCATGTATAGACTCGGGTAATTTTGTTCTTCATATTATAATTATGTAATTTTTGTTTCTTGTTGATTTCATCATTTTCCTTGCTCCCTCTGGTCTAAGAAATTACCAATTTTCCCAGAAATCCAACAAAGGGCTTAATAAAGAGAAAAATAATTCAAGAAGCGGGTATGCCGCATCACTTTCACTATGGTGCGTCTTGTTCCATCAGCCATCATCCTTCTTAGGGTGCTTCCCTAATTCTAGAGATAGTTAACGTCACTTTTATTTTTATTTTTACCTTCCTTTTCTTCTTTTAAACGGGATTGTTAGCGGCTTCCTAGAAACATTAAAATTTATAGGTACAAATACAAGGTATTATCGATACTAATTGAAATACAAGGTATTATCGATACTAATTGAAGAAAAAATTATTATGATTTATAAAGGATTATTTTCTTCATTTTAATTTAATTGTTCACCATTTTAAAATAATTATTCACTTTTTTTTCTTTGATAATAATTATGCACTTTTCTATTTGATAATATGACAAGTAATTTTATTTGATTATATTCATAAAATTTACTTTTTTTAAAATATTATATAATGAATAAGAGATAATTAAATTATAACGGAAAGAGTTGTAAAGAAGTTACTTATTAATTAAAAAAATAATGATAGGATGATGATTAGGCAATTTAATTTGAAGCGTTTAAGGTTTTATAAACCCGTAAATCGAATCGCGAATCGACCGTTTGTATTGCCAAACCTAGTCACGCTGTTGAAGTGAAGGCCACCCTGCCCAGCCCTCTTTCGTCTCACACCTCTCAACTTCAGACGGTGGTATTGGTAGGTGGTCATGGCCATCACGTGATCTCCTCACTATTTAGTTTTCCTGTCACCTTCTTTCACCGAAAAGAAATTAATCGGATAAAGGGATAATTTTGTGCGTTTCGTCATCATTTACGTATTTTATTAATTTTTTTCAAAATTAAAGGCTTTTATATTTATTTACTCTTTTATGTATTTCATCCTTTCTTTCATGCAATAAAAAATTTATATCATTTCATATATAATAATTTAATATAACTTTTTATACCTATATTAAAGATGAGGGCAAAATGAGTTTTTATCATGAATAGTATTTACCTAAAAAAATTGCTCCAAAAGTTCACAAAGAACAGAACCTGCCGGAAAATCAAAGATTCGCTAATCAAACAATTCCAAAGTACGTCACGGCTCAAAAATAAAAAGGGATACGTCTGTTACAAAATGTATGGTGGTCTGACGCTCAAGTTTGAATTCACTAGTAAAAGTTTTAAGAGTGCTTATCTATGGACTGACGAGATACTTCGGTCAGATGATATCATTTTGCCTCTTGTAATGGAGGACAGCATACCTTTCTTTGCGAGAATAGCCTTTTTCCTGTTTAGGTTCGCAAATTGATTCCATTGAGAATTTCGAATAAATTTTAATTTCATCCCAGGAGTAGCTTATATGATTACATTTAATTGACTAATAGAGACTCACAAGTAGCTCGCAAGTGTGTTATGTAGCCGAATTGAGTTATGCTTAAAAGATCCAACATGCTTATGCTTATTGAGTTTCACGAGTAGCTCAAGTTAGCGTTAACTCAGATTACCTAGTTGAGCCACAGGACCTTGTTCAAACTCAACTTAAATTTGTAAACAAGTGAGGTTCAGTAATTCTGCCAACAACCTTGATACCTTCCGTTTCGTTTTAATTTTACTGAAAATGACATTTCTCCCCTACAGCCTATCTCTATTATGAACAATTAAAACAAAATCGAGGGAGTATTATTTAGATGGATAGGAGAGTTACCCCAAAATACTTCTAGGATTTTTTGTTTACTTGTAATAGTTATTCAGAAATTTGTCATTTAATTGTGAACTAATGAACTTTAAAGTGAATACTATAAATATCTCATGGAATATCTTATTTTTGGAAAGATGAACAGAATGAGTGGGTAGAGGAGGGGGATATATGAAGAAGAATCCTTGCAAGTGCGGTTAAATAGACAAGGGGAGAAAAGACTCGCATGCAGCATTGTCCCTTTCTCTGCGAAAAAGAGGCAAGTGGGTGGTGCAATATCAGAGTGCCAAAGATACTGCCATACCATAGCCACAATGAGGTTGCATCCAAACACAAAGACATATGTGTAGGCGTCTTTTTCCACCTAGAGTTGTAAAATTTTGCAATCATGCAGAGAAAGATTGGTGCCAACCCGGTCTTGGGGTATACTTTTTTCTAAAACCAGATTCATCCTTATCGACCAGAGATATTTGGAAAATATTGGAAAGCATTTTTAGAAAATATAAGCCGAGGCGGAGGGAGGGAGGGGCTGGAGGGGGCTTCTCTCACTTTCAAGTTCTTTCAAATTTTGCCCTTAGAGATATTAAATTTTCCTGTTGTAGCCCCCTCCATTAGCGCAATATTTGAACGATTCTTTATTAGTATACATCGGAAAAGAGCTATTCGTTAAAATTTCTAATGCAAGTATATATAAAATTTAGTGATATTTAAATGTGCTACTAAAATTTGACTTCTTTTTCTTTTATTATTAATAATTCTGTTGTTCTGAAAATGCATTTATTCAAATTTTTTATAGCTCAAATTCGTCTGTTTGATAGTCCGACCCGAAATTTTTTTTTCGGGGGCGCTGCCCCCGAACCACCGCAATATTTTGCCCCCTCCTGGTATCAATCCTAGCTCCGCCACTGAATATAAGAATATATTCTATATATTGACAGTATTGTTGTTATATGATAAGAGCAGCAATCGAACATAAAAACATCTTCGATTAATCTTTAGGGCCTTGCAATAGATAAGGGAATTCGGTCCACATCAATGAATGAGAACGAAGTTTTGTGAAAAGTTCTCATCCTCCTATTTAAATATTTGTTCGTGATCATAGTTAAAATGAGACTCATTTTGGGACCGAGAGAGTAATTTAATTCGATAACAATAATCTGTCTTCACAAACTACAAGAGAAAGAAAGAAACATAGCCCATACCAACTTAAGAACATTAATGAACTTTATGAAGGAACAAAGTAAAGAGTAGCCAAGACAAAAGGTATGGTAAAAAAGAGTGGAATATAGTGTGCACCATATCCGTACTAAAGTGAATGCGCACATTGAGGCCTATATGTGCAGAACAAAGACGTTGGATGCCTTAGGAATGTTGGATCGAGCACCTAAAGGAGAAAATAATGTCAACACTATGTGCATTTTAAGCTACATTCTGTTAGAACTCTCAAACTTGAAGTAACAGCCTAAGCAAATGATTATACTCATGCACCAGAGGCGTTAGGAGAAAAATATCCAATTCTGACATAAACATTAAAGTTTAGAATAAGGTTGAGGGCAGGCTCCTGGATTTGGTTGATCATAATTAATTATAGGACTCGGGAGTTGATATAGATGGACGATAGTCATTTGCTTCACATCATAGAGATTCAAATGGGGTATTTTGAATCAAGAGTTTAGTGCACATATACTACTCATGGAAGGAATAGTTTGAATATGGAAGATGTGAATGTTTGGCTACCATGAGAAGATGTGAATGATTGTGTCTAGTGATCAATCAAAGCACTGAAAACGTTGAATCTTCAATTGTGTATTGGGCACTAGATTGACAATAAATAATTTGAAGGAATAATAAATCTGTATTATTTCCTAAGGAGAAATGCAAGAGCAACAGTGCCGAATTAATTTTGTTGGGAACAAAACTGGAAGAGCTTCTACCGAACATGAAAGTTGGTGTTCTGTACACCCAAATAGCTTTGCACTTATAAAGCACCAAAACAAATGCCTTCATTGCCAGGGACCAGGATTATAAAAGCATTCGAGTTACACCTAAAGTAGTTCACGGCAGTAAGGCATGATATATATATATGGTCTCCATTGCTTCATGCACTATAAGCTTCAACTAACTCACCAACTTCATCAAGAAGATCTGATAAATGATAAAAGTTACTAGTTTATTGCACCTTTTTTCTCTTGTATTTAGCGTACCTCACGGCTCACATGGTACATGATATACCAGTAAAGCATTTGAACATTAGGAGAAAATTAGGTCGACAACCCTTTTATTTCGTATGGGATTTGACATGAACAATAATTCTGGGAGCCAGATTCAACTGGTCTTCACTACATGACTTATCTAGGTCATGTCATCGCTACAAGATTGATTAGAATAAGCTGTATGCTGCTCTGCCTACAAGAATGGCATGCACCATCACAAAGTAGCTCGTCCATACAAAGACAAATGTCTACGTTCTATCTACAGCACATCGAAGGCCCTAAATTCCCAAGTGCATAAGCTTCGGCTAACTTGCAAACGACTCTTCGAAATACTAGCTCATATATATATATATGCACTCGTTACCACCTAAGTTTTATATCTCTAGATCTCAGTATGACCTCTTAGTAGCATAAACTGACTGTGGTAATTAGCAATGTCTTTGCCTCCCGATCCTTTATGTTTGCTTACTATATACTCCTTGTATCTTCTTCAGCTTTCTAATTAATTCTAACACAACTAATTTAGAATCTCTAGTACTGAGTGTCTCATCATCACAGGACCAATTGAGATGCATTATCCCGTAGGTTATTTAGCAAACTGATATATTACAAATTACTGTCAGAAAATAGGTCTATGTAGGTAAACAGATGGCTAACTTAAAAAGTATCTTCTTCTATATTGACTTGGGAACTTCTTTGGCTCAGGGGCATATGTAACTGATATGGTTTAACATAACTTCCCACACAAATCATAGAATGTCATCACCAGTAATAAGCCGAGAACTGAATGTTTCTGGAGCCAAATACCGATGTATTCGACATACCAACAGTTGCTACTTCTCATTTGTAGATCCTTCGACACAATGAGGATGTCTGCAACTTACGGCCTAATTAATTACCAAAAGCTTTCCACAGTTGTAATCTCGATATTAAGTGTAGGTTATCCTAGCACTCCAAACCACTCATACTCAAGCCCTTGACTTGGCATGAATTGGTTCCCATCTATTGAAGGAAGAAATCTAGGAGCATCCCTTGGAAAATTAAAGCATTCTCGGCATCAGGATTCAGGAAGAGCCTTGGGCTAGCTAGACAGAATCTTTGACCAAAACATCAATTGGCACACTACTGAACCATTACTAATTCATCAACCGAATCTGTATGTGTAGCAAATATCTCAAGTCCTAATCAATTAATTAACTAAAACACTAATCAACTTCCACGATTTAGGTAATAATTTATGTATTCACTTCAATTGGCATATTAGTACGCCAATGTGTGTGTCTGTGTATGCGTACAAGAAAGAAATAGCTACGCGCACATTAGCACGCAGGTCATGAATTTACATCGGAAATTAACTGCCTAATTTCTGGCTGATACATATAGATTAACCATTAATCAACATATAAATTGACTTTTTCGATTTAAAAAACGAACTCAAGCAAAACGATCGATCAGGAACAACTCTGTATATGAGCTTGTTAATTTGGCGCAACACCATTTCACTTTACTCACTTAACATTACAATCAATATCACGCATGTATCACCAAATGAAAGAAGATGTTAGAGAGAGAGAGAGAGAGAGAGAGAGAGAGAGAGAGAGAGAGAGAGAGAGAGAGAGCTGACCTATACGTTGAAAATCGGCAAATTACAGTATTGCATCTTGCTTCGATGATACTTGAATTCTCATTGATTCTGGTTCAGCAATTAGCAATAGTAATATTGAGAAAATGCTGAGGTAGTGAGGGTACTGGTGTGTGTGGGTGTGTGGGTATGTGTCCGTGGCGATTACATTAAACACACTCATACACGAACCGCAAAGTAGAGGAATCGTCAACGAACAAATATAGAAATTAAGGAGTGTTTGGCAGACAAATTTCCGCTCGGTTCGCTTTTTTGTGTTTTCAAGTTTGGAGCTTGAATCTTCTGCCCAAATAATCTTTAATTTTATTTTTCTAAAACTCAACCTCAATTAAATGATTCTTAAATAGTAAATTTCAAAATTTAATTAATTAATAATATAAATATCATTTTTTAAAACGATATGACATGAGATAAAATACCATTTAAATAAACAGAAAAGTCGAATTCTCAAATTTCTAGCTTTTTAGATTTTTGTCTATTAACACACACATCCTCTGTTTCTCATCTGAACCCTATCAACCTATTCAAATCGAGGTTTCGTCTCGTGCAGCGGATTTAAAAATAAGGCATTTCAAAAAAAATTATGGCTAAAAGTTTATGTAAAACTTATTTTTTTTTTTAAAAAAAAATCACTTTATTATTGATAGCCCCAAAAAGAAAATGAACATGTATCACTTAATTTGAATCGTGTGAGTATGTGATTAAAATTTATTTTTAAATTCAATATTTTTATGTAATTAGAATTCTATAATGGCCAAGGATATTTAAAAGTGTTTATATATATCATAATCTTTCGATTTTCATAACAAGATTAAAATGAAGAAAGAGACGCTGGTGTGGTGATTTTTGATTTATTAGTGCTGCTCAAAGCTTGTTTATGCGCTTGCTTGAAGATGCCCAATCATTTGGAGGGAATTTGTTCCCCTTTCACTTTTTTGAATTTCATAGTATATGGCGCAATTTGCACCTCATAATTTTTCGACTCGTACGCCTCTACAAGACCATCAGTTGGTATATGGAGTACCTAGGTGTTCCTAACAAGGAGCATCTGAGATAAAATATTCATTTTATTACGTTGTTTATTCATTTTCTAAAATTAAATGTTCAATTTTATCGTTGTTACTTAAAATCAACAATAACAATAAAAACAGTAAATTGAATATTTAGTTATAACAAATGAACAAATAGCGTAATAAAATGAATATTGTGTTCCAAGGTGCTCCTAGCAAGAAGCACCCGGGTGCTCCATATAATTTGCCCTAGACAGGCACCGGATGATTTTTGAAATTTTTTATTTTTGTTTTGGTGTCGTGTTTGTTTTATGTGATTTTTGGTTTTTGTAAGACTTTTTTCAATTTTGCCTTTCAAAATTTTAAAAATTACTTGAAAGTGATTGAGAGAGAAAGAAATAGAGAGTGGTAATTATGATATGATATGATATGATATTTAATAGGATATAAATTTGGGTACAGGAATATGTAAAAAGACCGAATAAATGAAAGAAAATTCTGCAGTGAGCCCACCATTTGGCTTTTTTTCAAACAAAGTGGCAAAAAGTGCATTGCCTAACACGCCCTTGATCTCTTTATTATATCATCCATCCCAAATTTGTCAAATTTTCTTGATGAAAATAAAATTTATCAAATTAATTTTGAGATTAAACTTAATCTTACTTAAAGTGATACTAAAATTCACAAATATCAATTAACATTAATAAATAATAAATTATTCGATCCTAGTGATTCTCAATTCACATGATTTGTATGTTATTTTAGTTTTTTATTTGAATAGCTATATATATAGTGTTATGCTGAATCTTATCATACATGCATTGAAATTTATTATACTTATATTGAATTTTATTAGTGTTATGCTGAATCTTCATATATATATATATATATATATATATATGTTAAATCTCGATATAGTTTTTATTAAATCTTAATGATTTTTTGTGTTCAATCTGTGATACACTATTGTTGAATATCCCTTTTTTTTTTTAATTACATCAAATCTTTAGCTTTTGTTGAATTCTCAACGCATTTGTACATTGAATTTTTAATTTTTGTTAAATCTTCATTACATTTGCCCGTTGAATCTTTAATTCAAAATGAATAAAATAGTAAAGTGTATTTAAAAAAATAGATATACAAAAGTATTATGTGTTCTGAATTATGCTAAATTTTGAATATCTAAATCTTATACGGATTTTACTATATTTTACTATTTTATTTATTTTATATTAATTAAAATTTATAATTAGAATTATAGTTTTAGTAATTGGATGATTAGTTTACTTAAAATTAAATGAATGTTAATTAATTATAAATGAAGAAAAGATGAGTCAGAATATATACAATATACACTTTAATAGTTTTTTTGAGTATAATTAATTATTTACTAAAAAAGAATAACTAGTTTGAAAATATTTGACTTTGTTTACTAAACTTTTCTTTTATTTTGAATAGTTTGCCTTTATCTTTTTTAAAAATTTAATTTAATTTAATTAGATTGATTGTATTTATTTATTTTAATATTTTTATAAGAATATTATATATATAATTCTGAAAAAAAAATTATAATTTGACCGGTAAGATTGTAAAACTTGCAGAAAATCCCTCATTTTAGTTTGAGACGTGCTAAAGCAACCGTAAATATCAACCGCAATATCAACCGCAAGCTTTACAAACTTATACCTTATCACTAAGGTACAATCCGTAAAACCTGCGGTTGCTTTTTGCGGTTTATACAGCCATTTCCTTTCAGTTTATTGATTCAATTTTTCAGGCAACTTAGAAAATATAACCAAATTGACGATAAGGCTTTGAAGCAGTGGCGGAGCCAGGGGGAGCCGGAGGTAGCGGCTGCTCCCCCCGCGCCGGAAATTCCTTCAGTACGTAGAGGTATGCTTCGCCTGCGATTTTGTCCGATTTCGCTCCCCCATCGCGACGACTTCAGTTGAGAAAGCATTTTCCGCAATGAAAAATGTTAAGACAGAGTTGCGAAATAGGATGGGAGATCAATATTTGAACGATGCTTTAGTGGTATACATCGAGAAAGAACTCTTTGTTAAGATTCCTAATGTAAGAATCTTGAATCGTTTTCAAAATATGCGTACGCGTAGGCGTCAATTGTCGAAAAACACTAAATTTAGTGCTACTTGAATGTAATAGTAAAATTTGACTACTTTTTCTTCTATTATTTATGTTTCTGGTATTGTGAAAATGCATTTATTTTATAAGTTTTTTTGTAGATCCGATTCGTCTATTTCATAACCCGATCCGAAATTTTTTTTCGGGGGCAGAACCCCTGTGTAAAGTCGCTCCCCCCTCGCAACTTTCCTGGCTCCGCCACTGCTTTGAAGTGCAAGATTTTGGAATTACAGGGATGATTGAAACATGGGGATCCATAAAGGAAAACCCAAGAAACCACAAGACCAAGAAAAAATGTGTAGAAGGATTAAAGAGCTTCGTTAATTAATGAAACAGATATTCGGAAAGGAATAAAAGTGTAGTACAAACATACTGTGACTAAAACAAAAATTTGTCGCTCATATTGTGACGTATTGTGGCAGAGAGTAAGATTGAAAAGCTTCATCAATTCAAAACTGTACAAACAAAAATACCCAATCCCCCCCTTCACCTAATTACAGACTCAAACCTCTCCCTATATCTTCAAAGAAGAAAAAATCCAGTTAATTATACTACTATTGGTCTCTTGTTTAGGATATTATTCGCTTCTCTGTTTGTTAATGCTTCATCGTATTAACACAGTTAGCAGCTTATCCATGAAGAAATTAGAGAGATCAAGAAGAACTTGCCAAAGCTTAAAAAGCTTCAACCATGGCTGCTTTCCCCATAGCTGACACCTTCACTTCTTCTTCTTCTTCTTCATCATCCTCAGCTTCCCACATGAATTGTGCATACGATCCCAACACCATACTGTACATTTAAATCACATTCAAATTAAAAATGAATAAAATAAAAACTGGTTATATGCAAAAACTACGCACAACATCCAAGTATCAATTCTCATGAATTACGTTCCCATACTTGTCGAAATATAATTCAAGTTAATTAAGCATAGATTCATGTATCAATTCTGAACTATGTCCCTATGCTTAACGAAATGTAAATTCAAATACTAGCATCAGAGCAAGTCTGATAACTAGCAATTTGATGGTCATATGGAATTGCTGATCAAATATTTTGGCGCCAATTGCTGATCATATGGAGTTCGAAATTGAGAGTACAAGTGTATACCAGTCGTCTGGCGAGGCAGAAACTGCCTGATCGAAGTAGGATTTCGCTCTCACTTCATCCTTCTCCGTCTCCCAAATCAATTTCGCGTACAAAGACAACAATTCACCATCTCCGGGACTCGCAAGTATCGCTCTTCCGTAATACTCTTCCGCTTTCACCGCATCTCTCTCCACCTTTTACCAAAACAATAAAGTGCACCAAATTAATCAAAACTCATCAAATTAATTTTGAAATTATTTCAAACGATTTGGACTGTAATGTGCTATATACCTCGTGCAAAAACTTTGCGTAGTTTCTAAGGAGGAGAGAATTCGTAGGGTCTGACTTCAACATCTTTTGATAATACGCGCCGATTTCACTGCGATCCGCGTTCCCAACGCCAGTACCTGCGTTGTTGTTGTTTCCACCGTTTCCTTGATCAATCCCGCCGCCGGAATGATCTATTTCTTCTAGCACTGCGGTTTTCGTCCAATCTCCGGCGAAACTCCTCTGATCGAAGATGCTTTCGGTCATCATAAACGATCCAATGCCTCCGACGATAATCTCCTCTGTTTCCGACGAGCATTCTTCCTCCGGTATCATCGCCGGCAATGATTGTGAGCCAACGCCACGTAACAAGCTGCGAGACCTACACGCCGATCTGATCAAGTCAGGCTCCGACGACGCTCTGGTTATGCTCCGGCGGTTGAGGTCCAAATGAAGGGAAATTCTCGGGGAAACAAGCTCGGTTTTCTCGCCGGAGAATACGCCGGCGAATGAATCGTGCCGGGAGAGTGAAAGTCGAGGTGAACTGGGGATAAGTGAAGCAAGGGATGGGACTGAACCGGTTCGGAGAAGAACCGCTTTCATTGCGAGTTGTAATGAATAATGATGATGATAAGAGATGCTATTTCTCTTTGAACACTTGCACTGGTTTTTCGCTCTCCAGTGTATTTATACACAAAATAAATGAAAATTATTATGTGCGCCTGTGCGCATATTACATTATGCGCCTCCTATGTGCGTGAATGACAATCGCCCAAGGTA
>JAOWAN010000001.1:17935099-17966243 GCA_028566635.1 Lobelia cardinalis
ATTCAATCTAACAAACACACAAGGGCACAAGTATAAGAACTCAAGTTACACTTCAATCCAATACACAAATACATAGAGGTGTTAATATCATCGTTAATTAACACATAACACCTATGACTCTATTGTTCAATTACAATTTAGATATATTCATTGGTTATATACATATCATAATCCATCGCCTTCAAGAAAGTTATACGATTTGGATTTACGAATTATTTAATTCCAAGTTGTGATTAATTAATCACAATTGTTCTTATGAATTATGATTCCAACTGTAATTGGAATAAACCCAACCCAAACACAACAATGGCCCGGCCCAACATTGGCCTGGCATACTGCCCCCAACGTCCCAGCGTCGACACACAACGTCCCAGCGCTGAAAGCAGTAGGCCAAAACCCAGACCGGCGTCCTAGCGCCCAAATCGACGTCCGGACGCTGGACGTCCCAGCGCCGTAATGGCGTCCGGACGCTGGACGTCCCAGCACCGTTTCGACGTCCGGACGCTGGTACCAGAAAGCCCAAACTACGAGAGAACCCAGAAACTCAGAAACCCAGAAACACACACACTTTCTGCCAGGGAATACTCTTGATGTCCAGCCACACCAGAGTACATAAATACTTCTAGGTCACTATCTATTCACTTAACATCCCAGTTCCCTCACGAATGGAGAATTACAAGGAGTGTAACCCACCATTTAACCAAACCCTCACACTTACACCCATTTACATCCACACACACACACACACATACACACACACACACACCTCTTACACCAATAACACACACACACACACACACACACCAGAAAAGCAACAATTTAACTAATGGAACTTACCAATTAATTCTTGCTTTCTTTTCTTTCCTCTTCTTTCTCTTTCTCTCGCTCTCTCTCGGTCTCTCTCTCTTTCCCTCCCTACGGGATAACAGGGAAAGCAAATAGGGCAGAGAGTAAAATTCCCAGGGCTTTATCCCCTCCCCAAGGATAAGCTTCAAGGTACAATGTCCTAATTGCCCTTGGTGTAATATCAATTTTCCTTTTTCAAATAATCCTGGTTATTTCACTTAACTAATTATGTTAACCACATGTGAAACATAAAATATATTATAACACATAATATCACATAAATCGCAAGTACAATGCCATATAGTAATAATATATAATTGTATTATTTTATTGATTGGTTCGCGGGGCGTTACAATATCATAGTTAAAAACCATTTTAACTATCCAATAAATTAAAGCATAAGGATATAAGATTACAATGCATATAAAAATTCAAAGCATAGATTTAAAAATTTTACGTGGTTGAATGTTAGCATTTTATATTGGGTGTCAAGCTTTGCTCCTCCCGACTTTGCTGCTTTCTTAATGAAGATGTATTCCTAACTAAGCATCAACAAACTTCTTTATTTGGTAATTTCATCTTCACTTGCTCATGATGCCTCATGTTTGTTAACGATGTCATCACTTTAAACAATTTTTCTATAAATTTTATTTACATATGATATCATCATCAGTAAGTATTCTCTTTGGTATTTCAACTTGCTCATGACATTAACTTTCATTACTTAATTATGAAGTCCTTGATAAATAGACATATATAATTGATTTTCTTTCGTCGTCATTTCTTGAGTTTTACTCAAAAACTTATATGCGAGCATAGACTTATGTGACCAAAAAATACATAAAAATTTATGCGTAGCTCATAAATAATCAGGGGTGCAAAACTAAGCTTAAGATTAGGATTAGCAAATTAATGAGGGCCTCAACATATAATTGTCTAACACGTTGTATTCTTGTCGTACATATATCTTTTTTTTTCTTTCGAAAATTGACATATTATCGTACCTATATCTCGTATTCGTATCCATATTTCATAAATTTCAATATTTAATTATGGATATGATATAACACAATTAATAGTTTGTGAAGTTTTAAAATAAATGAAATTATACATCCAAAATATAGTATGATTGATGAGTAATGTTGCTCACGAGTGAGTTCAAGTCTATATTTTCATCTCTTTCTTGTTCTTTCGTTATTCATTTTGAGTAAATGAAATCATGATTTTAAGATGATGAAAATTTGTTCATATTAATGTGGTAGGTCAAATATTATTCGATAAAGTCTTTCGTATAGTCCATCTACATCATAATCCATTGTAAAATTACTATCTTGGAGACAACATATCGATCTCTTCGTCCTTCTTGTCGTTCTTGATTTCTTCCAATACTATTTCAAATTTTAAATAAATTATGAGTTTCTCTACTGTTGAAATGTTTACAGCATGCAACCATGTTAAAATTTGATATAGATAGTTTTGCGATCATTGTAATCCTACATAATTTGAATTTGAATTAGTCGGTTGTCAGTAAGGTGACCGCATATTGAATATTACATATAAACAAAATTGAGTTGAGAGAGACTTGTCGTGAAAGAGTTAATAGTTGTAAAAATACACATTTGTCAATAATTATTCGATTGTATATTGAAATTCACAAATTAATGACCACTAATTAAAGTCAAATATAAGGGCTCTAATTTAGTTCAAAGGAAAAATTACAAACAATCAAGCCAAATTTAAAGGCTCTGAATTACTTTGCATTTGTATTATCTAAGCTCGAGTGTATGACAGTACTACAACCGTACTCGAGACTAAACATGAGTCATCTCCATAAGGCCGACAAATCAGAGCATACTGAGTTTCATATGCCTAAGGCAAAGCCACCCCAAAATTATCCTTTTACTTAGCGTATTTCATATTAGTATATTGGATGCTTAAAAGATCATGGAAGATATGTATGAGCTATACTCACTACCTCACCAACCTAGTACAATATCAGTAGTCCCTAGTAGTCCTTAGAGTACAGACGCACTTTATTGATCCAATTCACATAGCTTGCAAACCTAAATTTGTAAGTAGCACTATAAAGTCACTATACATCAATCAAGCTATTCTACTATTCCCTTCTTATCATTTCTTCCTTCAATTGCTATTTTCGTCGAGGTACAACTTTACAATGGTCACTATAACTTTCATGACTCTATTAACAATATTGTTCATTACGAATGAATCAATAGTACAAGTACATCAAATGTGAAGTAATTTTTTCTTCACTTAGATGATCGTTAGCTTCGATCGTTAAACAGTCATGTGATCCTTCACATGACTTTCATAATAGGGGCAAAACTAGAAAGGTAGAAGAAGAATGGGAACGGAGAAATAAGTTAGAAAAACATAATTAAAGAAAAGAAGAAAACTTATTTATTCGATTCACAAATGCACAAATAGTCGACGATGACCTCCCAATCCCCATTACCGAGATAACGACCAAAGCCTGCTATCATTCCCATTGATAGGCTTCTCCCTCTCTCTTCCTCCGTCCTCGTAAGTCTGCGTAGACGATAAGCTGCTCAGAAGATTCGACAAATAGATCATTGTCATCCAAATCGATCAAGCCAAATATGTAATTATTCGCTCATCCTCTTCATTCATTTTGATTTCGTCATTACATGACATATCATTTCGATTAGTTTTTCCCTGGCACAACCGAACTCCATTTGTCCACTAGAGTTATGACTGTGTCGGTGATGGATAGAGCTTGATTTTTTACAAGATAGTTAGGGGAAAGTCTTGAAGAACGATATACGAGGTATGATTTGAAAGATTTGTGAGAATACCATGATTCTCATTAAGTTTATGATGAGATAGATTAAGATTAAGATTAAGATTTGCTAATTTACTAAGATATAAAAACTTATGACATTATTTTGAAAAATTACGAATGAGGGGTACCAAGGAACCCTTATACTGTTGAATGTCCTTTGTATTTCGACTGGTTACGAGCTAGTGATTTTTTTTATCTCCTTTTGTTAATACAACAAAGATGTCGCAATTTTGTTGGTTTCTCAATCGAGGATGTATAATGTATTTCTGATCGTTCCGGAATTGGATGATCCTTGCGTGGCGTGAGATGAGTGACTCTAGGTTATCTTCAAATAGTAACAAAGGATTGCGTACGTAGATTTTTTTACCTGAAAAAGACAGAACAACTAATTGAAGAGCAAAGTAAACGCTACGACGTGAGAGTAAGTTTCTCGTAGAGATGGCTGCTGAATACTCTAAGATTATGTGAAGAACCAATAGAATATTGCTTACAGGTGCTTATAAATGCAGTGAGCGCATGTGATAGTATTCTCGTGGAGAAAATAAGACAGCAAAGTGGATTTTGGAAGAGTGGAGCTAGTGATTATAGATACCTTTATATGATTGCCGATAGAATGTATTTATAGCCTTCATGGATGATGGTTGTGGAGTAGAGAACGTGTAGGAGTGGTCGAAAGATCGTTTCTTGGATCGTGGAACAACATCCGAGATAAGGGTAGATGTTGGAGAGTGCTTATCTACAGATGAAGATCATGTGGCCCTCGTCACTCTGGCGGTTACGCCTCCTGATCATATAGAGGTTCTCTGTGACAGATTTGTATAAGTGTGGCATGGTTGCCCATTAGCTCGCCTTTATTCTCAACAGACATGATGGACAATAATGAGATACAGACGAGGAGCGAGGAGTCGTGAGGATGAGCGAAGGTGATCGCTAGGTCGCAAAGGAACGTGGATTATGTATAACAGACGGTCTAGTTCGAGTGCTCATGGGTCGGCGCTCAATGGAGACGATCTATTCCTTTTTCATCCCGGACCGATGGTCTTGTGAGAGAACTTTTTGACTAGTGGCGGACTTGTCCGTTGGGCTTTCAACATATCGGACCTTAGTCTAATTTGAGCCCATCAATTTTCTTGTTTAATTGATTGGGTTTTTCAATTTTATTGAATTTGGCAATGTAGGTGCACAAAATGTAAGAAATGAGTTGAGAAAATTAAGCAATTCTGATTGCTTTATTATATAGATGATTTAAAATTTGTTGGATTTCACCTAATTCTTTTCATATTCCTTAATTTTCAGATAATATATTTATCTTATAACTAAATAAAATATTGTAAGATTATATAAAATTGTTTTAATAAATTATATATTACTTTATAATAATTAAAATATTAAAATTTATAATAAATAATTATTTTTATAAAATATTAAATAATAAAAACACTTATTTTAAACGAGCTAGGTAAACCATAATTCAATGACTTGAACGAACAGAGCGAGGGGCCCTTTTTCTAGTTTTGTCTTAAAAACCAAAAAAAGAAAATAGAAAAATTCACAAGGCCTCCGTATAGCCCAAGAAATAAAGGCTCAAAAGTGAAAGTATAAACCGTAGATCACTGTAGAAGCAGGGGTTCTGTAAAACAGTCGAGCAAGAAAATACCAGTAAAACTCTACGCAGATCCAAATAATTGAGAGAGAGAGAGAGAGAGAGAGAGAGAGAGAGAGAGATTAAAGAAATACAAGTAGTAATTTTTTAATGGGTATAAGAGTAAACAACTGATGTCATTATTCTGGATTGTCATTCGCCAGCTAGCTGAAATTGAAGCCATGGTATGCATTTCTCCTTTCTTGAAATTTATTTTAGCGATTCCGTTTCTTTCTTTCTTTCCCATTAGTTAGACCCATTTATTGTTTCCAAGTTTTAGGGTTTCTTGAGAAAGATGTTCTGTCTGCAGGCTGTTTTATATGTTAAAGAAAGATTTCCAAGTTTGTTTAATTTATTTTCCTATCCAAATTGAGATGGGGAATAAAAAGATTAGCGATATGGTGCAGTATATATGTTCTCGTTGCTTAGTTCACGAAAATGTGAAGAGGGAAATGGTGTTAGATTCTTGTTGTTTTATTTTTTTTTTTGTAGAAGATTTTGGGGTGGGGCGTTGTTTTTGTGGGTGTATGGTTAAGTGATTATTATGGGCCTTACAAGTCTGAGGTGGAGTAGAAATATTTCCCTACTAGATTTTCTGTAAAGTACTGAAACTGGGTAATGCATAAACTGTTACCGTAGTGCATCATTTAGAAACGCAAAGGCAGTTGCTCTCGTGGGAGTGAATCTGAGTGATAGAATACTTTGAGTATGCAATGTCAAGAATAGAGGTTACTCTAACAGCACGGTGGTGATGAATCTTGTATAGAACTGATAGAAATGAGAGCTATACTCGACTACTTCTACATGTCTCCAATTTGGCACATAGGCTTGTCTTCAGTGATATGACTGCTGTTATTTTTGATTGGATATATTTGCAGGCTACTTCGAAAAAGGTTATAACAAGAGAGGAGTGGGAGAAAAAGCTAAATGATGTAAAGATTAGAAAAGAAGACATGAATAAATTGGTTATGAATTTTCTTGTCACCGAGGGTTATGTTGATGCTGCAGAAAAGTTCAGGATGGAATCCGGAACAGAACGTATCCTTCTTAGAGTGACATGTTGGAGTTTTTCTGCTTTCATTAAATTGGTAGGATCGTTTGCTTTTATAATATGCTTCTCCTTATAGATAAATAGCAGACATAGATCTTGCGACAATCACTGACCGTATGGCGGTTAAAAAGGCTGTACAATCTGGGAATGTTGAAGACGCAATTGAAAAAGTTAACGACTTGAACCCTGAGGTCAGTTACTCAGACTTTGATCATGTGATATTCTTTAACTGAAGAAATATGATTTCCAATGAACAGTAGTAGCCTGCTACATATACGTATTTTTAAATGTTAATTTTGCTCTGGGCCAGGATAGGCCCTAAGCCTCCTAATTTACTTAAGTGTCTCGCATGTTAGTGGAGTTGTGAAGTGTTTTATTATTAGTGCAGTGAACTTTGAGCATAACTTCTGGAAATTATTTCTTTGTTTGAATGTAAAACTCAAAATCTGGCGAGTTCAAGTATGATTTATATTTTGACCAATTTATAGCTCCTCTTCCTACACATTGCTTGCCGACTAGAAAATCACCTTGTGGCCCCAGATTCTGGTGGCCCTTGGGCAGAATCTGGGGCCACAAGTTGATAATGTTGAACCTTATCACCTAAGCATGCTAGTTGAATAATTCTTCAATTGCTTGGTTAACATAAATATGAAACTGCAAAGTCAAGAAGTCTGTTCAACTTCTGTTAAACTCTTATTGACCTAGGCCTTTTTGAAGTAGGGCACTTTGTCCCATCATCTGTTCTTTTTATCTGTATTGTTGTTGCCTGAGATGAATTTTGTAAGTGAGTTCTAGACCGTGCAATGATTTCAAATATCAGTGATTTGTGATTTCAAATTGCATAATTTTTACTGCTATAAAGTTATGCACAGATTATTATATATATATTTGTCTTCTTTCTGTATGCTAGGATGCCTAATCTGCTACAAAAGGGTTAATGTGGAAATTTTGCCTGCAGATATTGGATACAAATCCACAACTCTTTTTCCATCTTCAACAGCAAAGGTTGATAGAGCTGATCCGTAATGGGAAGGTAGAAGAAGCTCTGGAGTTCGCTCAGGAGGAACTTGCTCCAAGGGGAGAGGAAAATGTAATTTTCAGATACCTGCAGACTTACAGTTGATTTCGGTCTATGCTGCATAATTCTTTGTTATTATACTCAAATTGGGTTTATTGCAATACAAAAAAGTTAACTTAAATATCTATGAGTAACATGGAGGTCAAGTTTGGGAAACTCCTTACTTGTTACGTTACTCTATCCGTCCCAATATAAGTGTCAATCTTTTAGAAAAATCTTGTCCCAATAAGAGTTCCCTTTGCCATTCGTTGTGTTTCATTGGCCACTTGCAATGCTATGATGATACCATGAAGGCACAAAGGGTGATTATGTACGTAATCATTTGACACCCATTTTGGCAGGGCGTAATGTAATAGACATTATGGTGTACTCACTCACATTTAAATGTAATTTAGGACGAGCTTGGTGCTTGGCACATTGTTGGCGGCTTGTGGAATCCCTTAGTTCTGATGCATTCCTGCATAATTGGACATGTCACATAAGTATTCAAATTAAACATTTTAGCTCCCAATATAATTTTAGGGCAAACTAGCAAGAATCCCCTTGTTATTACCAAATTTGGGGGGTTGCCTCCTGTTTTTTTTTGAAGTTTCACTTCCTTGTAATACGGCAATCTAGGAAACTTAACTTTGATGGATTCGCGTGTGAAGGACCATATGCTCATACATAAACCGAGCAGTTGGGAATGCCTTTCGGATGTGATGGGACCTATGGCCTATGTGCCTATGTGCCATAGCTGAGGTTGTATATCAAGCATATTAATTATTATAGGGTCTAAACTGATATTTTCTTCATACACACTCGTCTCCTAAATGTCCCGCAGTTGTACATACTTCTGTTTCGCATTTCTCCTCCAATCATCTTGAATCCATCTATAAAACAAATTAACCCGTCTCTTCAGCTCTTTCTGGTCTGCAATTGCACTGCAAAAGAATGACAACAATGTGTATATGTGGGTTCTTGAGCATTAAGAAACATTCCCAGATTGTTTTTGTCAGTTAAATTTCTTGTCATTTCTCTTTCTAGAAATTTGGTTTGTCTCCCTTTCTTCTGTTTTGGTTTTCTGGAAGAGGGGGGGGGGGAGGCATTGAGCCTAGGTGCATAGCATATAATAGGTGACCTTCAAGAGTAAAATGACAATGTGACCATCTTCTTGATCTTGGGCGCCAACTCCAGATAATGATGCCTCTGTGTGTGGACGGTTAATGTTGACACACTGCACTGCCATCTCCAAAGCCAACGACCCTTCGAGCATTACAGGGGTCAATGACTAATACATATACTTAGGGTGGGGGGGGGAGATGGATCTCGTTAATGAATTAGATCTTACTCAAATATAGGAGAAACAAAAACCAAAACTATTTACTTGATAAGTAAAATATTTAGGACGTTGGACAATTGAAGAATGCCTAAGAATTGTTTCAGTGGAATTTTTGATGATTTTGCAGTCAAGACTTTTGGACTGAGTTAATGGTTCCCCGTAAAAGCAATTAAGAAACCACATTTATTGACTGATAATTGATTTAAGATCTGACTCCTAGACTTATAGTTCAGGATTTTTTTTCTTCTTCCTTTTCTTTCCTGGAATGGCTGTGACGTCGAGAATATCCACCATCAATTTATGTAATCATATTGCTTGTGATCAGCAAGCAATTTGAAGAGAGGAACGAGAAGGGATGACTGGGAATAATGAAAGAAAAGGGAAAAAGAAAAGAAGAGAAAACAGGAAAATCAAAACTGAGAAAAAAGAAAGCATATGAAATAAACAACAAATTTCAGCAATTATTTCATGAAATGGGTGCACTAGTCACTTAACAATGCAGGTGACGCCACGTGATGTGGTTCAGTAACCTCTATTGATGACAAAGAATGGAAATGGCACCACAAGGAGGCAAAACCTTTTCCCTCTTTTACTATTCTTCATGGGAAACCTTTTCAATGTGTATTTCTACACATGCCAGAAGCAAGAAAGACGAGGTCGCTTGTGTGGCTGTCATATCTTAGTCGATTGCCCCCTCTGGGATGTAAAATATATCTCTTCTCACCATCCCCATATACTTACCAGACTACCAGTTGGTGCAATTAAATCTTAAGAAATTAAAATGTGGGCTCATGAATGTTTCTTCAGTAAGTACCTTAAGAAAATATATTCCTTTGATCTTGCAGCAAAGCTTTTTAGAGGAGTTGGAGAAAACTGTTGCACTGCTTGCTTTTGAAGATGTCAACAACTGTCCTGTTGGGAATCTTCTGGATATATCACAGCGCCTAAAAACAGCTAGTGAGGTTAATGCGGCGATCCTTACAAGCCAGAGTCATGAAAAAGGTTAGTAAGTGTTCATGAAACAATATTTAATGAATTGCAGCTTCATGGGGATGGTGTGATGTTTGCATGCTTTCAGTTGCTTGGGACTATTACCTGAAGTGCATGCATAAGTTGTTCCTTTTATTTTATCCAGAGATTATGCACCCAGGATGCTCATGAACTAGAGGTTCCCATTAATTCTATAGAATGGCCTAGGAAACTAGTTTCCGACCATCGCCTTAGCAGGGTTTGGTATTATTTATATTATTATAGACTTGCAACTAATTTGAGGTTTTGTAGTGTCAGAGTGACTAATTGCGACTGTGGTTTTCCAGTTTTTGAATGAATAATTGCCACTGAGTTCTTGTAGTGTTTATGTGAATTATCGCAATCATGAGATATGGAAAGCATGTTTCAGAGACTCTTATAGATTTGAGAAGATTTTTTTGCTCCAGTCCCATTTTGACTGTAATAAGAACCTTTACTCATAGTTTCCATTGTTACAAAGCGTGGGAATTTTTTTTATTGTAAGACGTGTGATACGGTTGGACCCTTCTATTTGATCGAGTGAACTATTGATGTACATACATGCAACCCACATTCTAAGGAATGGTTGCTTAACTTCCTTTTGTGGAAGTGCACGTCTAATCAGACTCGTGCAAATGTGATGTACTATTAGTGGACATCAAATGATGTCATGTTTAACGATGGGAGTTGAACCTTCATGTCCACTATTTCTTGCAGGGCTCCTAAATTGGTGGGTTGGTATCATTGTTAGCTTGTGCAAGTCTAAGGCGTTCTTGTATATCCGTGGTTAATAATTACATACGAGTCGTGACTCTGCATATTCTGTGTTATCACGTGAAGTATCACGACCACAAAGCCACAACAGAGAGATAGCGTTGCTCAGTCGCAGCATCACATCTGTTTTTCTCTTTTACAAGTGAAGACCACTAATGTACTTCTCCACTGGCTTGTTTGCCATTATGACTTTCCAGCTAAGAAAAAGGGTGTTTTCTCTTTCACTTCTTGATTGGTGACCCACACCTTCATCCTTGGTTTGTGTAAAGCCTTTACACCTGTGAAGTTATGCATCACCGGAAGTCGATCAAGTATTGATCTTGATAGTTTGCACTGTTGACAGCTGCTTTTTAGGTGGTCACAGATAAAGAACATTCTCCTAGTGTGCGATTTCTTCTGTCAGAATGTGCCCAAGGCTGCGCTACTATCTATTTCATATCCTTCCTGTCCTGTCCGCAAGGCAGGTCCGCTATAAAGCCTACCGGCTAGGATCGTCCAATTCCTATAGAACCTATCACTAAAATACCCCGATGCTGGGTATGGCCTCGTTGGTTACCGAACCAATCTTCATCTTCTTCATCCCTTGCCTTCTCTACAAGCTATGAAAGAACTGGCTTAGTTCATTCAATCATGCTGGCCTATCTCCCAGAAGATGCTGGAAGTCACGGGATCGGATACGAAATAGAAATAGTGTACTCTACTTGTTCACCTGAGTCAGTTTGGGGTACGGTCAGTTCACCGGGAGGATCGCACCCCTCCCTCCAATTCAACGTTTTTTCTGCCATCTCATTCACTGAAGTAGCTAGAAGCTATCAGTTCTCGTTTATGTATAATTTTCGATGAGATTGAATTGCATTCTGGATTTTTTCACAAGATTGAACTCTGTCCTTGCTGGGGCAACGATTCCAATCCCTAATCTCACTCCGAGCTTAGTGATTATGCCGGTCTTTCGAGCCCCCTTATGACTGCAGGTTTTCCATCTTCCAATCGGAAAAGAGAGAATGAAAGCTGGCAAAAAAGAAAATAAGACTTTTTTGAGGAACAAAGCTTCGTCTTTGTTTTTCTTCAAAGCCCCAATCAGCTCTCGCTCGCCGCTAAAAACGGGATCGGTTGATTATTATTATTTTTTTTTTTATAAAAGAAGAAATGTCATTGATAAGAGAAGAAAATACAATATTGTCGGACAAGAAATCCACCGAAAGTAAAAACAACAAATACAACCAAATTACGCTATGGCAACTTTCCAATCTCTAGTCAAATCACCCGAAGTCAAGCCAGGAAAGCGCCAAAACTCCTAGCCCAATGATCTTCTCCCACAACAACGAAAGCGATACCTCTCGATTTATGAAAATTCGAGAGTTTCTCTCAATCCAAACGTTCCACAGCCGACTGAACGCAGCCCAACGCATAGCAAAGAAGCATCCCTTGATCGATCGAAACCCAAATATCTAATCATGCAGAACTCCTTCACACCGCGAGGCATAATATAAAGCTCGCCCTTATCTCAAATAGTCTGCTCCAAAGACTCCGAGCCGTTGAGCAATGCATGAACAAATGGTCATGAGACTGACTAGCCTGCATACACATAACACACATCTGGAGAGATAGACATCTTCAGATGCCTCCTCTACCGCCAATCATTAGTATTTAAACGGCCAAGAACCACTGACCAAGCAACAAATTTCTATTTGAACGGAACCTTGGACTTCCAAATGAAATGGTAAAGAGGAAAATCAAGTGGTATATGTGAACGAAGAACTTTAGAGAAAGACTTTATGGAAAACAACCCAATTTGTTCAAGAACCCAAATTCGACGATCGGATTGATGATCCAACGGACGAAAAGAAGACAAGTGTAGCAATAAATTAGCAACCGACATGGATTTCCTATCATTAAGATTCCTCATAAAATGAAATTTCAAGTCACCTCACCCCCCGCCCGAACAAGAAAAGCATCAATAGGTGCGCTATGAACACTAGAAAGCCGAAACAAGCGAGGAAAATAGATATTGAGAGGAGAGTACCCCGTCTAGTGATCCTCCTAAAACCGGACTTGATTCCCAACCCCGACCTTATAACGAACATGAGGATAAAAGAGATGAGAACAACTAGAAATGAACTACCAGGGACTGACATACATAAGGGAAAAACTAACAGATGCATCCCACCTATTATGGTTCACACCAAACTTGTTCCGAATAACTATATGCCATAAAGAATCTTTCTCTAGTGGAAAACGCCATAACCGCTTACCAATTAGGGCAATGTTTTTGATAACCAAGTACCCAAGCCCAAACCCCCCTCTTCCTTGGGCCTACTAACCTTCTTCCAAGCCACCAAATGAGCCTTACTCTCCTCCCCGATCCCACACCACAAAAATCGACGCATTATTCCCTCTAATCGCTCTGCCACTCCCGTTGGTAACTTAAACGGAGACAGATAATTAATGGGAATACTAGACAAATATGACTCAATAAGAGTAACTCCACCCCCCCCCCCCCGGGCGGAAGAAAAATAAGCACCATTCTATCCAGCTAGTCTTTTTGACGCCTTTTCAATCACCGGACCCTACACCTAAAGAATGTCCTAGATAGGAAAAAAGAAAATTAATAACAGAGCATCCCAAAGGATTAGCAAATGAATTCAACGATGGAGGTTCAACATTTATGCCTGCAAATACACACTTTGTTAAATTGATCTTAAGGCAAGACACAATCTCAAAGATTTGAAGGGTAAGAACATCTGCAAATCTACTACGATCCTCGGACAAAAATAACATAATATCATCAGCGTATTGAAGATGAGAGACCTTCGTGCCGTCATTTCCTACCCAACAACCCTCTACATCACCCCTCATCTCAATCTTCCTTAGCAACCTACTTAGCATAACCAACGTAGGAAGAAAATGAGACATTGGATCCCCTTGACGAAGGCCTCTTGAGGCACGAAACCACTCGTTAGGCTCCCCATTAACCATAACAGAGAACAAGGAAGATGAAAGACATCCTCTGATCCATTTACGCCATGTAGACCCAAAACCTTTCATTTTCATAACTAGATCAAGGAAACGCCGATTTACCCGATCATACGCCTTCTCAAAATTCAACTGAAGGATTAATCCTACCTCTTCTCCGAAGATCGTCTATAACCTCATTAGCGACTAAAGACGCATCAGTCAACTGACGACCCTTATCAAAAGCACATTGAGCTTTAGAGATGGTATCACCTAATACCTCTCCAAGTCTGCGAGAGAGAACCTTTGTTATAACCTTGTAGATGCTAGTAACAAGGCTAATAGGCCGGAAATCCTTAATCTTTAGAGACCTCTCCTTCTTAGGTATAAGAGTTATGAACGTGGAATTGATACTCTGGCACACAACCCCATTAGCATAGAACTCAAACATCACTCTCAAAATGTCACTCTTCACGATGTCCCAACAAGAGTAAAAGAAAGCTAGAGTAAACCCATCTGGACCGGGTGCCTTATCTCTGGCTAACTCCGAAATTGCTCGGCTTATCTCACCTTTCTCAAACGGTCTCTCCAACCCCTCTGCCTTCTCCAGTGAAATGGGACTCCAGGCCAGCCCCTCAATCATTGGTCGACTAACATCATCCTCTAAATGTAAATTCTTATAAAATCCGGAAATCTACTTCGGAATAATCCCCACATCTCTCACAATAGTGCCATCATCCATCTCAATCTCTTTAATGTACCCACATCTACGCTTTCCTGTAGCCACCCTATGAAACAACATGGAGTTGGAATCCCCTTCCTTAACCCATTTAATTCTAGTCTTTTGACGCCAACTTACATTTTCTTTGAACAAAATATCCTCAATCAATAGCTTGGGGTCTCAGTTGATTAGCTACTCAGATATTTCAGTTTGTTAAGTTTGAAAAGTCCAAAGAGCGCAGATTAGCCACGAAGCTTGGATACGGTTTCCGTTTCAGACTGCCCTTCACTAAGGGACCAAGCCGTCACAACTCACAACTACTTCATTAAGCCGAGACAAGCAAAATTGCACATAGGAACAGCCAATGACCCAATGGGAAGCAAGAGCCAACCTATATACTCACTCGGGCTCGGATAATCTATCAAATGCTGATTCATTCTGGAGGATATAGGTTGCTAAATTCATCATAGGATGATACAACTCACAGAGGATTGCAATCTCCTTCCTGTAATAACTGAAGTGTGTTTCAGAGCTAGAAACAGCTGCTAGAATTTGCTGGCCATGTTTGGATAGGATAATTTTATCGAATGTAAAACCACATGCTTGCAAAGACAACAAAAAGGCAAAGAGAGAAATAAAGATCAAAAGAAAGAAAGAAGGGAAATAAAGGGTAAACATAGAATAAGGAAAGAGAAAGAAAGGAATATTGCTCATCTGGCACTTGCTAAGACGTCTTCTTCCCGGGTCTAAAGTCGTAAGATGGCAGGTTATTTCATCCACCACAACAGCCGCGTCAGAAGACAAACTGTATGCGTACGTTAACTTTGTGTTCTGTACATATATAAAGTGGGATTAGATAACCACCAACAAATAGAGGATAGAAATAGAACAAAAACATGTTGAACTTCAGGATCTTACCCAAGTTTGTTCGTTCCGCACCATGTTTCCCGCAAAGCTCAGAAGCAAACAATTTATCAGCCAAAATTTATTTCTGTAATATGAGTCTGTAATCCAGTGTTCAATAGGTGTCTGCATAGTCTGATATATCCTCGAAAGATTCAAAAGCATACCAACTGACCCCACAAAGCTAAGCCATCTCATTTCATAAAAACAATTGACTGATAGATTCCTGATGGTGGCGGGTACACATATCTGCATTTGAAAGCTAGTTTGACCCCTTCTGGGTGGGTTTAGTCAACACGCAACGAATTATGAAATCACTTAAAAAGGTAGCCATTTGCTCCAAATTTTTGCTGAGATACTGACCTTAACTTGTTGCAATAAGGTTGGACCAGAGCAACTTTGTCTTAAAGTTGGAGTTTGATCCCTGGATTTGGTCCATATCAATCTGTCTTTCTCTTCGTTTGAGACTACCATTTGTAATTCTGGCGACAGATGCTTTGACAGACTGCCCTTATGCTGTTGTAATAAGGTTGGATCAGTAAGGACTTGTCTTAAAGCTGGACGTTGATCCTTATGTGCATCTGTAATGAAAGGTTCTCTGGTTGGTATACTGAGTGCCTAGGAACTCCTTACTAGGAGCACCACCTCCCTTAAAAAATGAATATATGATCATGAATTATGAACACGATTAATAAAAAATGAACATATGATCATGAACATATCATGATCTTCATGTTCACTAGGTGGCACTCCGTACTAGGAGCGCGTAGGCACTCGATATAATTTCCAAAGATTCTCCCCACCAATTGTCCTTCCCAAAATATTCTCTTTTCCCCACTCACTACCTAGAGCAGAAATGATAGTGAAAATGGAGTTTCTCACCTAAGCTAACTTGAGTGGAGTTGTTAAATTTGTTTTCCTTCTCTCAAGGATGAAGCTATGATTGGGGAGGACTTCAATCCCTTCCGTAGATGAAGAATTAGAGGGGAAACAGTACCAAGCGGTGGGTTAGCAGGTTGATTATTGCTCGGTCTTATTAAGCAACACTGTGATTGAAACTTTACTATTACTTCAAAAAAGATGCTGCTGATAACATTGGTGCGTGAATGAAGTGTAGGGAATTTATTTTGAATGTCTATCCAGGATCTAAAAAAATATTTAAGCTTGAAGAATTGAAAATGGTGGTTGGATTGAGTAGAGGCGCAGCATTTGCTCTAACAATCGAAATACCACCCAGGAAACCATTTTTTTACTGCAAAATAAAGTAATACTAATGAAGTTTCAATATGTTGGAGGAAGAAGATAGCTTCAGTTTGGGTCAACTGGGAGTAGCATATATGTTCCATCTAGGTATTTGAGTTTGGGTTTCAGAAGGTTCCGTTTAAGTATAAAGTCTTTGCTTGTCCGTGGTCGGTTGAATACTAATGATTGTTGGAAAAGGGCGACATCCAAAGATCTATAGGGTCTGTTTGCCTGGGCATTTTTTGTGCTTTTTGAATCCAATGTTTTTGCATTTTTGTTCTTACAATATGTTTTACCCCAAAACAAACATATAGATATCCTACTATGTTACCATACCCCTATCATCCTATACCTAATAAATAAAAATTCAAAACCCACCCTCTATGTTTGCACACCTACGTGACCCTACCCCCTTATGCTGACATTTCACTGACAAAACTTGCTGGCTGTCCAAAAAAATTTCTCCCTTTCCTCTCTCTCTCCTCCCCCTGGAATTTCCCGTTAGCTTCCCTCGCTGAAGAATCAGCTGTAGACCACATTCGCCAGCATCTTCTTGATGATTTTGCCTTAACGGAAGCTTACGAATTTTCCCCACACACATTGTTTTCTTCCGAATCTGCCAACTCTGCCTCTTCTTCATTATCCACCGACCTTTATACCGAATCCTCCCTAACCGATATTGCCAAGTTTGACTCCACCCTAGACATCTCTAGTTTCTTCAACGAATTTGAACCCTACCCTTTTGAATTCGATGAGCCTAGCTCGCCCAAACAGAGCAGCACTAGCTCCAATGAAACTGACGAACCCAAACCGAAACCTTGGGTAAATGTATCCATCGAAGAAGTCGAGAAAAGTCAACCGCCTGAAGCAAAGATGAGACATTACAGGGGTGTCAGGCAACGACCTTGGGGGAAGTTTGCTGAGGAAATCAGAGACCCCAACAAGAAAGGCACTCGAGTTTGGCTCGGCACTTTCAACACAGCCGTGGAGGCCGCTAGGACTCACGATACGGCGGCGTTTAGGCTTCGTGGGCGTATAGTCATCCTCAATTTCCTGCTCTAAATCTGATTCTCCTCGGAGCATGAGATTGAGCCGCGGGCAAGGAAGAACCGGAAAAGAGGAGTAAGATAGATTGAGACAGGAGAAGCAGGGCAAGATGGCCAAAATAGAGGAGATAACGGAAGATGTATCCGTTTGTCGACTCAGGGTTGTGTTTCGCCGGCTATGGGTTGGGAGCCATGGTCATCTAGGGAAGAAGATAAACACAAGTTAGAATCGGAGATGAGAGCGTTGCTAAAAACGCAGTGAAGAAATTAGCCATTGGTTCATCCAATTAATATGGGCTGGGTTTGATTTTTGGCGGTACAGCTTGAGTGACAGGTTTAGGAGGCAGCAACAGGTGGGTGTAGGGGGTAAGGATCAGGGGTTCGTGGCATTTTTAGGGGCTTTTATGTCCGGACAAAGATTTTTATGAACACTGCAAAAAGAATCATAATCACTCTAAGGCAACTTTTTCCAAAAAACATCAAAAAAACCAACCATGCAAACGCACCTATATTTCTCCTGAGACGCGAGTCTTACGAGCATTTGTTTATGCATTGCCCTATGGCTTGGAGTCTTCTGTGCAGGCTGTTTGGGGTGCAATGTGAGATCTGTATTATGTCTCGAAGTGTGGAGGATTTTATGTGATTAGGCACTTGGGTTTTGATCGATCGAGGAATGCTTCTTTGTTGTGGGGATGTGCTTTGTTCAGCCTTTTGTGGAACATTTAAATTTAGAAGAAATCTCGAATTTTCAGACATCAAGAATTATCGCTCTCGCTCTTGTGGGATGAGACCATGGTGCAGTCTTATCTCCGGGCTAGAAGTTGGCTTGTCTTTCGGAGATTTGTCTAGAGATTGGAGAGCTGCTATACAGTGATCGTGTGTTTTTGATTTTTTTTGTTTTGATGTTTTTTGGCAGACATCTTGTCTGCCTTCACTGTAATCTCCTCTATCAATGATGTTCGAGTCCTGGAATCAGCCTCTCCAAAATGGAGGTAAGGCTGCCTACGTCTTACATTCCACCGTGCATGAGCGGGAGCCTTCTCCACTAAGTACGACCTTTATTGTGAAAAGAATAGCAATTCTTTTCATATCTACCCTAATTGTAATGAAGTGCAAAGAAAATATTCCTGGAGAGTCAAGAGAAGAAGAGAGAAAGTATGTACATATGGACTTTACAAACTTGTGGACTTATTCTATGACAGGGAGTTTGCTCTCTTAACATTAGTAAGCTCAGGCTTTGTATAGCACTAGAAGTTGGAACTTGACCACCTGTAACCAAGCATAAACAATGTAATAACTTATGTACTAACACGCATCGATCATACTGACCTTGTCAAGCAAATCGAAAAGATAATAAAAGAGAAAATACTAATTAGGCAATCTGACGTATGAAAATTAACATGGGAGTACTCCTTATAAGCCTAAGGAAGGTCCTGACCTGACCTTGCCAAACAATTTAGGCTATGAACTTCTGATATAGTTGTAGGTGATTTTTGAGGGATAGCTGTTTCATATACCTGGAGTGTACTTGCACTCCAATTAGCAGTAAGCCGAAAAAACTTATTGAGTGATCATACTCTTAACTTTGGATGTTGGATAATATTCTAGTTATCCTAGTGGGGTAACATCCACAGATGCTACTTAGTACTTGAGAGAGTATCTGAAGGTACAACACTGCAAATTTAGTATTTTCTTGGGGGAAAAAAAAAAACTAAAAAGTCCTCTTAATAATTTTTCATATCCAAAAAATCCCGAATTTTTTTCTATCCAAAAATTCCCAAAGTTAAACTTTCAATACCAAAAAAATCCTAAAGTTAATGCTCAACTAACACAGTTAATGTGATTTTTTTTTTCTTTTTCTAAATGATGATGGATAGTACTAATAATAAGATAATAATAATTTAAATTTAAGTACATCATAATAATAACAATTAGTATTATTATAATATTAAAAATAAATAGTAAAATAAATAAAGATAATAACTTAACTGCTAAGCCATTACTAAAAAAGTACAAGGTTAGTGTCAGGAAGTATAATCATTTATAATAGCAATATAAATGATAATAATTATTCAAAATCAAAGGTTAGCTTTTTCATTAATATTATCAAATTATACTAGTTATTAATTATGTATTATATTCGTCTACATATTGATATAAATATAATAATAATGATTATTACAATTTTATTATTATTATTATCATTATTACTAATTAAAATTAAACCTATTAATATTTTCAGTATCCGTCTTCATTTAGAAAGAAATAAAGTTTTTTCCACTAATTGTGTTGGTAGAATATTAACTTTAGGATCTTTTGGTATTGAAAGTAACTTTGAGATTTTTTGGATAGAAGAATTATTTTTGGGACTTTTTGGATATGACTGTTTTTAAAGAGGAGTTTTTGGTATTTTCCCCTATTTTCTTTATATTCTGCGAATTTGACATTGGAAAGTTTTGTGGTTTCTTTTATACTGATATGGTTCTTGAACCAATAATTGGAAAGAATAGTTCAAGATTGCCCAACAAGACAACAAGACATACCTTGTTCCCCCCCAGGAGGGGGGGGGGGGATGGATATTTTATTTGTGAGATGGAGTATTGCTTTCATTACTTTGCACTTTGTAGACTTTTAGGCATTCAGAACTACTTACGCAAGTCTCTAAATATTGATGTTTTGGATTGGCACTCAGATAGTAACTCTTCTGCTAGTTACATTCACATTCATATGTTGATTATTAACTGCTTAGAGTTCTGATATCTGCATGATAAAATGAATTGCAGACCCAAAGCTTCCAAGCTTATTGAAGATGCTAATATGGGCCCAAAACCAGCTTGACGAGAAGGCTGCTTATCCACGCATTACTGATCTATCTACAGCCACTCTAGAAGACCCAAGTGTGTGACTGAGCCATCAACAATTGCCTTTCGCATATGATCAAAGGTCATTAGCCGGCGATGCAAATCAGTGTACTGTTCATCAAAAAAGGAACTGTAGTTTAGTTTGTTACAAATATCACCTTTTCTAGATTTGGTGTCTGCTAGTGTTGCATCTTGGAAATCTTAGTGGGCTGTACAGACTACAAACAACTCTCAATAGTTGTCACAGTAGATTTTAGTGTTGAGATTGTACTGATTCCTTCTGGGGTTTCATGTAAAAATAAGAGTCCGGTCTGGTCACCTCGATCCCATTCATTGTTCTGCCCAGAAAGAATGTTGTTGTTGGTTACTTCAACTGCTACTGTGGAACCTGGAATACAGCTTTGGTACCATTGGTTCCATTATTCTTCTGCTCAGAAGATGACTAGCCGAGTAGTTTTCTTTCGAGAATATTTTGCCTTGAAAAATGTCAATAATTTGACGTTGAAAAATTGTCCTTTTTTGGTTCATTGGAACTTCATGTCCAAACCACAGCATCCCTTTTCTAGATTCTAAAAATGAGTTTTGTTAGAGAGAGAGAGCCAGCAGGGGAGTGAAGTGAAGCTATTTTCTCCCTTCACTATCAGGAAATTAAACTTTCCAGTGTCGTTCTCTTGGCATTGATTTGGGTTAGGGGGACAGAGCTAGCTAGAGTGCCTGGCTGCAGTTGGACTTCACTCACTGTCTGTGGTTGAGCCATTTTCAAGAATTAAATACTTTCAATGTATGTTCTATTTTGGTCCCTTGAAATGGATGTCATTTTCAATTTGGTACAACTACTTTTATTTGCATTTTGCCATTCATAATTCTATCTGGACTATCGCGCCAAGCATTGGTTGGAGAATTATTTTTGAGTGGCATCCAAAAGATATTAATAATAGTGCAAAGAAAAAAAATTCCATGATAGCTAGCTGACCAACCTTTTACAAATTCAAAAATGCCATTTTCCTCCTGTAATTTCTCGTGGAATCTGACCATGACTGCTCTACCCATTTTCTTTCACAGGGCCAAATAATATTTTTAAAAGTGACTACTAGTACTGCATTTAGAAGAATGAAAATTGGCTTTCTTAATTAGGGCCTACAAAGAGCTTGCTTCTCTGATTTCCATGTATACCTTTTGGATATAAGACTCGGCCATTTGCATATGCATGATTACAATATTCAAAGATGATTAAAAGTGGAAATTAAGAATTTAAAAAACACAAATGAATTTGCCTAAAAAACACAAAATTCTAATATTCGTTCGGATTCACTTTGATGTTGGTTTGGTAAAAAATGGTGGGAGTTAATGATGCATATCGTTGGAAGAGAGGGCGGGATTTTGCGTAAAAGTGGCACATTTACTTGCTCAAAACAGAAAGATACCTATTTACCATTTAATCGCTCTTTTACTTTTTCTATGACTTTGATACAATTTTGGGTTAATCGTATTTTAAACCCTAAAATTTTCGTGAGTATGTGAAAAGGGTCACCGGTTTCGAAAATTGCCAATAAAGCTCAAATGTTTCATTTTTACTGCGAAATGAATCATTTCGGTTTAAAACTGTTAAAAAATGGACCGGAGTTGGCACACGTGTGATTCACGTGAATTTTTCATGGGTACTTAGGTCATTTCATCCATGATAAATTACAAACCCTAAATAAATAAAAAGAGAAAAGAAAAACCCATCTCTCTCTCTCTCTTCTCCCCTCCCATCTCTCTCTCGTCTCCTCCCCTCCTGTCTCTGGCTGCCCAAATGCCAGTTAACGTACGGTTATTAACTAACTCTTTTATCTTTTTATCCAAGCGATAACTATTTAAAGCCGTACGTGAGGTGCGAGCCGGAGGTGACGGTAACGGATCTGACGCCGGAGGATAACTGTTTTATTATCGCGAGTGACAGTTTGTGGGATATGGTTTCGAACGACACGACGTTCGACGTGACGCGAATGTGTTTGAAAGGGAAGGGGCCGTCTAGAGCGGTGGGGAGCCTTCGCTGGAGAACGACGCCAATTTGGGAACTCGGATAAGGCATGTTCGGATGCATCACTGTTGTTGACTAAGCTGGCTTTGGCACAGCGTAGTACGGATAACGCGAGTGTTGTGGTTGTAGATCTAAGGAGGGATAGTCCTTAACCAGGACTAATGCATGTGATACATTCAATCAATGCATTGATTTGTGATTATTTACCCAATGGCTATAATCATTTTTGGGTTTTGAATCGGGGTGCATGTGTTTGTTAACTGGGTTGGGATTTCCTTTCGAGGATTCGGAAAGGAAAGACCAAATGTCGGGTTTTTCGAAAGCTAAATGTAGTGCACGATGGATGTAAATTGCCAAACTCCGGCATTGCTTTCTGGTTCTCACTTTTTTCTTGCTATCTTCTCATGCATTTTCTCTAAAAAAAAGCCACATCGATCAGATTCATCAGATCTAGGTCGACAACATGCTTTCTGTGTATTCATCGACCTGCCAAAAATTACAAATGAGGTCGAGACTTTTTTGACCTAAATTACTTTCTCAATATTTTTTTCCTCTTGGTATTAGGCTTAATTTTGCTTGGAAAAGATACGAAATTAATTGATGAAAAAGTAATGGTTTTTAGTCTTGCTTTTCTGTTGGTGACAGTGGTGGTGGCGACGGTGGTGGTGATTGTTTGAGGGGTTTGTGGTGGTGAAAGTTAATTTAAGTCGTAATTTTTGGAATTGAGGGACCTTTTGGCATGCTCACAAAAATTTTAGGATCTAAAATATAATTAATCATAAAATTTTCAAATGCATATATAGGGGATTATTCATCTAGGAACCAAATTAAATGGGAAATATTCGAACTAACTAGGGCCCTTAGATTGTCAACACAAGAAACGCGGCGACACCAACTGTAATATTACACTCATTAGAGAAAAATTATGTAATTTTAGAACTAAACAAAACCCTATTGCCATTCTCTCTCTACTCTTCCCCAATTTCAAACCCTAACGACGATCTCTTCTTCCCTCAGTCACCAACTACATGTCATGCGACTTCAGCGTACAGTTGCATTTCCAATGACTTCACCATACACATCTGCCTATTCTTCTAGTCCATCGATTCTTCTAAACATTTGGCGATTCTTTTACAAATTCGGTTATTCTTCCGTCTTCATATACACATCCGACGATAAATCACCTATATAATTTTGTTCTCCGTTCAGTCATCAACTACAATTTAAAAAATGGCATCTTGCAACAACTCCAAACAAGATTTGGATTTGAATATTTGATTTTCGAAATAATTATGAATTAAAATGCTTTCTTATAGGTAAGAAGTGAAGAGTAGTTGACATAACTACAAAATTTTGTGAACTTGCGGTAAGTTTTGGCCGAATCGTCAATTCTTTTCTATTTTGAATCTTTAGTGCATTGTTGTTGTTAAAAACACATTCGTTAGTCTTTGCTTTGAATACATATTTTGTGTTGAATTTTAGAGTATTTTGAATATTACTTGAAGAAAATATGTTACTGATAAACGCCAAAGAGATGGGAAAGTAGAACATCACGAGAATTAAAGGTTCAACAATGTTGCATTAAAGAAAATATGACTTGAGAATCAATCAAAAATTAAAGATTCAACAACAGTGCACTAAAGACTCAACATATAATTGACCTGAGGATTAAGCAAAAACTAAATATTTAACAATAATACACTAGAGATTCAACATATAAGTGAACTGAGGATTTAGAAAAAAATTAGAGATTCAACAATAGGTACTGTTGTTGAATCTTTCGTTTTGGTGAATCGTCAATTTTTTTGTATTTTAAATCTTTAGGGCACTGTGTTAGAACTATTACTGCATTGTTGTTGTTAAAAAGATATTAGTTAGGTTTGGATCACAAATTCAATTTTATATGATTTTTGATAGGTTCCACTATTTTATCTCTATCTCCCTCTTACTTTCACTTTAATCATTACAAAATAAAATAAAAAATTATTACAAATTAAATTTCTGATGCAGCATTAATCTTTGCTTTGAGTACATATTTTTGTGTTGATTCTTAGAGTATTTTGAATATTACTTGAAGCAAATATGTTATGGACGACGACGAGATGACAAAGGAACCGAAAAACTATCTCCGCTTGAGATTGCTACGCAATTCGTTTGAGATTTGGAATTAGACCGCGACTATTCTTCCCATATTTTGTTTCATTCACACAAAAACGTTCATGGGCCAAATAATATTTGTAGAACAAGTGACTACTAGTACTGCATTTAGAAGAAGGAAAATTGGGGCTTTCTTTAATTAGGGCCTACAAAGAGCCCGCTTCTCTAATTTCCATGTATACCTTTTCGGCCATTTGCATATGCAGCATGATTACTACTACAATACATATATTCAAGGATGATTAATTAAAAGTGGAACTTAAGAATTTAAAAAACACAAATGAATTTTCGGTAAAGGAAATATCATCCTAATTAAAATTGGATCTGCTTTCCCTTTATTCTAATATTCCTTCCGTTCGTATTCACTTTGATGTTGGTTTGGTTAATATTGGTGGGAAGTAATATTAAACCACAAATGATGCATGAATGGAGTCTTACTTTGTTATAAGCACCAAATTGATCTAAATTGATGTGTATATATAATATGAATTAAATTGCTAAACATATATCAATTACATTTTTTAGCGCTTAATAGTAATAATAATAGATCAATTATAATAACTTAATACTAATTAAAACGATAAAAGAAATTAAAACATATAACACTCATTAGAGTTAAGGTCAGAGTAATACCTTAAGTAGAGCAACCTTTAAAAGAAAATACATTAAAAATATGCTGTGAATCAATAAAATTCGTGAACCTATAATTAAAAAAAAAAAAAAAAAACCTATTTAAGTAAGTTATTATAAATAAATTTGATAATAACTTGTCGAATAGGTATAAATTTATTAATTATTACTCAATTAAATAGATTAATTTTATAAATTCACAAATTATTATTACCCTTGCAGTATTGCTTGGAATCCAGGGAGAACTTAAGAAGGAGTAGAATCACATGGGATGGGATTATATTTCAAACAAATCATTCACAACTTCAATTGATCACCCAATTAGTAATATGGGTCACACTCACATTACATGAATGAAAGTTTCTTTATAAATTAATAATAATGACCCGACCCACGTTTTATATGTTGAAGGCCCTAAACACAAGAAAAAAGACAAGGGGGAAAAAAAAATTAAAGAAGGAAAAGAAGACCCTTAAAATTACTGAAATGGCCCCAACCAAATGACATAAACCCAAGTAGTAGTTGTATCACTACCGGGAATGGAGGCCGCGGTGGTGGTGGAAGACTCCGGCGAAATTGGGTGGTACTGTTGGGGAAAAACTTTAACTTTCTCTGTCCTGATGTCTCCCAAATGATCAGCAGCAACACCAATACCATCATCAAAGTTGAGGGCATAGCTGCAAGGATCATACTGAAACCTGAATTGCCTTTTAGCACTACTACTACTCTTACCCCTTGATGGACCGTAATGACGATGATGATGATGATTCTTGACAGCTTTCTTCACAGCAGCTCTCACCCTCCAAAACACTCTCCTGCATTGCTTCCTACTGCAACTCCTCACCCAATTACCCAATTCCCCCACAAAACCCATCATTTTCTTGGACTTTTAATTAATTAGCCATACATTGATTTTCAAGATGAAGAACACACAAAGCTTTCAAACCCAATTTGTAGAATTTCCAAATGCATTGAAGTACTAGCTAGCAACCTCAACAGCTAGCTAATGAGAAAAAGAGACCTTTTTTCAAGAACCCAATAGGAAAATATGTAGGTTAGAGGTATGGGAGATGGTAGTAGAAGAGTCTTTTAATTGGAGCAATTAAAACAAAGCAACAAAAAGTATGGGGAGAGAGTGGGCAATGGGTGGTGGGATTGAATTTTTGAGCCTTTTTATAGAACAAAAAAGATCAGTCCTCTCTCTAGCTAGGGGAGGAAGAAATACACAAAAAGGAAAACCCAAAATTTGGGAGGGTTTATAGGAGCTGCGGCGCTTTGTGCTGGTGTGTTATACAGTGTGCTATTTTGCCTTCTTGCATTGGGGGACTCAAATTCCACGATCTCTGTATACAGAGGTGGGAGGAAAGGAGGGGGGTGGGGGTGGGGGTGCGGGTACGGTGCTTTTATCTGGTCGTGTCTCCATCACTTTGTGGCCGTGACATGTACATGCAATGGGGTGGGGATTCCTTTTTGAAATCTCATCGCTCAATTCCTCGGCTGCTAGTGCTAGTGCTAGTGCTAGCTCCTCCTTTTATTTGTTTAGTTCTCTTTTTTGTGCTCATTAATAACATGACTCTTTTGCAACTTTTCATTGATTTTCTCATCTTGTACCCACCCCATCTCTAATTACTACTACTATTCTCGTAACCTCACACCTATTCTGAAGATCAAATTTGCTTAAAGTTGTATTCTTTTTCATCCTTTATGATTTGTGAGAAGAAAACAAATGTGTATTATAAATATATGAAGGGGATATATTTCTAAAATGTTGAAAGAAAAAGTAAAAGTGATCGTCTTCTAAATTTATAAATATCGCACGATATCGTATTCCTGATCTGAGCATTAGTAAAAAATAAATAATTACACAATATATGACCTTCAACAAAAAAAAAAAAAAAACTAAAAGATTTTCATGTTTTTTTATTCTCATTTTTCTAAATTATCCTCATGTTCACTCAATTATTATGAAACGTAGAAAATAATAATAATAATAGATACTCCCTCCGTACCGCAATAGATAACCTTTTAGTTTTGTGCACAAGTATTAAGGAGTAATATATATTGACAAATTCACCTTTATTAAATAATGTCTCTTTATTGATGATAATAGAAGTAAATGTAATTAATGATCATGAATAGTTGAGAAAATAGGAGGGTAAATTAGGAAAATATGAGTTTAAAAAGTCTAGAAATCCTAAAGGACAACTATTATGGAACAAATTTTAATTTCTAAAAAATAATCTATTACGAGACGGAGGAAGTATACGTAAATTTAGTTTTGTCGCTGCTTATCCATCATTCAACAACCTAATTTGATACTTTGGTGACCTTACTTGCGGGTCTAATTTTATCATCATCATATTATTTGTCGAATTCATATTTTTTTGATTATTAACGAATTACTACCAGTATATTTTACTACATATACATGTAAATAGAATTTTAAATGTTATGTTTCGGTAGTGATATTAATTCAGAATTTAATACTAATTGATACTTGTAATGATACTAAAATTTTGGTTTTGTGGATGACTTTGCATTAGTAAAGCAGCAAGGTATAAAATCGGCGAGTAAATGAATTCCATGACCAATCAAATCACAGTCTGCCTTTTTCCTCCAAGCTGATTTGTCTCCAGAAGTGCGTAATAAACAAACCTGTGTCTGTATTTCGGAAAATAGTAGTGGGTCCAACCCACTGTTGCTATATCGATTGCCCAGTAATGCCTATTTTTTTTCTAAATATAAATTATAAATAATATATATAATATACATAAATTATATGAGTATCATCTTTATAATTATTATGCCCATGTTATATTCATATTATATATATAATTTTTAATCTTTATGTACATTCGAAATAAAAATAAACACTTCTAGCGCTCCGTATAATTTGCACCAAACAAAGGAACTGAATTGTGAAATTAATTAAATTGAAGACTTCAGAATTTATTCGTCCAAATAAAGTTGCATTACCATTTACCGTCCTATAACTATTAAAACTAACAATTATTTTATTAGTTGTTAATTATTAAATTTAAAATTTGGAATCATAAATTAAACAATTATAATGACGTTAAATATAATTAAAATGAGATAGCATTCGAATAAACAAAATTTTCTATTTCAAATGATGTATCATTTCCTATTGCATAACTTTAAAGAATGATACATATCATAACATTTAAAAGTATTTTTTAAATAATTGAGATAAAATTTTAGAAAAATAAAAAAATGACACATTATTTAAAATAAAAAATTTAAACTTTTATGAGGATCAAAAGATCTGATTTCTAAATCCAATTTTAATGAATTGATATCCGCTTGATTCAAAAAAGTGTTATATTTTTATTTCAAGAATAGATTAAAGTTGATGAATATTGATAATGTGTTTGGATGATTGGTAATATATTTTTTTATGATTTTATTTTGGTTAATTCCCATATCATCCTTAAAAGTTTAAAAAATTATATTAAATGATTGAAAAGAGAAAAAGGGAGAGTGATACTTGTGATTTGATATGATGCTTGATATAATATCAAGATGAGTATATGGGTATGTAAAATTAGTAGGTATGAAAAAGAAAACCATAATTTTTGAAACCTACCAAATGAACGAAAAAATACGATTTTTTACCTTAAAAGTTCAAAAAATTCACCTAATAAACATATCCTAAGTTTTGAGTAAATTTTCTTTCATTTATAATCACAATTTTTTCTTTACTTAAACCAGTCTCAATGAATTGGATTCACTCGCTATATTATTTATTTAAATAATTTTTCTAAAATAATATACCATTCAAACTGTCCATTTACTTTGAATTGAAAGAAGGAAGGATTGAATAGGACTTTTGATTCCCAGAATATCTAGTATTTCGTCTTTATTCACAAAGTCATTTTTGCCTCCTAATATTCTCATTAAACCCTTTTTGTCCCATTCTCAAGCCCCTTTCTCTTTGGCCCATCTGTTATTCACCCAATTATTTCATACACCTCATCTCCAAATGGGCCCCCCTCCACTACTTTGACCTGTCATTCCTGGGCCCATTCTAGCCCACATCTGTACCTTTTCCTATTATAGGCTACAGTACTGGATCATCCTCCTCTCTTTCTAGGAAATGGACTTTTTCCACAAAACTGTAATTTAAGAGAGAGAGAGAGAGAGAGAGAGAGAGAGAGAGAGAGAGAGAGAGCTGGCGAATGGCGATGCCCACTTTTCCAGAGGGGAAGTGAGCCCCCTCTCTCGCTTCTTTTTCTGCTTTGTGGTGGTGCAGGAACGTACAATAAAATAATAAATGTGTTCATAAACTATAAAGAGACCTGGTATAAAAAAGAATAACAGATTAAATATTAATAAATAATATGTTTTTAATAAAAAATTAATTAATAATATTTATCTAAGAGTATAAAATACAAAATAATTTAAAAATAATAATTTAATTAACGTATGAATGTGGAATTGTGATGTTTTGAATTAGTGAAAGAAAATACATGAAAAATATGTTTTTTCATCTATATCATTCGATGTTTTACTAATTCTAGTCTTATCAAGGAATAATAAAAAAGAGTTAAAGTGTGTTTGAATGAGTGATTTTTTGATTTAATTTTTGAGCTTTTGTAATAATTAAAATAAAAATAAGAAAGAGATAAATATAAAAACTATGACACCAATAAAAGAGAAAAATCAAAAATTAAAAAGTTTGGCTGAAAAACACAACCTAAGTTTTTACTATAGATAATTTGCAAACAAAACCTTTACTATCTTCAGATTACCAAAATTGCCCTCGTTAATTTTTCCATTGCAAAAAACCTCGACCAAAACTTTTAACCAAACGTTAAAATTACTAACCAAAGCTAACAAACCCCAATTCTTTTACTTTCAATCTGGTTCTACCCTTATTTCTCTCTATTTTGCCCAGAAAAGTTGAGCTGAAACCTTTACTACCCTTCCACTTTTGCCGAAACAATTTAATGTAAAAAAATTGATAATATATTTATATTTTAGTCATTTGAAAGAAAAAAAGTTTCTTCACCACAATATGATTTTGCAATTTAATGTAAAAAAATTGATAGTATATTTATGATTCTACAATTTTTAATTTTATTTAGATTAATTTCCATATTATCGTTGAAAGTTTGAAAAATTTCATTGATCAATTGAAACCGCGACTCAAAAAATAACCCAACTAAACATATCACTCGGTTGATTTGGTCAGTGTGACTAGTGGATCATACCAGGAAGAAATTTTCATATTTGGTTTGATTTTTACTGCTCCCTTTACTATCTTTGTGGGCTGATTTTTGTCAGCACAACCCAACCCAACCCAACCTACATGTGCTACTTTTATTCATCCATCCATTGGATCACATCATTGGATACCCGACTAAAATTTGAGGTGATTGGATTAAAAGCTAGCTCTCTTCCAAGTTTCTAAAATCAGTTGCATTCTCAGCTTTCGAATTTCAGACCCAGCTAGTAATTGACTAGTCACAAACCAAGTGTGAAATATTTTTATTGTTTTAATCTTTTTGATTCACACAATTTTTGATCAAATTAATTTAAGTGCATAAACCTTTTGCATACATTTATTCTTGATTTTAATTTGTGTAGGTGATTTATGCTTGAATCACTTAACTAAAATATTTACTTTTTTTATTTTAATTATTATAAAATATTACATTATATTATTAAAAAATAATTTACTGATCTGACCCTTATAATGATTAGATTCTTAGTAAACAATTGTGATTCAGTCCAAAGATTCGCTTACAATCTTTGGATTAGGGGGTTGAATTTTTTTTCCTTTTCTTGATCATTGCTTGCTTCCCATGTATCATATCTTTCTTTTTACAAATATATTGTTCTCTGCAACTACTCAGACGAAATCCTTAGTTCAGCCACTTATTTTTTTCTTATTTGTTTTTAGAAGGGGTCTTTAGTAATTCTCCGCAAATCTTCAACGTAACTCGAAACTATGCTTTATTAAAAACTAGTAAATGCCCGTGTCCGAGGACACGGCGTTCGGACACGGCGCAATAATATTCGATGATTTATTTTACATGTAT
>JAOWAN010000001.1:17987547-18006497 GCA_028566635.1 Lobelia cardinalis
CAATCCTAGCCGTCACTAAAATCTCATCCTATGCATAATATAGGTTCCTATAGTTTCTATTTATGTTGGTTTCTATTGGAACACCTCCCTATATATATATATATATATATATATATATATATGAATCTTTGACGATGAATTTGCACTAATTTATTTTGGTTATTGAGTTTTGTTTTATTCGGTTTTAGCTTTAATTCATATAATATTGTTCTCTTTTAAAAGCAATTTTTTTTTCAAAATTTTGCAATTGATTTTCTTATTTGTAATCAATTTTGATTTTGATTTATGTTATTAATCTTCTTCTTTCTTCTTAGATGTTGAGTATTTTAAATCTTTTCCTTGGTATTTTTTACTAATATTTTTATTTTAAGAAACTTTCCTTCGATTTTGACCTTTATTTCAGATTTTATTTGATTTAGAGTGTGACTTTTATTTGATAAAATTTTCTATTCATTTTTAAAATTATTTGGACGTTTTGGCCTCGATGAGCTCCAAAGCCTCACTTAAATTTTCTCAATAGTTTTGAATATTTTATGATTTAAATACGATATCAACAATTTGATTGACAGTTTGGATTTTTGTCAACATTATAAATCTATGATATTTTTTAGTACACAAAAAAAATATACAAGACAGCCAAATTGCACAAAAATTTAGGAGCTGATTGTTTGGAAGAAATTTAAAATATTTTCAATGGAAGAATTGGTAAATCAAATCATTCCTAATGTTCCTTCTAATTAGATTTAAATTTGTAATTGAGAAGAGTTGAATATCAGCCATCCAATATTTTTTTGAAATTTGAAATATTTTCAGAAGATTAAATTTGTAATTAAAATTTCAAATTTAGCACTTACTGGTGATATGATTTTTTTTTTCATAATGTACAGATATTTCAAAAAGTTGATTTTTTTTCATGAGTGATTAAGAGGGAATCAAAAGTAAAATAATGAGAATAAAGAATAAGATTAATAAAAGCACACTTTCAATCGATATTTCTGAAATTATGACCTGAGTGTAAAATAATAAAAATTGACTTTCAACCTATTTCAATTGATAAATTGACTTTTAATGATTTAGCTTTTGTTAGATATTAAATTTCAAATTCACTACTTATTGTATTTTTTTTTTTTTTTGCTTATTCATTGCTTTTCTTTCTCATTGTATTTACTAATTGGGTGTGAAAATGCATTTAATAAAAAATTAATGATAGAAAAAAGTAACGGATTAAAAAAGAGAGAATGTATGAGACTATTGGTATGAAGTTGAGTCTTTTAACTCATTCCAAAGTTAATAGAGAAAATAGTAAATATTATCATATGCCAATGATAAATGAAGGAACTTTTTATTTGCTAATTGATAAATGATCACGCATTAACTATTTTCTTGATATTATTAATACAAAGAAAAAAACGGATCAAGTAAGAGAAATGGAAGAAACCCTTGACTTGAGTTTAGCTTCTTGATTCATAAAATCATTTAATAGAAAGATGATTGTAAATTATTGTTATCAATGATTGTATTAATTTTGAAGAGGAACATTAATAAGGTTGTAATCTTCCTAATTTTTATTACTTAATAAATTTATACCTATTAAAATAATTTTTTTGTAATATATTCAAGCGTCCGAATTAATAAAATTTTTACTAAAGTAACATAAAAAGGAAATAAAATTGAGAAAGAAATATAAAATTTTCTAACATTTTAAAGTTTTAAGTGTTACATTAAGTGTTACGATTGAGTGTCATCATTCGTATATTACAAAAAGACCTTTTATACTATGAAGTATGTAAAATAAACTATAAATTTATATCTGAATTTACTAAAAGAATAATCATTAAATTGAGTTCCATGCCGTGCATAGCACGGATTTAAAGCTAGTTAATAATAAAAAGCAATGCAAGAGTCCACATTAAAGATATAAAATGTTCATGACTAGTAAAAGGTACCGATAGTATAAGTGAATGAAAAATTCGGTGAAAATATTCAAAAAATAGACTTGTTACTATTAATATTTATTTATAAATTCAAAGTAATCAAAATATGTTTGTGAGATATGAAGTTATGAACCAATGAAATGTAAAGTAAAATTACATTTTTTAAATGATTAATCGCATTTTACGTTCTAACGTTTAACGTTTTCGTAAGCTCATAAAATGAGTCTTCAAATTTCAAACTTTGCAATTTAAGCTCTAATATTATGTTTTTGTTATAAAATGGGTCATTTTAGACGAATTTTGTTAAAAATTAACGGGATCAAGGCTCACGTACAAAACCCGTAATTTTTTTGAGAGCATTAATGTTATTTCAGATTAAATTTGGATCCATAGACCCATAACCGAACTGATACGCACCTAAACTCCTCTCACACACACCTATCCAACCCACCCATATCCTCCCTAATCCAACCCGCAGCCCACCCCCTGCTTCTTCCTAGGGGTGCAACGGCGGTTCGGTTTGGTTCGGTTTGAGGTATAAATCGCATGTCGAACCGTACCCTATCGATTTGAAAAATTTCAAACCTAAACCGAACCGCCAAATTAAAAAATCAAACCAAACCAAACCGATAAACCGCGGTTCGATTTGGTTCGATTTATTGGTTTAGAAATTTTTATAAATAACTAAATATAACATAAGATTTATAACAAAAAATTAAAAAAAAAAACTATATTTAACATTAATAGCCTATGATTATAATAAAAATTGAATTATAACTCAATTATATTATTTATTTATATAATAGTTAGCACAATATAACTTTAAAATAATAAAATTTATAAGTTCATCATAATAGAATTAAATTTAAGTTAACATATAATTATTATTCTATTATATATATAATTAAAAGGAGTACATATAAATATAATATTGAAATATGAGGAGTTTATATAAAAATATACATACATATTAGATATCGGTTCGGTTTGGTTTGGTTTGATTTGAGGTGTTGAAACCGCAAATCGAACCGAACCGTGCAGTTTGATATTTTTTCGAACCGTAACCGAATCGTTGTCGAACGAAACCAAACCAAACTCGTCAATTTAATTTAATTCGATTCGGCTGTCGATTTGGACGGTTTGGACTTACACACCAACTTCTTCCTTCCCGTTGTTCTTTCTCTTCCCCCTTCTCACAGCCCATCACAATCGAAACCCACCTACTCCCTTTTAAACCCATCGTCCCCTCCTTCTTCTCCCCCTTCTCCCTCTCGATCAATCTCCTCCCCTCAGCCCTCCACCATCTCTTCCTCTACTCGCCTCTAACTCCACCAAACTAGGTTTTTCTCTCTCTCTCTCTCTCTCTCTCTCTCTCCTATAGTTCGATACTCAATGACATCATGAAACAAATTTTCCCGTTGAATTAACTTAGGGCTTGTAATCGCCCTGAAAGGACGAACACATTGAGTCTAACGGCGCCATCAAATGTCGTCGGGAGGGACACCGGACGAGCTTTACCCGACCGGCTATATTCGAATTATGGTGCTATATCGGGTAAGGATTTTTACCCATTTTAAATGAGGGTTAAACCCTTGGATCTGTTTCTGGACCATACACTAATATGAGAAAATTGGCGATGGAGGAAGACGGTGGCGGCACTGATGAAAAGATGCAAGGTCGGCCTTTGTTTCAATGATGTACGAATTCAGTTCCTTTGCGCATTTGCAAAAGCCATGAATCTTGATTTTTTGTTTGAATTGGATGGGTTCGAGAAGTTATGTGTTACTTTTTCAACGGGGGTGCCGGAGGTCCGATCACGTCAGTGACGGTGACGATTGATGGTGGCGGTAGAGATGGTGCCGGTGGTGTTGGAGATGGAGAGCTTTGATTAGTTATTTAGGAGATAATTTAGGATATAATTATGATATAATTAAGGTATTAATTTTAATAATTTTTTTGGGAGATAGTTAGAATATAATTATAATATAATTATGGTATTAATTGTAATTATATATTTTTAGTTAAGGTATAATTTTTAATTAAGATCGAATATAATTAGGTATGATTTTTAATTAAGTTATATTTTTTAATTAAGGTAGAATATAATTAAGTATTTTTAATTAAGATATGATTTTTAATTTAAATATTTTTTAAAATTGTAACCATAATTAGCAATTTAAAATTTTAATTTAATTTAAGTGAAAACATATAATATAATATAAATTTTAAAAAATCAATATTAGTATAAATTTTACAAAAATTAAAATTTAATTTAACAAATTTTAATTTACTATAGTTTATTTTGGAGGAAAATGTTATTAATGTTCTTGAACAAGTTACAAATTTTGCACGTGAGCCCATTTTTGTTAATTTTTGACAAAATTTGTTAAAAATGATCCATTTTACAATAAAAATAAAATATTAGAGCCCAAATTACAAAGGTCGAGACATGGAGTTCGTTTTAGGAGCTCACAAAAATTTTAGGTACTAAAATACGATTATACGTTCTTTTTCTAATTAAAAAGAACAAAAAGGGTATCTTAGTAATTTGGTACTCCTCCTTCACCGATCCCACGGGTGAACTTCCGAACTCTGAACTTGTTCCACTTTTAAGTGTCTAGAACTAGAAGGCATCTTTCCATAAACAATGATTATGTCTAGCGAGGGAAGTAGCTAAAGCCCTTTGGGCAACTTTCTTCAACTTTGAATCCTCCGTTGGGCAAAAAAGTTCAAATAATCGTCACCCACAACAAAGGTAACTTCAAATTTCTCATCATGCTCCCCTAATTCAATTGTTCATCCCTTCTTTCAATTTTGATTCTTACTCGTTCAATTTTTCTGCAGAAGAGTGTATTATCAACATTGTATGCTTCTAAACTACGCAATTTGTATCATTTTAGCCACCCCGCCCCCCAAAAATAAAAGTCTAATTTGATGAATCAAACTTTCGTTTTTACTCATCTATATCTCCAATAAACTTAGGGATTGGAAAAGAGTTCCTCTGTGGTAAGGAAACAATACATTTTTATTTTGGAAAAAGTTCATATCAAATTATGTGGTTTTATGCCGCTTGTGTAAATTTTAGTGTTCAACTTGGGGGGTTAAGTAATAGCCTGATACTTCTATCTATCTATCCATGTGTGCGTGCGTGTGTGTGTGTCTTTGTTAGGGGGGTGTGCATGTGCGTTGCGGTGTTGAGCGTCACCTGAATGCAAGGGATGTAGATGTAATTTGAAGCCTTTTAGTAGTTTTTGTTTTTTGGACATCTGATGCATGCCATTTACCATGGGGTTAAGTAATATCATGCTTGTATTGGCTTGTCATGTGTGCACATTGCTTTTATGCAGGTTGAGCTATAACTTGGGTTTGCATATATTATTGCCACTGAGTTTTATTATTGAACAACTACAATGGATCAGTTGCGAACCACCTCTGCCAATGGGGAGGATAATGTTGGCCTTCCTGATGATTTGCGTTGCAAGAGGTCGGATGGTAAACAGTGGAGATGCACTGCCATGTCCATGCCAGATAAAACAGTTTGTGAAAAGCACTACATCCAGGCAAAGAAGAGGGCTGCAAATTCTGCAATGAGGGCTAATATGAAGAAAGCCAAGAGAAAATCTTTGGATGATAATGATATTTATTTGGAGAGCAAGAGTGATGACATGGATGATTCACCAATTGGGGATTACCCCGCATCAGTTTCAGGGAAGAAGTATAAGGAGAAGGTGTCAAACAGGGAGTCTAGTTATTCACCAGAAACACCTTCAACCAAGGGTTTGTCTCGCGATACTTATAAACTCGATGATGATCTAGAAATTGATGATGCAGAGTACGAAGATAATCCTAGGTCTTACAAAACGCCTCCTTCTGCCGTGGGTTCGTTGAAAAGTAGGTCAGAGAAGACACATGGCGCTAGTGCTACGACGGTCAGTGGAATTTCGTGTATACGTTTATTTCTTATTGATTTAATCAGTATTATCAATTTCTGCAGCCTTGTGGGTCATAAGATATTTTACCTGTTTGTTATTGTAAGCAAAAGTGCTTCTTGCTGTCAAAAGGAAAATAGAATGGAAAGTTTAAGCAGGTCTGCTTCTTAGATACCTAAGCACAGATACAAATTTGGAGAAGTTGAGGTACAGGTATTAAACAGATAGAAGAACCAATGTGTTCAGGTGGCTACCCTGGTGGGGGGAGAATTAGGAATATCTCTAGCAGTAGCTTAATCCTTACAAAGTTTGCACTACAAAAGACGCAACTCATCTAAACCTTAGTCCAATCTGAACAAAGTCGCATAACAAAATATTTTGTCAAATTACTAAGAAATGCACTTGCATATAATTAGATATCAAGAATATAAATAAGAAAAAATCGTCAGAATAAGGAAGAGAAAATCAAATGCAAGTGATTTATCATGGTTCGGCCTTTTAAACCCTAAGCCCTACATCCACTCCCCCAAGCCCTTACTTGAGACTTTGAGTTTCAATGCATCGCGTCTACTGAAACTCAACCTTTTTGGGGTTGAAGTCAAACATCTTACAGTCGAGCCTTCAGAAAAGTTAAATTATGATGAAGTTAACAATAACATCAGTGCAAAAATTTCACAATAGGAGAGTAAATTTGCAAATGAATGTGTAAGGTATAGAGGCTTTCTCAAAAAACTCAGTAAATAATTTTCAACTGCTGGGTTGGCTGAGAGTATAATCATGGAGAACTGCAATAGTGCTTTTTCTTATCACTATTTTCCGTATTCTATCTTAACACACGGATCTTTGATCACTCATGTAACTTCTTTTGATGTTTTGTATTAGTTTTTTTTTATCTTCACATTTTAACTATATTTAAGTAAAATAACCTAGTGAGTCTCTAGCTATCTGGGTATTTAGAGTAGCTCTACAATGTTGGATCACTGATTTATCGGAAAGTAAATTCCATGGACCTTACTTCCCAAATGCTTACTTGATGTAGAACGTCAAAGAAGTGAAGAAGGAACTTAAGGGGGAAAATAGGTACATTTGGTTTCTTCAATATTCTAAGGTGTCATAAGTTAAAATCGTCAACTGATATATAGTTAAACCAATAAACCCTAAAATAAATAATTACAGCCCCCCCCCCCCCCTTCGACTTGGGAAAATTACTATAAAATCCTTAAAACTCTGAAATAGTAAATAAATGACTAAATTAACTGTTCTTTGTATGCTTTCCATGTTAGTATGCCTTCAAGGTTGCACGGCTCTAATTCCCATAATTACTTCAAGAAATTAAGTTCACAGATATCTATAGAAAGACAACCGGTTTAAAGTAAGGGTTACGTGGATAAAAATGGGACTCTTGTTGTGGAAGCAAGTCTGAAAATATTGTACCATGCTATATTCCCTGCTTACCTGAATTATGCCATTACCTTGAATTTGAGAGAAAAGAACAAGAAGAAAGGCATGAAAGAAAATCCTAGAGGTTAATTGACTATAAGTACAAGGCCGCGGTAGGTGCAGTTGTTGAAAACTTGGGTTGCCAAGCATGGAGGTTGGCAGGGAGATCTGACACTTGATTAGTCATGTAAAAGATAAACATAAACCTTTTAGTAATCTGAGAGCAATTCTTTTTTCAGGAAACTTCTGATGGAAGCTCTGATTCTTCGGATGATACCGGTGGACAAACTTGCCATCAGTGCAGCCGGAATGACAGAAACAGGGTTTTCTGGTGCCTCAGATGTGAAAGGAGAGGATACTGTGACCAGTGCATCTCTACTTGGTGTGTTTGATTATTCTGGAGTAAGACACATTTGCACTCCGAATTTTTGCTGATCAGATTTGTTCTTATATTAGGTATTCTGAAATTTCATTGGAAGAGATCCAGAGGATTTGTCCTGCATGTCGTTTTATTTGTACTTGCAAGGCATGCTTACGGGGAGATAACCTGATAAAGGTAGTTATTGACTGCAGATGATTTATTAAAGCACCTTGCATTCCCTTCAGTAGTGGGAAAGATTATTTACTTTTGTATTGCAAGTCTGAAATCATTCGGAGAATGATCATGATGTTTTAAGATGAATGCAGTTAAAGATACGGGATATACCTGGCCAAGAAAAGTTGGAGCATCTCTATTGCCTCTTATCTTCAGTGCTTCCTGTAGTTAAGCAGATCCATTTTGAGCAGTGCTCCGAGCTAGTACTGGAAAGAAGGCTTCGAGGTTAGGTGCTTCTGATGCTGCTATTGTATACTTGAGGCCAAGCTTTTTTAGATCGGAGAGAACTAACATTCCTGCTCATTTTCTCTAGGTAATGGAATAGACCTTGCCAGGACAAAGTTGAAGGCAGATGAGCAGATGTGCTGGTACTGTCAAGACAACAATGATCTTTAGAGTTACTTCCTACTCATGTGGTTTCACTTTTGAGCATTGTTTGTTTATTACTCCTTTCAATCTTAAATAAGCGTCACACTTGACTGGGAACTTAGTATAAGGAGAGTCATTTGACTCCATTATTTCACCTTTTATCCTTGGAAATTTTTGAAAAGATGGTATGAAATAATCTAGCCAAAAAGATAATCTACTAAAAGTACATATAACTATCAAGATGATATATTTAAAGAAAGTGAACACATATTTGTGATCATCCTAGAATGGAATAGTGAACTCTTTTTTGAGATCATAGTGATTATTACGTATTTATCAATAGTTTGCTTTCATAATTTCTTTTCGTGGGAATGGGACACTAGCGGAAATACGACATTTGACCTATGGTTTTAGAACTATATCTTACTGTGATTTGCCTCTGTGCAGTGACTTCTGTAGAATACCTATTATTGATTACCATCGGCACTGCGCGAACTGCTCGTTTGATATATGCCTCAGCTGCTGTCAAGATCTTAGGGACTCATCCACTTGCGGCGTTGAATCAGCGGTAAGAAGTGACACTTCTGGGAGAAAAGGTGACATGGAAACCAAGATGGAGCAAGTGAAACCATCAAGACATAGACTTAATATATCAGAAAAGTTTCCACAATGGGAAGCTAACTCTGATGGCAGTATTCCATGCCCCCCAAAGGAATATGGAGGTTGTGGCTACTCATCCTTAATCCTAAAGCGCATCTTCAAGATGAATTGGGTTGCGAAGCTGGTAAAAAATGTTGAGGAAATGGTTAGTGGCTGTAAGGTGTATGATGATGAGACGCTGCAAAAAAGTGGGTCTATCACCAGCCTCTGCCAATATGCTCACAGAGAGAACATGGATGACAATTTCTTGTACTGTCCGTCCTCCCAAGATATAAAAGAGGAAGGGATCAGGGAATTCAGAAAGCACTGGATCAAGAGCGAACCAGTTATTGTGAGGGAGGTTTGTAATGTCTCATCTATGTTAGGCTGGGATCCCATGGTTATGTGGAGAGGAATTCAAGAGACAACCGATGAGAAAATGGATGACAATAGAACTGTGAAAGCTATAGATTGCTTAGATCGGTCTGAGGTAGGTTTCTAGACAACGTCAGACTCCAAATGATTAACTATAATATTTTTCAAATAATTCCTTCATTGTCTCTGTTTTACATCAACCATGTCTGCTCACTGCTCCTTCCACCCAAATTATATTTTTAGATGTGTCAAGATAAATGTCCAATTGTAAAAAGTCAAGCCAATTTATTGATTGTATTCTACATCAGCTTCATTTGTCAATCATGTTTCAGGGCTATTTCTCAACCTAATTTAAAGCATTATAAACTGTTTCTAAAATCTGTATTTCTTAACTTACTTTGTTCAGGGACTTGCATATGCTCTATAGATTCACATGTGGTTCTCTTTTATTCAAGTTTATGCAAGTCACAAAACTTTACGTTGTATTGTAAGGAATGCTATCTTTTTTAGGTTATGAACTGACACACGTCTCTTGTGGCTTAATATGATGCCAGATTGACATTCCACTTGGTGAGTTCATTAAAGGATATGCAGAGGGTCGAATGCATGTAGATGGTTGGCCACAAATGTTAAAGCTAAAAAATTGGCCATCTCCGAGTGCTTCTGAAGAGTTTCTGCTGTACCAGAGGCCCGAATTTATTAGTAAACTACCATTGCTTGAGTATATCCATTCCAAATGGGGTCTTCTAAATGTTGCTGCGAAATTGCCTCATTACTCCCTGCAGAATGATGTAGGACCGAAGATTTTAATTTCTTATGGGATGAACAAGGAACTTGTTCAAGGTGATTCAGTAACTAGTCTCCATACAAATATGCGTGATGTGGTGAGTTTACCGATTTCTTTTCAGACTCTTTCTCATTATCGTGCCCCAACTACGGAAGACTATATTCGCTATGGTGTAACAGAAGGGAGTTCTTTAGTTTGTGTATGGTTTGATAAGCGTCCATTATTTTTCAGGAATATTGACTACCTAACTAAAGAAGTATTAGTAACTTAGTATCACCAAGTCCTAAAATGGTTTGCTACTGACACTGTGTAAATTATTAGAGCATGTGTTGTAATCAGGTTTTGAGTAATAAATAATATTCTATGCACTTAAGTAGCAAACCAAAATGTTCCAATTTAACATGCACATCAAACAATTGGTCAAATCACTTCTTTTTAAACCTGGTTATGCTGGTCTAGGATCCGACTATTTTAAAGGTTGAGCAATGGTCCAAAAAGGTTTGCTGTATTAGGTTTTCATATGACTTTTTAAAAAATATGGAAAGATTTTCAGTTTCACTTTCTAAGTTTGGAATCATTTTCAAATATCATTTATTAAGCAAAACCTAATTAACCTTTCTTCCTCCCACATATAATCCAACCCAACAGTGTGCTGCTGCCGCTCAAGTTCATACATCCACTCCTTCAGTCGTTATGCTATCTTATCCCCTCCCCTTACTTCTCTACTATGTGATGCCTTCAAACTTTCTCTTGTCTTCTTTTCTTTTGCTGCTCACCCATCTTTCAAATCGTCTCTTCATTTGGGCAAATCATGACAACATTGGATAATCATTGACATGATCTGCCTATCATGCCCGCATGCCATCATTGTTGGAAGTACTATCATAAGCCTGGCATGGAGGCATATTCAACCCTTCGAACACAAAAATTGGGTCAGATCCAGTTTGACTAAATAAATTCAATATTCTCTCGAGAGACTCCACTTCCGCCAATTATTTAGCTATCAAAATCATTCAAACAAAATCAAATCTTCTTGAATTCCCAATTATATGTTTATTTTGAACCCATATATGTATATGTATATATATACATATATATTGCTATTGTTTTAATTCATTTTCTACACTATAGATTTGTATGTGTGTATATAGCTAAAATTTCTTTTCCATATAGTTTATAAGTACATTTCTCGATTTCTGACCTTTTCTTTTTCACAAAGAATCTGATATGCTCATTATATATGAATCAGTCTGTACCCTAAAATGCCAGGAAAAGTCACTTGTAAGTTTTTATGATCCAGAATGGTTGGTTCTGCAGTGGTGTTGCATGTGAAAGACTTGATTGACTTGACTTGACTTTCTAGTTCCAACCTGCAAGTTTTATCCTCTTCCTCACATAAAGCAGTTGAAAATGATCCTCTTGCCTAGGTGCCATATGTACCCATTATCTTGAAAGCAATGATGGCATGCTTGGATCCCTCTCTTCTTGTGGTGTCTACTTATTTCAACTTGCCTTTTCCATACTTTGAGTAATTTGAGTTTCTGTTTCTTATACGATGGCCAGGTATATCTGTTGGTGCATACTTGTGAAGTAAAGGTAAAAGGTTTGGAAAGGATGAAGACCGAGAAAATTCAACCAACTTTTGAAGAAACGGAGGGGAAAATGCTACCAACAGATTCACAAATATGTTTTAGTGTGGGGCGGTCACCTAAATCATCACTTGCTGATAATGAACAGAATGACTTCCAAGCTAGTTCAGATTCAAATAAGGATTGTACAAAGGAAGATCGCGGCATTTGTGCATCTAATAGTATTGTCGAGGAGAAAACTAATATATGCGAAGATTTGAACAGGACTAGTGAAAATACCTTTAGAAAGAGTTGTCCAGGAGCTCTTTGGGATGTCTTCCGGAATCAGGATGTTCCAAAGCTAATTGAATATATGAGGCTCCATTGGGATGAATTTGATTTAACTGACAGCATCTTAACTGATACTGTAAGTTTATTTCATTCGTTTTTTTATGTTGTGGTGCTAAGTTGTAATCTTTTAGTTGTTATTATATATGTTGCTGACTCTAGTATATGAATCCAAGGTGCCACGGCCTCTTTATGATGGGGTAGTATTCCTGAACAGTCATCACAAATTGAGATTGAAGGAAGAATTCAGTAAGTGCAAGCTATAAGTTGTTTTTTTTTCTAATTATTTTTTATATACTTTGGAAGAGGAAGTAGTATGCTCACTTATGATGGGGTAGTATACCATATGCGACTCCTTTTTGCATTTTTGTCTTCCGTTATGCTTTGACTTTCTGTGATCCTGGCTTATGAATGGCTCTTATGTCGGAGTGCTATATGCGCAACCAAATCATTTTCTTATTCCCTCTTCTCTATCGTTGATGGGGTTGATCATTGACTTAAGTTGAGCTGCATGATATGTCCTAAGCAAAGTTACTAGTATTTTTGTACAAATGATTCCTGCCTCCATGCTGCTCAAAAGAATCCACTTTTTATAGGACGACAAGTGCATATCTGAAAGCAAAACAAAACAATAATCTGTTTTATGTGATAAATTCTCAATCTTAAAAAAACTACACGAAAACTATGAATCCAACCTTTTAATGTTTTGTTGAGAAAGTAGGTGGTAAATTTTCAGTCAAAATATAATCAAGTTCAGGGGAAATGTCAACTCAACATTTTACGTGAGGCAGGTTATATTATTTTCAAAAATAACCTCTCAGTATGCAGTTCCTTACTCTCTAAAGATTATTTCAATATCATTTGCAAGATATTTGATTCACTTGGTTGTGTGCTGGAAGGACGGTTTGAACTTGAATCTTCTGAAGCACCCCCACTCTGATGATCTTTTGGGTGTTGGATCACCAGCCTTTTATCCGTTACATGACATCTTCTTGCATTGATGACCAAAAAACTATTCATATCTTGGGTGTTCTTTTCTCACCATATTTAAATTTATACGCACTTATCTTTGACCTTGTACCCATAAGCTCAATCTTTTGGACTTAGATGTTCTTAACATCTGCCGAGTGCTTGTTGATATGACATGTATTTCCACTCTTTCTTAGGTATAGAGCCCTGGTCATTTGAGCAGCATTTGGGAGAAGCTGTATTCATTCCTGCTGGATGTCCTTATCAACTAAGGAATCTTCAGGTGAGTAATTTACGTAAGAGGATTGCCCTAAAGTTTGAATGGAATTCGATAGATATGAGATATCCTTAATTGATGCTTAATATTCAATAAGTTTCTCTGATGGAGATTCATTTAAGGCTTATCCATTAAAGACTTTGGGGGATGGATGATTGCAATGTAGCCAAATGGTGCCATGAACCCTCTGCTTTTGCTCTAGAAGTCTGAGCAACTTCTTATTCTAGTTTGCCTCCCTACTCAGTTTTGCTTTTGCTCCCTTTTTTTTTGTGTTTTTTTTGCTTTTTTTAATGCTTGCTTCTTATAGTGCTTGTACCCATGTGAAAGATTTTTCTATTTGCTTCTGTCTTCCACCTCCAATTTTTTTCACAATGTCTTCTTAACGTGTCCAAGTAGATACCATTTATATAGAAATCATAAGCCCAAGGTCACGATGCACTGAGATTGTTTTCTGCAAGTTTCACTGTCCAATTTGCTGTACACACAGCCAAAAACAATTCCCCAACAAATACTTGTATATCTGTTTTTAGTACACAGGAATTCCCCTGAGACCTGAGCCTCTCCATCCTATTGGATAGCTGAAAGGAAATTACCATATCCAGGGAACTAAAATCGCTGTGTGATTACCAATTCAGCAAAGGCATACCAGGGGCCCACTATTATCGATGCTGGCTTCCAAGCAATTATAAGTCTAAGTGGAAGTGTAATTTTGAAAAGTTTGTTGCTGCAGTAATCCCTTAAGAGATTATTTCAATTTTTCATTAGTTGCTGACTAGCACCGATTATATTTTTGAAGTTTTGCATTCTACTTCATACCCCCATCATCTTACCCCTTCAAGTACAGAGGAATAGAGATGTTAAGATTTTAATCCAGAGAGGTTATTTGTTGTGGCCGGTAAGATGTGGGTTTTACTTGGTTCTATTTTTATCTCCTTCAGATATAGCATAGAGAGGTTCAGGTGGAAACTCAAGTTTGTCATGTCAATATGGGGTATTTTCTGTTCCCTGGTGTATCTGGACCTGAAGGAATTGGAAGTCAGACTGTCAACCTTTTCCAGCCAGCTACTTTGGGACACTGGTTTTTTTGGCTTCTGTGCATGAGAGTGGGACGCAGGGCTCCACTTTCGTGATTCCCAGGGACTGTAACATGTTGATAGCCTAAGTTTTTTCTTGTCTTTCGCTTCTTAGCTGTGACATTTTTTTGCTTTTACTTGTACAAGTAATATGTCAGAAGGATTTCAAGCTCATATTACTGTGATTTTTTTCTCCTTAATCTTGTGTAGTTCTTTTCTTACAAAGAGAGTGCTAAGAGACTATTGATATTTTAAATGAGTATTCTCTGACTAGTTCTAAACCACAATTTTCTTGTGAATTTAGTTTGAACACTAATAGTTGCAGTTTTGCATTCCCAAGAATTACCTATCCAATTCTCTAATCGTTATTATAGTAAATCACCGAGTATTTCCTTTTGCCATCCAATAATTCCAATCCATGTCAGCTGTTCCCGCAGATAAACAACTACTATTTGAAACTTTTTCCATCATATCTTACTTTACGAGCAGATGCCAATCCGATGTACTCTCACCCATTGTCCATTAACATGATTCAGATTGATGGGGGGGTTATAGTATTACAAACATCTCTTTGTACCTTCTTTCTTTATCAATGATATTCTTCTTTTATCCAAAAAATATAGTATTACAAACATCACGACACAATTTTTCGTGCATTATTTTGTATAACTCCCTTCACTCTCTCTCATGCAAGGCTTCTATCCCCGGTGCACAGACTAATATGGAGCCTGATTTTGGAGGTCCCCAATTATATATCTATATTTTCCCTGTAGGGATTCAGTATCGCCTCCATTGTTGTGATGATAATCTTCATAGGTCGAATATGTCCATTCATCTTTTCATGTATCCTTCTTTTATCTCCTATTAATTTCCTCATACTATTAGATGGCGAATTGTCAAGTTCAATCGTCGGCTTTTTTTCTAATCTCTTATAGCTTTAGATCTGCATTGATTTTCCAACTGTTAAACGGAGAGGGCAGTTTGGTTACTAGAACTATGAAAGAAGCTCAATCTGCAAACTGGAATTCTTTTGTAAATATGAGCTCACTTTACTATATCGAATTTACCATTTGGTTAATTTGCTGTTTCTTGTGTTGTAAAATCTGCAGTCGACAGTTCAGTTAGGTCTTGATTTTCTATCTCCTGAAAGTCTGGGGAAGGCTATCAGATTGGCTGAAGAAATTCGTGGTCTTCCCAATGACCATGAGTCAAAGCTCCAAATGTTAGAGGTGAGGCTAAAGCTTTCTATAAAGTTTTTCAGGGCTTTCTTTATGCTTTTCAATCTCGTTTTTTCCATGTTTCTCCCATTTTCTGAGAGGCCCCATTGGAGATTTATCTGCCTGTTTATGCCAAAGATCTTGCTTATTTTACTCCTGGTTCTTGGTGTAGGTGGGCAAGATTTCACTCTATGCAGGAAGTTCAGCTATTAAAGAAGTTCAAAAGCTAGTGCTGGATCCAAAGTAAGCAGATTGTATTAGGTTAATGTTTCAATAGTTACATTGTTTCTGCTTCAAAGGATCAAGAGTTTGTGGGGCTTCTGGTTCAGTATTATTGCCACCTGCACCCCAGACACCCACCCCTCCCTCCCTTAAAAAAAAAAAAAAAAAGAGTTTCAAATATTTGAAATAGTTGTAGTAGTATTATTATCTATCATAAGGGTCTTCTGTTACGGTAGGCCATCTTCGGTTTAAAATCCAGAGCTGACCTATAGTATCTAGTGAAAGTTCATTATCTTCCAAGTTGACACTGAAATATTTGGGTTCGATGAATTACCATGGTTTTATTGGAGTTTTAGATAGCTTGGTCAAGGATATCTCGTTATTTCTGTGGGCGGAGGCTAGCTCAAAAGCTGCATGTTTTAGCAGAAAATAGCAATCAGCTTGTTTTTCGTTACCTTTCCATTCACTGCCCTGACACCCCACAAAAAAGGGGAAAAGAGAAAACGGATTAGCTTGTTTATAACCAGTGTGAATTGCAATATCATGAAGTAGGCTGTACAAATTGTGAATCCTGAAGTCACATTGTCCCGTCCCATTCTTCATTATGATCTATGTCATGTATGTGTTACCTTGCCATCTAGGCTCCTGAAGAGGATCAAGGAAAACCACAAGAACCCCTTTAGTCATTCCTCTTCTGAGTGCCCTAGGCTTTTGGGTTGTTGTCAAATGCGAGTCTTAATTTTATTCAGAAAGCAACTGTTTAAACACATGATGATCATTTAGCATAAGCAATTTTCTTTACATTCCCACTGCAGACTTGGTGCGGAGCTAGGCTTTGAGGATCCAAATCTAACCTCTTTGGTTTCCACAAATCTGGAGAAGATGGTGAAACAAAGACAGATTCCATGCGCGTAAAATACATAAAGCTGTAGCATGAATATGCAAGACTCAGTTTTGCCTTGGTACGTACATCACTGTCTGGTAAGCTGTATGTACATATGTCAGCATCATAATAGTATGTAGTTTGTTGCCTCATAATGTCATGATTCATGAATGACATTGCAACTACACTTGGGAACTGTATAAGAGTAGTTAGTTGACCTGTGAGAGTTTATAGCATTATTCAGTTGAGCAATGATTTGAATCGTGCTCCATCTGAGATTCCTTCTTCTTTTTTTTTTTTCATTTTCTATTTTGTAATCCATTTGTTGGGAATAAAAGTGTCGATTTGGTAGAGTTTTTCATTTGTTCTATAGTTTCTTTTGGATTAAAATTTTTCGTCTTCGGTTTTTTATTTATTTGTTTAAGTGTACGAAAACTCATCCCAAATTGATAGTCCAACTGTAATATATTCTTTGTGTTTGCAAATGCATCAAAGCCATGACGTCCGGTTCTTTGTTTCATCTCAGATGGAATCTGTTCTCTGGCATTTGTTTCTTTTCTGAAAATTGACTGAAGTTTGAGCAGAAAACATTTTTGATACTTATCTTGTACAGTATTTTCCAACATGATGTCTCAAAATGATAATGTTATTCTTACTTTTTATATGAAAACTCCCGTCGTTAAGGTAACTAAAAATTAAAGAGTTACATAATGAGGAGTGCATTTGCCGTGATGGTTTTGGGGTGGCCTCAACACATGATAACTCAAAAGGCTTAATTAACATTGATTGAAAGTCTCGATCAGATAGATGGCTGTCCCATCCAGCCTTACTTGGGCACCTATTCCTCACAAACATAAAAGCGCGAAAACTTGATACCCGCCTAGGCCCGGAAATGAGACAAGAAAGAGATCTGACGCTCACCTTGGCTATCCTTCATATCTTGCGCTCAATCTCAAAATAAAGTTTGAAAAATATTAAAATAGAAAATATATAAATCGTAATAAATTATTAGAAAATGTCTACTTTTTTATTGGTTCAGATTTGTCAAGATTTGCGAAGGTCCATCAAGATCTGTTAAAATTTGTTAATGTCTTGGTTCGCCAAAGCTGTGAAGGTACGCGAGTATCTCACGAACCAATTATAAATTAAATTGAGTTCACATATTTAAGGTTCTACTTGAGCTCGAACAAAATTTAATTCGTGAAAATTTTCGACAAGTTCGACTCAAGTTTACAAATATCCGACCCTTAGACTCATTTACGGGTCTAAATAAAATAAATACTAATAGGATTCATGTTTTGGAAGATCCAACCATGATTTTATAGTATTAAAGAAGGGGAAATTGGACGGTGAGAGAAAGAGTACAAAAAAGAGAAGCAGGCAGTGCTTCACATGATCCCACGCACAAGAAGACAGAACACAACCGAACACTGCTACCTTCCCACCATTGTTTTTATTAATCACTCCCTTGATTGAAGTTTGAACAATTAAAAGTATATTTAGAAATTAGAACCTTAAAGCAAGTCAGAAGATTCCCGCTATTATTCAAGGAAACTAGGAAAAGAAAAAGTCACCACTCACTATACGAATAGTAACACGTAAAATGGCACATACAAAATGATGTAAAAAATCTAATTTCATCTGATCTCTAATTCTCTCTCTATCTATAATACAAGTTAAGAATGTGAAATTCTTCCCAAATGAATAGTACTATTTCAGCACAAATTTTGAGGATCAAACTTTGAGGGAGGGATTGTGATTGGTTAAAAAATATGTTTATGTATGGGTGTATGAGTGTGTGGGGGGACAAAGAATATGTATGGGTGGATGTGTGTTGGAAAGAGAGAGAGGGGTGATGGGGTGTGGGGGAATGTGTAATTTTTTTATTTTTTGACTTAATTAATTAAAAATATAATTTTATTTTTTAATATTATATATAAAATAATATATATTTTTTATAATTAAAAATAGGGTAAACTGCAAGAAAAATCACTCAACTATATCCGTTTTTTTACATTCAGTCATCGAAGTATTTTTTTATTATTTTTCATCACTGAACTTTCATTTTTCTGTTGAAAGGCCATTCCGTTACATTTTGTCGTTAATTGTCCGTTAAATCACTTATTTTGATTTGCAAAATAGTCCAACATATTAAAATTATAATTTGAAAACAAAAGGGTGCATTGTGAAACTTGTAAAATATAAAAATTATATTTATAAAACTTAATAAATAAATTTTAATTTATTAATTATAAACAAAAGGGTGCCTTTTATGTGTTATTTCCCTTCAATTTCCATGGCCACAGCACCACCCCCACCACCATC
>JAOWAN010000001.1:18012688-18023150 GCA_028566635.1 Lobelia cardinalis
TCTCTCTCTCTCTCTCTCTCTCTCTCTCTCTCTCTCTCTCTCTCTCTCTCTCTCTCTCTCTCTCTCTCTCACTTTATCCCACTCTTCACAAAACCAACCCAAAACCCCCCAACAGAAGTTCCGAGTGCAAACACACCCCAAGAGGTTGGAACATCTAACCTGTATTGGATTATCACCATGATAAAAGCCTTTTTTAACTCGATTCTTCACACCCCAAGAGGTTGGAACATCTAGCCTGCATGTATTGGATTATCACCATGATTAAAGCCTTTTTTAACTCGATTCTTGGGGGACAGTTACTTAATACTAAAGATAAAGTTTGATTTTTGGTGGCATGTTATTTTTTAAAAACATGTTTTAGTATAAACACGGCAGCTCAGTTCATATCACCTTGAAGATTTGGCACTTTATTTTGCAAAAGGCTAACTTTACCTAATCTTTAAGGTTGGAGTAGTTATTTTTAGCGAACACTTTATGATGTATTGGATATTTTAGTTTTAAGAGGTTCATCGTTTTATCCAGCAAACTCTTAATCTAATTTTTGTTGTTGTAAGTATAGTGGTAAGGACTCTTTCTGGACATCGTTCCTATTGCACTGCTGTTGAATTCCATCCATTTGGAGAGTTTTTTGCATCTGGTTCCATGGACACCAATTTGAAGATCTGGGATATCAGAAAGAAGGGATGCATTCACACATACAAGGGCCATACTCGAGGAATTAGCAATATTAGATTTACTCCTGATGGCCGTTGGGTTGTCTCTGGTGGACTTGATAATGCCGTAAAGGTAGTACTCCATGAGAATATCTGCTTGATTGTAAGATTTAATACTCGCACTGTGCGCTGAACCTCTATACTGATGGGCAGATTTGGGACTTGACTGCTGGAAAGCTCTTGCATGATTTCAAGTTTCATGAGGGACATATTAGATCAATTGATTTCCATCCCCTTGAGTTTCTTCTAGCGACAGGTGCGTCTGTAATATTAAGAAAGATTTTGCTGTTTTCCTCCACAATCACACATATATTTGCTTGCAATTTCATGTTTATATTCTCTAGCAAACCACCCCCCCACCCCGCAAACCCAACCCCATCCACCACTCAACCAAAATTAAAATTAGTTACTAAATCATGCACACCCAGAAAAAGAATTCGTGAATAAGAAAGTAAATTATAATGTGTTACCTTTCTACGTTCATTATTCTCGTATATGTGAGTTGTGATCCTGAATAGGAAGACTGGGGTCATACTCTCCTGAAGCTGGCACCATTATCTGTTGGTTATATTTACTTTTATACCTCCTATATTCTTTCCTTTTCTGCCACCTGCATCATTTTAACCTTCTATCTTCAATCTATTATAGATATATTGCTTGTTAGTTAAGCATGTACGTCGGATCCTTCCATCTTAATACTCCCTCGGTCCTAATTGAAGTGTTGCTTTCCTTTTTCGGTCGTCCCACTTGAAGGGTTACACTTTCCTTTTTGGGTCATCTCACTTTACTATATTATTACCCTTTTTTAAATTTAAGTGATCAATATGGGCCACACACTTAAAAGGCTTTAATGGAAATTACTCCCTTTCAACTCAATAATTGGCAAGCCTAGTCGAATTGTAACCCTTCAATGGGACGAAGGGAGTAATACGTATCTTTAAGCTAGGACCTCGTCGGATGAGTCTATTGAATGAATCACTATGCAGGTTAAATTTGGAGCAGAGGCCATTCTTTTTCAGAAAATGTTAGTGGCAACTTTAAAGCTCCTTAAAAGAAAATTATGATATGTTATTGATGAAACATCACTTTCAGATGGTTCATGGTGTCAGTTTTTGGTTGCAATGTACTCCCTCCGTTTCACAATAGTTGATGTTTAAGGTTTGATTACATTAACCAAGGAGTGCATTATCTCCCAATTTTCCATTTTTGCTCTTTCTTTACACATGAAGTCTCTTCAAATTCTTCTCTCATTAATTTTTGAGGCATTAATTGCTCCTTAATCTTGAATTGAGATAAAGGGGCAATTTAGGAAAAGTATAGTAAAAATGTGTAAAACATCAACTATTTTGAAACAAATTCTTATTTCCAAGAGGTCAACTATTGTGAAACGGAGGGAGTAACACGATAAGTTTCCCTCTTATACTAACATTGCATTGCATATGGTTGAAAGTGGAACTGATGTTTTCTTTGTCTTGAAACGTAAGAGTGTGCCACATAAGAATATAATCCAAGTAATGACCTCTTTGGGGTATGAGGCAGGGGAAAAGTTGGGTTGGTACTCTTACAACTTATAGCCTCTGTTTCTCAACTATTGTGAAACGGAGGGAGTAACAGGATAAGTTTCCCTCTTATACAAACATTGCATTGCATACGGTTGAAAGTGGAACTGATGTTTTCTTTGTCTTGAAACGTAAGAGTGTGCCACATAAGAATATAATCCAAGTAATGACCTCTTTGGGGTATGAGGCAGGGGAAAAGTTGGGTTGGTACTCTTACAACTTATAGCCTCTGTTTCTCAATCTTCCTTGATCTTTGGTTGTTTGTCCGACTCAGTATAACCCAGATTTCATGACAGATACCAGCAGAACAACTATTTCATTTTACATCATTTGAATGCACTGAATCAACATTATGTTCTTTGATGAGATAATGTTTTCCATTTAATTAGAAGATTCTATGGCTAGTGAAATTGATGATAATTAGATTTATTTCTATGCATTTCAATGACCTAACTCTATTGATGTAATAAAAGCTTTATATGATAATAACGGAATTAAAGAATAATTTTATGACTATCAAAATGCGTTTAATCAAATGGAAGAAAGTTTAGTAGACTTCTTAAAAACAAACATGCCGAGACATCATTTAGTCACTGGATATGGACTTACTACTTAGCATATATCATTTGTTTCAGATTTGTTCATAAACTTTTTGAACAAGTATTCACTGGAATTTTCATTTTCTCTTCCTATACCCATGTGCTCGATCCTTATTCAGATATAGTTTAGGTGGTTCCACGGAATCCACATTGCTGGTTATTCAGTTGTCATAGGATTGATTCTAACTTATAAATTTATTAGCTGGTTCAGTTATGTTGACTGTGTCCTTCCTTCCCTCAGTAACCTAGAAGCAAACGCGAACCTTTCATCAGAATTTGTTGGAGAATAGAGAACCTCACGGGGACTAAACCCATTCATTAGAACTTCCTTACCTTTTTTATTATTTTATATTTACTTGAATAAGCTTTGGCAGTTTTGCATCGATTTTAGTTGTTCTGGTTGTAAGAGGATTTTAGTACCAATATAGAACTGGAGGGAGGTCAGAGTGAGTTACAAATTCCCTATCAATTATTGGATTACTACACTAAGGCCATTATACTACCGTAAGAAACTCCTCATTTGCTATCATTTGAGCCTTTTTGTTCATTCTGGAAGTCAACTAATCTACACAAAAGCAAATTCGTTTACAATATATGTACATTACAATGGAGCAAAAACTTTCAACTCCGACTACTGTGTGGTTGTATTCAAGTAAATCAACATTGTTCTTTTATTAATGTTATTGCTTCGATTCTTGCTGTTATTATTGTTCTGTATAACCTGAAAAAACAGTGAAAGTCAGACAGTTTGACCATTTGGGGAGAGGAGTAATTATTTCCAATCAGGACAGGTTTCTGTTATGCGGTGTGAGCAAATCAGTGGTTCAGCATTTTTCGTAGAAGTGAAATTTTGTTCAATAATTTTGACAAAAATTTAGTCACTAATTCTCCACTTTTCGTTTTCTGATGTCAAGTTTTTTGTACGCTGTCAACATGCTTAGTATGTGCACTTGCCTATCTTAGAAATAGCTATCACAATGTTTGTTTAGATTTACTAACACACTTTATTTCCAGGTTCAGCGGACAGAACTGTTAAATTTTGGGATTTGGAAACCTTTGAATTGATTGGATCAACCAGACCCGAGGTACAAGAACTCGTGTACACCCACCTTTTAGATAGTTGTCAGATATCTGAATACTTTCCCCCTTTGGGTTTTTATGAAAGTTTAGGAAGTTTACCCAATGGAACTTTTTGTAGCACATTTGCATTATAAACATATCTGAATAGTGCACATTTGGACATGATGGTTGGCAAAGATAAATTTGATAACCTCATCTGAGAAGTGCATTCGTTTCGGGACACAGTTTTTTTCCTTTCAGAGAGTGGCTCATTTTGGGACGGAGGGAGTGTCCGATTTTGGAAGTCCTACTAAGTCCTATATTCAACTGATACCCTATCCTTGGCCAGATACTTGGGCTTTGTGTATCAAGTGGAAATCGTACTACTTTGGATGGGAGATAATATTGTGAAGTTTTTATGCATCCTTAATGGAAAATTTGTTTGCTTAGCTAGAGTTTGCCAAATTTTTATTTAAAATTCTGCAATACGAACATCAGATTAATGCCCACAACTCATTTTTTGCTCAGTTATATCCCTTCCTAGAAATGTTAAATGAAACCCTGCTCTAATCTCCATCCTATCTTGAAAAAGATCTCATTTTAAATCTTGGATTCTAATTTTTTGTTCCCTCAATCAAGTTATCCAAAAAGAAGAAGAAAAAAGTAGTTGCATCTAAACCAATGGAATGATTTCTGTGTTTTCCCAGGGTACAGGAGTACGATCAATTACCTTTCACCCAGATGGTAGAACTCTCTTTTGTGGATTGGATGGAAGTTTAAAGGTTTGTTTTTCCATTGGAAGCTCTTGAGGTTAATTTCTGAATAGGAGTCATCTCACATCCTTGCCCCCCTTGAACTGCAGGTGTATTCATGGGAGCCTGTAATTTCTCATGATGCTGTTGATATGGGATGGTCAACTTTGGGCGACCTCGGTATCCATAATGGAAAACTCTTGGGGTGCTCATATTACCAGAATTCTGTTGGAGTTTGGGTGGCAGATGTTTCGGTAGCTACCTTTATATACCTTACCAAAAAAAAGCTACCTTTATATTGTTCTGCTCCACTTGTTGAAATTTTGTTGTGTATACACGTCTTCTGTGATCATATGTGCTAATTAAGAATTTTGTGTTTTTGTTATAATACTTGGAATGCAACTGCATTGTTTCTTTGTGAAAACCTTCGAATTTTGTGATCTTCTTCTTCTTCCTTTTTTTTGGCAATGATGTATTTGTTATTTTGTTTGTGTCAGCTTATTGAGCCATATAAGGATAGCTCGATAGCTGATCAAAACAGTCACCCGAAGCAGAAAAATGCTCTCCAGGAATGTTTATTGGAGAGGGTTGAAAGCCACAGAAGGTCTACTTCAAATTTGCGCAGCATGTCTCCAGATTATGATACTAAAGAAATAAAGAATATATATGTTGACTGTAAGTAGTGATCTTTGCTTTTCTTATCAAAGTTACTGACCTGATGGGTTGCACTTGTTTGGATGACCATCTATGCATGTATAATTCTCATACGTTTGCTATAGCTAGCACCCGAAGGTTAGGAACACGATGATCTTCCCCTATATAATGTGCACTAGTTTGACTTCACGTGCCTTGCACATGTGTGCTGGTATCAAAGGCTGGACTTCCACTGCAGTTAAGCTGAATTTTTATGTTGAGTACCGCTATTGTGACATATATCAGTAAGAATTTACTGTAATATTATTTTGTACTCCTTCCAATCTTAATTAAAGTGTCCACTTTGAATTGACTCATTATGTAGGAAGGTAGTTTGACTATAGGACTCCTACCGTCCCAAAATTAATGTCCTATGTTTTTTTTACTTCTTGTCAACAAAATTCAACTTGGCCATATTTTTATGAAAAATGATTTGTTATTGCGAATTTATAAAAGTTGTGATAGTTCACTTCATATTCTTTCAAATGTTGAACTTTTAGACTTTAAAACTTATATTTTAAATAATCGGTCAATTATGTTTGAATTTGACTTGGGAAAAAGGAAGGAGGGCATTTTTTTTGGGACGGAGGAAGTAAAATAATAGAACTAGGGATTGCGAAATTTCTGTATGGGGTCCATAGGCAACTAGTGGATGTAAATCTTCTTTTGTTTCCAGAAAAAGAAAAGCCGATACTTTTTACGGTATCATTCCATAAAAGAACAGAAAGACAAGATCGAATGGGCTATTTCTTTTTCCCCAGGGCTCCACACGAGTAGGTGCAAGAGTTTTAAATTGTCCTGTTAAGTGGAATGCTCAAATAATTTGTATGGATCCGCATATAGGGAAAAATACTATGGAAACAGATGATTTTCAACATGAACTTATCTATTCTTATGGTTAGGACACGGTCCTTATAAATCAATGTTCATGGAAAATCTACACACAAAAGATTATCATGCTTTCTAATAATTGGAAATAGATATGTATTCTTGTCATTTATGATCACGTGAAAGTACATTACAATAAATTAGTCTTGAAGGGACTAAACACACATGCACTTTCTGTTTGGAGGAGAAAAAAAAAAAGGCAAAATGTAACTGTTTACCAGCATCTCTTATTTATTTGGAAGTCAAGGAATGACATACGGAATAACATTCAGTTGTAACCATTTGAAAAAGTATAAACTATCAGGCAAACATAATGTAAGAAGCTACAGGAAGGATTTGATCTTTGCTCAGCTACATCAATCCATTTATTGATCTTATGAAGAATTTGGCTGTCATTACTTTAAATTAATTCTCCATAGTTTGAGCACTAATAATTCCGATCGCTAGATTTGGAAGTACCCAATTCCATCACCAGGAAAGAGAAGGAGGGTCTCTATACCACCTAGTATTTCTTCCCTTTCTTTTGTAGAGCAGGTGCTGAGCCTGAGGAATTCACAGAGTTAGATGACTCTTATTTGATAGGATTATTCAAGTCTATCATGGATGTGAGTAGCGAGAATGCAAGAGAGTGTGCCTGGGAATCCCATCTTTGCGCTTTCTCTCAATTTCACTCTCTTGATCTTTCTTGTTTGAGCTAGTATGTACTGTTCGGGCTTGCTTCAACCTAGGAACGAAGTAACTCGAGCTAAACGAGTTTTGACTTATCCACTAAACTATGTCCTTATCCATATAAGAATCTCCAAAACTTGATCCACACTTCACTGTTAATAAATAAGTTCTTTTAGGACTCCATGCAACTTATTCTCTTCTTGGAGGATTCCAAAAAGACACAAGGAGCATATTTTTAGATAAATTAATGCCCCGAACTATCATTTATCAATACTGAGGTCTTCAGGTGGTGTTATTTCGTTGTCTACTGAAAAAGGTTTTATCTTAGGAGGGAAAAAACAATGTAAGGAATATTCATCCTTAGTAACAGTGAACTTTTTATTGGACTGAGAATTTGTACCCATAAGGCTAGTCATGGTTTAGGAAATAGTTTAGCTTAGGTGAAGCTCTCATACTTCAAATGGAAGGTGCTGTAAAGGGTGAGATATGCATTGTTCTTCTTTGAACAACCACGATTTTGTTCTTCTATTTTTCGTGACAGCCATGACTAAGGTTCGTTCGGATAGATGTTTTTTAATTTGGTTTTGTGATGTTTGCAATGATTAGGGTAAAAACTAAAAAGAAAGTGAGAGATAGATATAAAAGGTACGGGGTCAATGAAAGAGAATGTCAAAAAATCCAAATCATGTGATGTTAATGCTTGGCTGAACGGACCCTACGTACTTTGGGCTTGCTTGAGCTGATAACAGCTTCCCAATACTAGGTTGGCTGTTTTACTTCTATCTAAACTTGGAGAACCAGATCAATCCAACTTATGGTCTTAGAAGTTGAAACTCATCAATCTTCAAACAGCAATTTCAAATAGGAGTATATGTAAGCGTAACTTTCAAATAAGACCAATTATTACATTAATTTCCAATCTTTAATCTGCAATCCTTTAGGATTTCCATCTTTATTATTTTCGTCGATGTTTGTGTATTATCGTTTAAGCATTCGTTTGTAAAACCGTGACAGATTGAAGTTCAGTTTCAAGCTGGAATTGTGTTTACAATTTGTCAATAGACATAACAATACATGGTCCTGAAAAAGGTTAACCACCTTAGTTTTATGGCTTCTTGTTGGTTCTTATTTGGACAAGAGAGATCTTCCTTCTCACCGCAAATTCTGGCTTCTTAAATGATGCATGCTTGCCTCCCACTTTATGATTCTTCTTTTTCACTAACCTATGATTTTCTGCTGCATGTAAATCTGCAGGTGGGACTCCTATCACCTCTAGAAAAGATGAATCTTCACCAGAAAGTACAAACCTGTCTGATTCCAAGGAGATCTCTGAATTGACGACCACAAAGCAGGTTCCATTAGTTGGCATGCATGCTAAAAGTAGTGTGCTGGACAACAGAAAATCCTTTGCAGTGCCTATTGTTGTGCCTCGTGAGAGTTCTGACCAGATAGACCTGGCCAAGTTTAGGAGAGAGTCTATCGCCTGTGGAAGGGGCGGCATTGCTACACTAGTTAAGCCACCTCATGCGAGGAGGCCATCCAGTACTAAATTAGATCTGGAGAGGCTATCAGCCTCTGTGGAATCTTTGTCTTTCGAAACTGTTACTAGTGCTTTAAACTCTACAGTGAGTCCGAATTTCAAGAGTACACTCTCAGTGGATGCTTCACCTACAGAATCTTCCGATGAAAAATTTCCAATCATTATGAGTTCTGCGGAGAAGTTCGAAAATCTTTCATCTCCAAGGACTCCTTCCAATCAGGGAAACTGTTAAGTACATGCTTTACTTCCTTATCACTGCATGTTACTTTTTGAGGTTCTGTTTTCTGGTGCTTTTTATTTTACCTGCTGACTTATGCATGTCATATTCTGTTTCGTCTTTCTTGGCCAAGTGTTGTCATTTCTGCTTTTTCATATCTAGTCTAAACTCGGCAGTCCTGTATATCTCACCGCAACATTGAAGAATTGATCAAAAGTTTGGTTTTTGTATTTTACTTCATGGAAAGCCCTTTTGGCTGAACAATCACCACACATCTTCTAGCACCTTAAGAATTTCTAATACCTTCTTTTGCAGTCGATGCCTTATAGCATTCACCCTTCTTTTATAGTCGATACCCTATAGCATTCACCTTCTTTTACAGCCGATGCCTATAGCATTCATTTGCCACTTGCCTTTCCCGATTCTCCTCTTGACTAGCATGCCATATTTTTATCCGTATTGTAGCTACACTGCATGTTATTGTTTAATTATTAAAAAACCTGTAATTAGTCATGATGGTTCTTGTTGGTCCACAAATGGCAATAAATAGGCTAGAGGGAGGGTGGATAGCCTATAAAAACTTTTTCGAAAGTTTTAAGGTTAAGTCTGCTTTATCAGATTTCTAGACAAGTTAAACTTTTCTAGGGCAGCGGAGTAAAACAGCAGATTTACAACTACTAGTTTATAAAACCTTTGAAAACAGTTGAGTAAAGCACAGAGCGAGTTTTGAAATAAAAGTGATCTTTGCAACAGTGTAACAGAACAACAGGGTTAGTGAGCAGTTTATATAAAACGACAAGAAAAAGGGACAGCGATTGTGGAGTGGTTCACAGTGTTAAAGAACTGTTACATCCACTACCTGGTCATTCCAGGATTTGCTAATCATGTTTACGGTAGAATATTGGAGTTACAGAAGAGGCTAAGTTTGTGTGTGATGCTTATGAACAACTGCCTCGCATGGAGATCTATACTAAAATCTAGTTTGCTAATCTAATGACCTGTGTATGAGTGTTTAAGAAAGAAATCTAATCTATGTGACTCTCTAGTGTAATCAGACTTTGAGCTTTTACAATGAAATGAAGTAACCTCTCCTAAAGTCTGATATAGCACCCTAAGATTACAGATCTAAGTATGTAGGAATTACAAGATTGGATATGAAAATCTTCTAAGAAGGATAAACAGCTCTTTGAAGAATATTTCTTGGAGTGTATCTCCTAATGTCTGATATAGCACCCTAAGATTACAGATCTAAGTATTTAGGAATTACAAGATTGGATATGAAAATCTTCTAAGAAGGATAAACAGCTCTTTGAAGAATATTTCTTGGAGTGTCTCTCTCTATGAATGTCTTGAATGCTCAACCTTCAAATGTTGAATCTTCAAAGGCTTTTATAGCGGAGAAGATCTTTTTGTCCATTGGGAATCCCACTGAGAGAGGCAAAAAAGTTGATATTTGGCATTAAATGCAAAGAGCTGTTGAGCTCGACTTTTCTAACTGGAAGGACAGTATGGCTGCACCTATACCGCCCGCTTTCCCTCTAATTCCTGTAAAGCTAGAAGTGGGTATACCGCAGGTGTGTGTCGGTAAAAGGTATGAGTGTACTATGATAAGATAAGAGCAAGAGGGCCACGTGATAAGTCATGATAGGGGCAATTGGTATATCGTGTGCCTAGGCATACCTAGCAAGGTATGCCAATTTTATTCACAAATGTACATAAATTTTATGAATTATGTACATACTATAAATATGAAATGCACATGAGTTATTTGAT
>JAOWAN010000001.1:18023250-18038659 GCA_028566635.1 Lobelia cardinalis
TGTATATAATTTATAAACTTTATGTACAAAATGGGCATACCTTGCTAGGTATGCCTAGGCACACAATATAATTTGCCTGATAGGGGACCCTGGATCGCTGAATAAAGTCCTTCGACTTTTGTCCATTGGTCACAGCTATGTTCAAATTATATCTAGCACAAATATATAAATAATTTCAAATACTTAACGCACGGGAAAGAGTCAGAAGCAAGTTTGCTGTTTCAGCGACCTTTGCCGGGACTATAGGAGTTCATGAGCAGGCGTTAAAAACTTAAGGGTTTCTATAGGATGCTAGCTAAGGTTGATCCTATAAACTAAGGGATAATAGTGAAAGTAGCTTATGGGCCAATGTGGGATGGGATCTAGTAAATCTAAAGATCGACTGGATTTTAATAGATGAGCTAACAAGTTCTTTTATCAGGTAGATTTAGGGGTTTAATTTTTTCCCTTATTCACATGAGGTTCTGGGCACAGTGATTTCCTCAGAAGATGTGGAAATGCTACTTTGGGCTCTTGCGAAGAAGGTTTTTTGTCATATATCAAACCTGTGACTATGATCACCCTAAACGTACTTTTGCACCATGGCTCGCCATATATATTCTCAGAATGAAAAACAAGGAAAGCAGATATTGCTACATATGATTTAACCATCATGTGTTATGGAACATGATAGTTGTCAGCTTGGTACATAACCCGTGGTCAGTTATTTGTTCTATGCAAATAGATTTCTCCTCTTTGTTTGGCATGTGTATTTTTTCTCCTAAACATTGTCTAATTCCATGCTTTTTGGTTTGCTAGTGGTGGGCTTGGGAAATGGCACGATTTGTATGTGAATATTGGTTTGTAATTGTTCTTTTCTGATTCTAACTAAAGCAATAAAAACAAATGACATGTTGGCTCGTTTTTGGTTTCAGTATTTTGGATATTTTGGCGTATCTATGTTTCCTGTAAGGAGAAGACATTGATAGCGTGTTGGCTCTATAACTTGCATAGATCCAGAAGTTCAATTTCTTATTTCGGTTATTATAATTGATAAATGGAAGCTGGATACTTTTCGTATCTTATGATTGTCTTCAATCACATTCATAAAATACTAAACAACCGAAACTTAATTTTCTAAGTTGATTGGAACCGATGTGTCAAGCACGTGAATTGGTCAATCTGTGATATAACAAGTGATGTTATCTTGATCAATCACATGCTTGATCGTTTTGTTCATATATCTCTCATATATGCATAAAACTTCTAGTTAAAATATTGATTGTTTTGTCATTATTTCTCAGGTGACGAGTCTCATGATCTGAGCAAGGGGACAAAATCTGTCAAATATGTCAATGGAGGTAGTTTTCAAATATTATTGTGTTGTGTGAAGGAAATTAAGAATATACTATGATTCTTACCATGATTCTATTTTCACAGTGGCAGTTGTCCATGGAAGAACTCGCAGTCTGGTGGAGAGGTTTGAAAAGAGGGAACAGCTAAATACCAATGAATGTCAGGCAACTGATGTTGTTCCTCAAGCCATACCCGATACCGCGAAAACTTCTATCGTTCCAGTAGGACAGACACTTAATACAGCTGATGTTGTAGTTGAATCTAAAATGTCCCCCATTCGAGCAGTTGTGGAACCTGATATGGCCTCTCATGAAGTAACTGAAGCTAAAACATCCCCCATGCTGGTAGAACGTAGACCTGATACAGCCCTTCATGTTGAATCTAAAACACACCCCACGTCTGTAGAAAGGAGACCTGATACGGCCCCTCATGTTGTAGTTCATGCTAAAGCAAGCCCCATGCAGGTACAAAGACCTGATACACCGCCTAATGCAGTGCTTCAAGCTAGATCATCCCCTGTGCAGTTAGTAAGGAAACCTGATATGACCCCTCACATAGTAACAGAGAAAGCTAAAATTCTCTCCCCTGTAGTACAGATACCTGACACGGCTGCTCAAGTTGTTCGTGAGAAAGTTCAAACACCCCCAATGCGGGTTGTGCGGACACCTGATGCAATCCCTAATATAGTACCCGAGAAAGCTAGAGCCTCCCGTACGAGGGTTACACGGACACTTGATACAGTCCCGCGTACACAACGTGTTAAAGCTAAGGCTTCCCCAACAGTGGTAGTACGAATGCCTGATACTGTCCCACATATAGTACCTGAGAAGGTGAAAACCTCCCCCATGGTGGTAGTAGAGATGCCAGATACTGTTCCTCATGCAATGCATGAAAAAGCTAAAACTCCCCCTGTGCAGGTACGCTTTATCTCTTCTATTTTAATCTTAGCATACGTGGGCAGAAGATTTCACCTTCATGTTTGATTTGATACGGAAGATTGATATCATTTATTGTAGTAATAAGTAAATATGGTGTGGCATAGAAACAACGAAGCATTAAGTAGGTGACACCAATGATGTGTGCATACAGTATTTCCAACTCCATTACCTAAGTTCTAATCCACCAAAGGTCAAACGTATATCAGTTGCACGGATGCATTGCCGGCAGCCTCCTGGCTATATATCAGGCAGTGTACCATGATTGTCTATATTTATATTGAAAGCAGGTTTCTCTTGGGGTGTACCAAAATAAGTATCACTTTTGAAACATTCCTTTTTTGGAGCTAAAAGAAAGAATTGCTATTTGACTCCGACCTGTTCTAAAAAGTGGGAGTCCTCCTCAAGGCAGAATATGGCAAGAGTTTGTAGTTCTATAGTTTTTTTCTTCTACGAAATTTTGTAGTTCCATTTTTTTCTTTTACGAGATTGCATTGCTTTCTGTACTTTTTCACCAGATTGCACTGCATTCTTTTTTCTTCCACGAGATTTATGAAGTTTAATTGCATTAAAGGCTTTTTCTCGAAATTCACCCAGTGGAATAGAATCACAAAGCATTAAGTAGGTGACACCAATGATGTGCACATACAGTATTTCCAACTCTATTACTTCGAAGTTCTAATCCACCAAAGGTCAAACGTATACCAATTGCAAGCATGCATGCATTGCCGGCAGCCTCCTGGCTATATATTAGGCAGTGTAACATGTTCGTTTATATTTATATATTGAAAAGAAGGTTATTCATGGGGTGTTCCAAAATAATTATCCACGTCGGAAACATTCCTTTTTTGGAGCTAAAAGAAAGAGGTATACACAAGCGGTAATAAGTAAATATTGTATGGCATAGAATCAACAAAGCCTTAAGTAGGTGACACCAATGATGTGCGCCTACAGTATTTCCAACTCAATTACTTCCAAGTTCTAATCCACCAAAGGTCAAACGTATAACAATTGCAAGCATGCATTGCCGGCAGCCTACTGGCTATATATTAGGCAGTGTACCATGTTTGTGTATATTTATATTGAAAGCAGGTTTCTCCTGGGTTGCTCCAAAATAAGTATCCACTTTTGGAACATTCCAATTTTGGAGCTAAAAGAAAGAGTTATACACAAGTTTTTGATGGATCCACAGCCAAACTCTTTCTATTCACACATTTATAAGTCAAATAAATCCTAAAACTATGAGCCAACACTTATTTTGGAACAGAGGGAGTATATGTCTTGGACTGTTAAAAGGCAAGTATCAACTGGAATTAGTGAACGTGAATTGACCTGTGGGGATTACTTTATGTATTGGCTGATAGAAAGATCATATGTTTCAAAAACGTAAAATTTTGGGACCGACTCCTTCTGACCTCATCATTATAGTATGAGTTGTTCCATCAGCTGATGGCTTGTTGACTAATCATAACTGTTTTGAGATTTATGTAGATTTGCACTATGTGATCTCACATGTTTTTAGAATTTATAATTAATTTTTGGCGATACTGAACGTCTTGTTCATTGGTGTTACATTCTTAAGTTTTAGGAATTGTAATTCCAGGATTTTTCTTCAGATCGTACGAGAGTGACACTTTAAAGTGATATTTTAGTTAATTCATTATTTATCAGGATTCTTTTTCTATTTGTTGTTTCTCTGTTTTTTCCTGAGTTGCTCGGTTGCATCACCATAAAAAAAGTCGAGATATGGAATAGTAAACTGCTCCCTTTTGGATAATTTATAGTCAGATATGAAGGTATTATTGCTTCAGCTCAGTGTGGCTTCACGTTAAGCAATGTAACGGTGGCTTTTATGAAATAATTTTTATGCAGACATTTGCTTTTTACCCTGAAGATGAAGGTGTCAGGCTAGCTCCATTCTTTGTACCTGTTTGGCCATGGTTAAATTTTGAAACTTTTCGAGTTTGGTTTAATGCTGATTAGTATAAAGTAAGAGAGAGTAATTGAGGAAAGTGTTGGGCCCAAAGAGGGAGAAAGTGAATCAAGAGAGAATGAAAAACCTGTGCATGGTGATAATTCGCGGACCTGGCAGAACACACAGAGAGAGAGAGAGAGAGAGAGAGAGAGAGAGAGAGAGAGAGAGAGTCTGCTACAAAATTTGTCACGCTGCTGATAAATCCTTCCTTTCCCATCCCTCTAATAATTATGATTTGTGACTGAGCAGTGAAAATATATACATATTACAATTTGCTGTACGCGATAGTTTTCTGAGTGCTGAAATTTATAAATATACCTTTGCATTCAAATGATGAAAATGTTGTCGACTACATAATATATTCACATAACTTGTTTCTGTTTCACTCTCTTATGAACTTATTTTGACATTTGGTATAATGCAAATTGCAAAGTGACAATTCTGAATTGGCAACTCAACAGGATGACTATCATCAAATCACTCCGAGGGGCTTGACATCTAAGAGTGACGATGATGTTATCGAGGACTTGATGGAAAATCATGATGTGCTAATTAGTAATCTTCGGTCCCGCCTAACAAAGCTACAAGTAAGTGTTGGCTGGTTCATCCACATCATTGTATTTTATGTGTTTGTTTTGGCTTTTTTAGCTCCTTGCTCCAATTTGGGTCATCTTTTCTCATGTTGCCTGTTAATTCTTTTATAAAGCTTGGCCAAATTGCATCAAGTAAATATTATTACCTGACTTATGGATTTTTGTAAAGGACTTACTCCCTTCGTTCTGGACAAAAGGTTCATACAGAAAGTCAAATATATTAATTTTGTACGTTGCGATGCTGTATCTTTTATAATACGCGTAGAAACTATAACATTTCGAACGATAAAGAAAAAATTCGGGAAAAAACCAAATATTTATAGTTTAATTTTTAAAGTAGACTCTAAGTGAAACAACAAAAAAAGTAAAAAACTGTGGACTCTTTGCCTGGAATGGGGGGAGTAATTTACAACAAATCCTAAATCACTTCAAAGTTCAAAATACTTTCATAGCTCCTGAATCTGGCATTAACAAGCATGATTGCTATGATTTATGTCACAGAAACTTTACTTCCTCTTGTCGGAAAATTGTGTTAGCCTGCTTAAAGTTCATTTTATTTGGCCTTGCAGGTGGTACGACATTTTTGGGAAAGGAATGACATGAAGGGTGCGATAAATGCCTTACAAAAGTTGCCTGATCATTCTGTAAGTGCTTATTGTATGACTAGGGCAGCTCGTCGATTCCTGAGTGCCCTGCTAGGAATTGCTATTCTACATGTCTTCGTGTCTTTAAAATAATTCTTGCTAATGTAGGTACAAGCAGACGTGATCAGTGTTCTGTTGGAAAAGATGGAAGCCCTCACGTTAGATCTTTTCTCCTGCTTGCTGCCTGTGCTGTTGGGTTTACTCGAGAGCAACACAGAAAGGTAATTGTTTTATGAACAAATAGCAGGCTTAGGAAGTTGGAGGGTGAAAAACAGAGTGTTGCACGAGTCCTAATAAAGTGAACCCTGTGTTTGTGGGACATCTAAGAAACTGACACAGCATACTACCAAGCTCTGATGCATACTGGATTCTGTCAACCTCTACAAGTTATCATCTCAGAAAAGTTACTTTAATACCATTGTGATTTCTGAAACTGAACTGAAAATTTCTGATCCTTGAAAATTTTAGCATTAATATTTTCCGTGTGTATCAAAAATCCCTAGGAAAATCCTACAATCCTGCCAACCACAGCACACCAGAATGAGAAACACCTTTTTCTGGGAAATGAGGGAGGAAAAATGAAAATCGTTCAGCATGAACATTATAGTATTAGTACCCCTAACTGGAGATACAAGCATCTTTGCAGATATGGCTAGTACAGAATTGGTCAATTCGCGCAGCTACTTCCATCATGTTAACATTCATACACAATTTATTAATGGGCGTGACTGCCTCTTCAGAGCATACTGATTTGTGTCCTTTAATGACACTTACCAAAGAGAAATTTTCAATTTGAACAAATTAAAGGAAAGCTTTATTTCAAGGGAAGAAGGTGCTCCTACATTAAAAAGTAGTCCTTGCGTAATGCTTAATTTGAAAAACATCTCTAACATTATGATTAATGTGGATCCAGTCTATCTGCCTCTCTCTCTCTCTCTCTCTCTCTCTCTCTCTGTGATGCCTTAAAATTGATATGATGGATAATACAATGCTGTTTTTCAAATGTACAGGCATACGAACATATCATTGGAAATGCTACTAAAGTTAGTTGCCGTCTTTGGACCAGTTATCAACTCAACTGTTTCAGCACCTCCAGCTGTAGGTGTTGATCTCCATGCAGAGAAAAGGTATCATGAAATTCGGGCTGCGTTTGCTTTACTGTTTCTTTTATAAGAGGACTGTCCTAAGTTTGTCGCACGCTGACCTAAAACTGGAACGTTTTTTAACACAGACTTGAATGCTGCAATTTCTGCTTTATGCAGCTCCAGAAGATTCAGAATAGTCTTCCTGCTGTTGTAAGGTAAATTTCTGGCTTGAGTTGCAACATTATGGAAAGTTTATAAGATATGGAGATGCATTGGAACTTGTTAAGTGCTTTCATGGAGCTCTCTCTCTCTCTCTCTCTCTCTCTCTCTCTCTCTCTCTCACACACACACACACACACACGCACTGATTTTCTTTTATTGAGGTTCAGAATGGCATTCGAGAGACCTAGTAATAATCCCCAAGCTCCTAAAAGTTCTCTTTCCTGACATGATGCAGTTGATATTAGGGCTGTGAAAAAAAACCCAAACCGACGAAAATAAAACCGAACCAAATATTTGGTTTGGTTTTGGTTTTAAAAATGTTAAAAATCGAAAAATTGGGTTGGTTGCGATTTTGAGGATATTTTGATCTTCCAAAAGAACCAAAACCGAGGATGTATATTTTTGCATACCTACTAACAATCTAACATAGGTATAAATATTATGTATGATGCTATATATTGTGTATTTAAAGTTTGAAAAACTTTCATCAATTTGTATTTTTGCTACTTATAATTAGTAATTTTTGTATTTCAATTATAGGCATTGCCAAATTTGCTTAAAAAGTAATAATTTTTAGTTTAAAAGGTTAAATATTCACAAAATTTGTTCAAATCCAAAAAAATAATCAAACCGAACCGAAAATATGAAAACCGACTATTCAATTTATATGAGGATTGAGTTGGTTATGGTTTAGAAATTTTTAGAAACCGATAAATTGGTTTGGTTGCGGTTTTAGTCAAAAGTGCGTAAACCGAACATTGAACACCCCTAGTTGGTTTATTATTAAAATTGTGTTCTTACTTCAACTACTCGAGAGTTTTGGGTTGCAACAGAAAACTGATTTCTTATACCCTTGTGGTGCTTGTAGGAGGGGTGGTCTGCTAGCAAAATGTGCTCGAGAATTGAATCTAGTGCTTCAGCAGTCGTGATCTTCCTTCCCAGCCACATTCCAGTTCAATAGAAGAGTGAGAAAGTGGCTTGTTTATTACCCCCTGACAAGCCTCGTACAAAAGAAACCCTTTTACATAAAGAACCACACAATTTTGTCAAGTGAATTTCAATTAGTTTGTTAAGTATCAGTTCCTTGCAGCAGGGAAATATTTTCTCCCATCGAATCTGCAAAGTGAACCCACAAGTACCTGTTGTTGTTATCATGGCAGCTGCCCTAACAGGTAAAAAGTCACCATTAAGTATCCGAACACTGGAAGATGTAATGGCAACAAATAGGTTCTCGTTGTTCAATATATGTAGTTATGCAACAATATCAAATGTACATTGCTGTTGTAACCTATTAGATGTATACGATTTTGGGCCTCCCAATCAATGAAATATCTCGAGTGTAGGCTTCTTGTTGTTCCCTTATTTACTGTTGGTGGTGGAACTTGTTTGCTTTGTCAGAAATGCTATGAAGGTATCCCAGCTTATGGAACCTCAACTGAAGTTAATGGTGAGCCTTTTTATTTCCATAGTAGATTTCCATTGCTAACTGTCATGTATGTTTGTTTTCATTTTCTAGTAGGATTTCCATTTCCCTGTCAATTGTCATGTAATTTTGTTTTCATTTTTGGCTCAGCAGATAATTTCTCAAGCTATACTTTGGCGCACTGAAGAGCACTTTAGGATTGGATGTCTTGGAGGCTTGGTTCATACTTCGAACTAAAAACCTCCATTTTCCAACTCTTGAAAGAATCTGCAAGTTCAATTATATATATTTTTTGAGATATTAAAATGTTGAAACTTTTGAATTTCAAATGCTGTATGGAAAGGACTCAGAAGTCACAGAAGCAGATACCCTTGAAGTAATTGTTAGTGGATGTGTACTGTTGGATAAACATTTGGGCTGTCCACGTCTTTTTAGGATTATAGCCTGACCGCAAATATTTTGACCCTTAAAAGTATATTAAAACGCTGCAAGCTTTTTTAAGCTCAACATTTATACAAATAACTACTGTATCATATATAGAAAATTATTAGAATTCGTGTTCTTAAGAGAGTAATATTTTGAGTTGGGTATCAAGCTACTTAACACAATCCACTTCTCTATCCAAGCCTTAAACCGGGCTGTGTAAGGGTGAGGTTCTAATAATCATCTTCTCTATCCAAGCCTTAAACTGGCTGTGTAAAGGGGGAGTTTCTAAGGGCGACGCAAGCTATCAAATATGCAGTAAAAATAATTTATATTTATTAAGAGAAATGTAAAAAAGTAGTATGTCTTTATTCATGTATTTTGATCCAATCACGTGCTCCCACTGAAGAAAAAAAAGAAGAATTTATCTAAAAATTCTTACCTATTTTTAGCAAAATTATGTCAGTTTTTTCCTTCTCCCGATTGTGAATCTTCTATTTAATTAGTTCACCTTCGAAATCTATATTGAGATAATGAAAGTTATTTATACTTTAGTATTTATATTCAAATTTTTTCCATTATGTGCCAATATATCGGAAAAAAAAATCGGGGTTGCTGCCCCTGAACCCCCGTCATTCTTTACACCACTTGTGCCCTCACTAATATAGTTTTCTAGGTCCGCCACTGGATGTACTAATATTCAATGTAGAAAATAGGAATAATGCTTATGCCCGACAGTACGAAGCTAAAAAAATAATTTTAAATAAGTTATTATTTATTTAAAAACACTGTTCAACTGCACGGGATGCAAAAAAATAAACAATAATAAGAATTTAATTAAATACTTTTAAATAATATTATACTTATATATAAAAAGATTAGTGTATGAAAAAAATGATGAATTAAAAATTATTAATTTTAGTAAAAAAAGTGTGAAAATTGTGTGTGAAAAAGTGTGCAATTATGTATTCTGGGTGAGTGAGAATGTGTTAATAGTGTATGTAGTGTTGTATATTTGTGAGAGAGAAAGTGTAAAGAATATGTACAGGATCGTATGTTGTGAGGTTGTGTGTGGATGAAAGAGAATGTGTGAAAAATGTACTAAAAAAGTGTCTTTTCATCCCTATTGTTCCTAATCTCTTGTTAAATAATAAAATAGGAGCTAAATTAACTATTATATATATATAAGAAAATGTTCAAATAAAAACCTAAGTAAACGTTAGATTAAAAAAAAGGTCACGATTGAGAGTAGATGAGATAAGAAAAAATACGAAGACAATTTTATAATTTAGTTGAAGAGTGAAGGTATTGATGTCATATACGGAGGTGTTTTTCTTCTTTTCTTTTTTAAAATTTTCTCTCGTTTAAATGCAAATATTTTATTATTTGTAACTTCAAAATAAAGATAATTACATAATCTTGCTTGAAATCAAATTTTATTTCATTCAAGATCCATAAAAATATATTCTATATTTTACTTTTCATATATCCAACATGGTTATACAATGGTTCTGTAAAAATTAATAAATTATTACTGAATTGCATGAATATACAAGAGTTCAATAGAATGTTTTACTGAATCGAATGAAGATACAAGGATATTCAGTAAAAAGTTTTAATGAAATCCTAATATTTTTCTGAGCAATAATCCAATTTTTATTATAATTATAATTATAATTTTAAAATTTTATTTTTATAAAAAAATATTCTTTTTTTATAAAATTTAAATTTTATGCAAGTTAATTTTTTTCTTTCAAATATCGTATCTTTGTGAACAGGCATACATTAATATCTAATAAAAATTTAAATATGGTTGGCATTTAGATATATATATATATATATATGTATATTTGTGAGGTGTATTTTTTAAATTAAATTTGTGAGATATATTTTTTTACTAAATTTATTAAGTGAAAATTGAGAAAACATGAAATTTTTTAGGAAAAATATAAAGTTTATTTTAATATTAAAAATTGGGAAGGATAATATGCAAATTAATTATTTAAATAAATAAGTGTTGATCTATTTTATACAACTATCTATGTACAACTCTTAATTTTTAAATTAATATTTTTCTCAAAATACCATAACCTTGACACAAACATAAACTGATAAATTCGGACACAAACTTAATAGTAAATCACAACGCAATAGTCAATTTCCTAAACACAAATCGTACTTATCGTACATAACAACATTTCTGTCCCAGAGAGAGAGAGAGGTAATTCACTTTTATGAGAGAGAAAGAGAGAATTTACAGGAAAACAGCAAAAAAGTTTCTCCATCGTCCATGTTTTTCAACTCCTTTTCAACCTCTAGTCTCCCCCCTCCCTCCCTCCCTCCTTGCTTCCCTTCCCCCCCAAAACAAACCCCCTCCCTTTTCTCTTTTCCTCTCTCTTTACTGAAGAATTAGGATACTAGACTCAAACTCCGTCAACCCTCTCTCTCTCTCTCTCTCTCTCTCTCTCTCTCTCTCTCTCTCTCTCTCTCCAACTATAAAACCCAAATACAACAAACTAAAAATATCCCACTAATATTCCCACCCACAAAATACCACAAATCAAATAGCAGAAAACCACTCCTTTTAAAACCACCATTTAATTTTCTCCTCCATCGTTCCAATACCCTAATCCCATCATCCTACCCTATCCTACCTTCCGGTCCCAGACCTGTTTTAATCCTTCCATTTTACACGCCGATTGTCGCTTCTTTTTTCCATTTCCCCCCCTGGGTAATTTTCTCGGAAGCCAAACAGGGATTGTTTGCTCTTTCCTTTTCCCTTCCATAGGGGGAAGGTGTTTTTGCTAACGTGCGCTTGGGGTGCAGCGTAATCCTGTTTTATTTTTTTATTTTTTGAATTATCGGTGACAAAGGGGAGGGAAACTCGTTGTTGTATACGTGGCAATTGGTGAATGGGTGAAGGTGCGATGAACAATGTCGGGCCCAGGAGGAAGAGGAGGAGGCGAAGGATGTGGGGCACGTGGGAGGAGCTCGTCCTAGGTGGCGCTGTTTTGAGGCACGGAACTCGAGATTGGAACCTTGTCGCATCGGAGCTCCGGGCCCGCACCCTTTATCCCTACGCCTTCACCCCAGAGGTATGTTGTTACTATCGCTACTCCTTATTTGTACCTCATGCCTCAATACTTGTACTCGCAACGCGTTTTTTTTTTTTCGTTTTCTTTTTTGCCAGTAGGCTTAAGAGTAGTTGGAATTAGGATGTTCAAAGAAAGCAAAAGTTCATGAATATGAAAGTTAATCACTTTAGTAAGCGTCCGATCATGGATTGATACAGTGATATGATAGTAAATGATATGATATTTTTGTAGCGATTAAAGTGAAAAGTAAGATAGAGAGAGAAGATGCTGGACCTTTGAAAAATCAAAATTTAAAAATTATATCATATCGAGTACGGAAGTAGAGTAGTGTAAGTTTTTAAATACAACTTGGTTTCAGTGTTGTTTGGTGATAGTTTTTTACATTAGTAGTTCTAGTACTCCATCTCGTTTCAAAATATTAGACATTTTAGAATTTTGTACATATATTAAGAAATATTTAGATAAAGGTGAATTTTACTTAACTACTCATTCCGTTCCATAATACTAGTTCTTTTAGACTTATGCACATATATTAAGAAATAATTTATATTGACCAATTTACCCTCATTAATGTTGGGATATAAACTCCAATCCCTAGTAGGCCCAATAAAGAATGAAGTGAACCGATTCGGTAATACCCAGGAAAGATCACAATGACCTCCTAGACAGTATTACCATTTCTCGTAAAATTAAAGTTAAATCGGAGGGGTCACACACGGTTCCATTTAAAATTCGACTTTCCTTAGAAATTACGAGCACGGTGTATTTATCACAACTTCACCCGCAGCGAAATATCTCCAATCGTAAATGACTGGAACTTGACTTGTTGACTCCACTAGAATAATAACCACGGTAAAATTAGTTAATACCGTAAATGCTAGAAAATAAAGACACCAAGATTTACGTGGAAAACCCCCTAAAATAAATAGAGGGATCCGGCCGGTAAATTGTTTACTATACATGAAGAAATTATTACAACACTTAAATTTCTCACCCAGTAGAATATGATCACAATTCTACTAACTCTCAAATTTTATCCCTCTATATATCCCCACACCTCTCAGTGGATGTGTCCCAAACTACAATACTCACTCACTTACTCAAGGAGCTATTTGAAGAAGCTCAGCTCTTCTCTACACTCTCTTTTTCTCGTAAGCTTTTGTTTTGCTTTTTGGTGTGTTTTTGGTGTGTCTTGCAACTGAACCATGCAAGCCTATTTATAGGAAAGGTCTCTCTTGTGTGAATACTCCATGTAAAAGATGGCCAACAAATCTTGGTTGGTTGGTGCAAGATTTGGACGGGGCACTCTTCATAAATTGTGCAGTCACAAAAAAAGTCAATAATTATGTGTGTGCCTACTATGAAAGAAAAGGTGGGCTGAACCCTCTGCAATAACTCTACAATTAAGTAGTCTCTCTTTAATAATGAGAAAAGAGATAAAGTGTAATTAATAGTTATTGATAGTTGGAAAAGTAGGAGGGTAATTTAAGAAAGTGGGTGTAAATTTTTTTTAGAAATCCTAAAAGGACAACTATTTTGTAACAAAGTTTAACTTCTAAAAGGACTAGTATTATGGAACAGAGGGAATACTATTCAAATTACTCTTAATTAATACTCTCAATTACTCCTAGGAATATGCTTATATTGTGAAATAAGTAGTTGGATTTTATTTAATTGGGTTAGCTAATATCTCCACTAGTTGTAGGAGGTTAGTAATGTCTTCATATTTACTTTTCCAAAGTGTCCTTTTTTTTTTTTTGACATTTATTTGAATGGGTAAAAATGTTAAAACCGTGTATAGAAAAATGTGCTTGATAATTAATCATCATCTCAATCATTGTCGTAATCAATATTCCAATCATTGCATATCTATTTTTTACATGCATTAAATGGATAAATACTTTTTAAATATATGTTTTGACATTTTTACTCCTCCAAATAAATATTAAAAAATAAAAAATGAGGATATTTTGTAAAAATAATTATGGGGACATTGTTAATCTCCTACAACTAGTGGGAATATTAGTTAATCCCTTATTTAATAAGTGTAAATTTGGTATAAAAATCATAAATGTTTCTTCAAAGTAAGAAAAAACCTTTGCTGTGTTTGGACAATGATCTTTTTTTTTTTTTTGGGGGTATGATTTTGGAATTTTTGGGTTTTTGAAAATTTTGGAGGTTTTTGGTGTTCATCCTTTCTTTGAATTATCAAAATTCTAAAATACCATTACGAGAGAGAGAAAAGTTGTATTGAGAAGAGAAAAAGAAGGTGAGAGGAGAGGGAAATTGTATTGAGAAAAGAAAAATAAGAGAAAATAGAGATAAAAGTTGTATGGAAAAAGGAAAATGAGGAGAGAGAAATAAAATAATGAATATGAAAGGTAAATATTTTGAATAACGATGTGTAGATATTAGGGTGAGTGTATAGGGAGAGTGGTAAAATGGTAGGGTGCGAGAGAGAAAATGTAAGTTTGTGTTTTAGAAAATCAACCTAGTGAACAAAAAAATATATTTTTTTTCTTCAAAAAATGTAAAATTGCAGTTAGCGAAGACAGCCCTTATATTTTGATACAAAAAGACTTGAATGTCTTATAGTATTTTGAAACTGGGGCAGTATCATGCTATGCTTGATTTATTAGTCTCCCACTTCAGCAAACAACGAGGAAATTCATGAAAGCTAATTTTAGGCTAGTCAATCCAGTTGCGGTGATCAAATTTGGAAGGAAATTGTTAATAATTAATTTGACTGGAAGAACATTTATTAAGGACTCAAAAATAAAGATTTTGGATATCAGGAATGAAGGTGCATTTGACAACCACTTCAATGTTCTGATGTCAGTTCTTAATGCGAAACATTTTAATTTCATCTGAATAGAGTGTGGTAAATATCAACCATTTGAAAAAGTAAAGTCCAAGGAAAAAGCAAAGTCCAAAAAAAATGATTCTTGACCATTAATGCCCAGTAGATTTAAAACTGTGTGATAGCCGTTTTATCTTGAATATGGAGTAATTAAGTTTGAGAGTTAAGTTCGAGAGTTCTCTCACTATAAATAATTCCCATATCCTTTAGGAAGTTACTAGTAGAAAAACCACTGGAAGCCCTAAAATATGGTTTATGTCGAAAGAAATTAACTAGAGACAAGGTCTTAGGTCTCTCTTGTAATTTCAGTTTCTCTTTTGTTGGTCTCACCACTTTCTTTGTATGTGTCTCTTACTTTATCTTATGGATCACAATGTTAAATCAAATTCTACCCAATAGAAAAACCATCTATCCAAGCCAAGCCGATTATTTGTAAGGTTGACCATCATTTCTCATCTCACGACATTACAGATTAGACTGTAGACCTTTACTTGTAAATTTTGTTGAAGTCTGAGTAGAGTATATAATAATTATAAAATAAATGAAAGTTTCCCTTCACAACTAGGAGCTGGTAGGTATACCCAAATATATACTTGAATGAGAAGCTACAGAATGACAACAATCCCCAAAATACATGTGAGTCAGATTTGTCCCAAGCTAGGGTTAGAGAGAGGGAGAGATATGACTGAGAGAAAGAGAGAGAGGCTGCAATTCTGTATATTTTCTTAATGAATGAAAACAGTACATACACCCTATTTCTACCCATATACAAACATTACACTAAGCCCCCTTGACATAAATGATATACAACCAACTAAC
>JAOWAN010000001.1:18053764-18064965 GCA_028566635.1 Lobelia cardinalis
AATATTCATTTTTCAACATTAAATATTCATTTTATGTGAAAAAAGGGAGCTCCTTGCTAGGAGCTCTTGGGAGCTCCATATACCAACTGATTAATCCACTCTAACATGCTTTAACCTGCTAAATAGCTCAACCCATTACAACTCATTTAGCTATAAATTTATATATTAGAATGTCAAAAATATATTTTTTTGTACAAATGAGTATTTAATATGTTAATTCGATTTTAACTTAATCTATTTATTATACAATTGAGTTGATCGATTAATTAAATGAGTTATAATAGGTTGAACCCATTATAACATGTTAATTATTAAAAATCAACCCATTTTAATCCATTTAACCCATATTGACAAGTTTAATTACTTTCGGTGGTATTCTTTTAAAATTTCATACTAATTGTTTAAAAGATTATTCTAAATTTTAAAATTTTAAATTTTAAAACATGTATCATCCTTGAAAATTACACAACAGAAAATAATGCACTATTTAATATAAAAAACCACGATTCAGAAGTCATTATTCTACGAAAAAAAAAATCTATTATTATCTACTGAGTTGTCCTAATCATTTCATGACTTTAATGCATAAATCTTTAAAAGTCAACTGATTCAACACATCAAATTAACTAATTTTTTTTTTATTTCTACATAATTTGAAGGGTGAAAATATGAAAAAAATAATGTATTTTAATTAAAAAATTTTCAATTTCATTTATTATATATATTTATGAGTACAATATTTCTTTCATTACGTGCATATTCAAAGTTTGATCTAGTATGAAATTTTTGCATTGAAATTTATTTGAAATTAAATTTTTTTATATTAATATATTTGAAATAAATAATGTTTATATTATAATATATATTATAGATGGATCAAAACAAAATTCCACTCCAAATGGATCTGAATTTGGATGAGCAGTTGACTAATTCGATGGTTAATTAGTTGAATGAAATTCGAATTTACCTTAAATTAAATTAAGCCAATATAAATTTAAATTAATCGGTCAATTTAAAATTTATTTAACTGCTAATGAAATAAGTAAATCGAAACTTATTCCGAATAGGACTCGAAGTACTCGACTTGTCTTCAAGTAGAGTTTCATAAGACTTTGATATATACTCGATTGCTTAATTCGAGTTACTCATCGAGTAATTAACTCAAATTAAGCAGTCTTAGACTCGAAACGATTCGTTATAACTCACATACTCCATAATCAATTTGATATTTTCGTATTTCCATTATTAAAAGTGGGCTAAACTTATTAACACTGAAATGCTCGATCCATAATTTGACTTACACTTAACATTATTCAAATTAGTATTAATAATTATGAATTATAATTCTTTTACTAACTCAAGGCCTTGAAAGTTTTTTAAGTACTCCCTCTATTTCGTAATTGTTGACATCTTAAAAATAAAAAATTATTTTAAAATACTTTTGCTACATTTTTTCTAATTGTTCTTTTATCTCAAGTCAAAACTAAGAAACAATTAATGTTTCAAAAGTTAATGAGAGAAGAACTTGAAGAGACTTCATATTTGAAGAGATGATAAAAATAAAAAATAAGGAGATACTTAATATACTCATTAGTTATTGTAATCAAACCTTAAACATTAAAAACGGAGGGAGTAGCTTATTATAGTGATAACATGATCTCAGAAATAAGTATTACTCCCTTCGTTCCACAATAGTGGACCTTTTAAACTTATGCACATAGATTAGGAAATAATATATATTGACAAATTTATCCTCATTAAATAATTATTCTTTATTAATGATAAAAGAGAAGCATAATTAATGATTATTGATAGTTGGGAGATTAAAAGGGCAATATAGAAAAGTATGAATTAAAATAACCTAAAAAAAAAAAAAGCTAAAATGACAACTATTTAAAGTAATTTTTAACAAAAATCATGAATACTCTATCATATTTTCTCTTTTCTAATTATTTATATAATAATAAATATTTATAATTATTTTATTTTACTAACATTTAAATTATACTCGATAATAATAAATAATTAATAATTTAAATCATAATAAAAGATAATAATTCATAAAACTTTTATTTTGTTCAGTTATAATTATTATATAAATATATTTACTAACAAAAATTACACTTAATGAAATACAACTTACTCGAACTAGAAATATTTTTATAAATAAGATACAATATAAATAAAAAACGTTAATTACATTAAATTTTAAAATTTTAAAAATATAAATTATAATCATGCTTATATATAAAATAAACCAAGAACTTAATTATCACCCCTTTTATACTTATGTGTTTTCACATGATTTTTTCTTTTCCAAATCTTGATTTTCTGAATTGGTTGAGAGCAGTTGTGGCATCTTCTTGTTCATTATCTCTACGATCTTGAAATAAAGATTTTAAATTTCCTAGATCACCAATAGGGGTTTTTGGAGACCTAGTATTTGGTTTATATGAAGTGAATTTCATATTTGAGAAAAAAATTGAACATTTTGGGATTGATACTTATTTAGAGAAGGAAATAAATTTAGATTTATTTGAGACTGAAATAAATTGAAAGTGCTAGCTGCCAACACTTGAAATTTGTTGAAGTGTAGGATATAATTCCTATAATTTTGATAATTGATGAGGATAGTTTAATAAATTTGAATCAAAAGGTATTTGGACATTTAGAGTAAAATTTTACATTTCAATTTGATTGAGAGTGTTAAGTATTTTCGTAATTAGGATACTTTGGATTCATATTAAAAAAAATAATAGGAGATGAAATGGAATTAGTGAAAATTAATATCAAAATTAGTGAAGAATAAAAATGAAAATTTGAAATTTGAAGAAGGGATGCAAAATATAGTAAATTTATTCTCCATTTATAATATGAGAATTCTACTTTTCGGTGCATATTTTTTTAAAGCTATGATCATTATAAATTTGAATGCAAGAAAATGGTTTGATAAATAGATGTGTCAAATTATCATGGAAGAGATTCTCTCTCTCTCTCTCTCTCCCCCACTGTCCCATAACTCAGTTAAAGCCTCCTCATGACAGTGTCGGTGAGGGACTGCCGGAGTTACAATTTCAACCTTTTTTCTATCAAACGTTTGCAAGTGTGGTGACTAACACTATTTATGTCAAGTGAAATGAACTCGCTTATATAAAACAATTAGGATAAGCCCGTGTTGAAGGACACGACATTACACTTGAAAAAAAATTATAAATATATTATTACGTATTTTTAAATATATTTTTAAAAATAGTAATTTCTTGCATATTATGTATATTATTTTCATTAAAAACATAATTAATTATATTTATACAACAAACCATGAATATCCTACTTTCCACATTATTACAGTCACTTATCCATCAATTTTTTAAATTTGGGCCTGCCTTTGTTTTCTCGATATTACCAAACTGAATTACTTATAATCCGTAGACACCCTCTATGCCCTCCCTATCCTCCTTTCTCACTTATCGCCTACCTCTTTGTTACTGACACCCACTTATCCACGTGACAAACACACACACATACACACACACACTTGTTCTTCTTATTTTAATTATTAGATCAAAATACAATGAATGGATGAGATTAATTTATAAAAAATTACTGTTCATCAGCTAGAACCTACTTCTCATTCTTATACAGCAGATATATTGTGGATATTCTAGAAAATTTGCTAGGGGGTTTTCGCTGTACAAGCTTTCAAGAGCTCAGTTTTATAATAATATATTTAATAGATGTATATCCCAAGATCAATCTAATACTTACCTCCCCAAAATACAGTTTCGCAACATTTGTTATATCTTAAGATGATTGTATATATAATTTATTGAGTATTTTTGTAATTAGAATAATTTGGATTCATATTAAAAAAATAATAACAGATAAAATGGACTAGGTAAAATTTAATAATCAAAATTAGTGAAAAATGAGAAAAAAAATTTAGAATTTAAAGAAGGAATGCAAATATAACAAATTTGTGAGAATTCTACGTTTCAGTGCTCATTTGTTCATTTTTTTTTAAAGCTATGATCATTATTAATTGGAATGCAATAAAAAATGGTTTGACGAATAAATGTGTCAATTGTCCCATAATTAACTCGGCTGAACTCTTCTTCTGCCAAACGTCTGCGACTTCGGCGGCTAACACTATTTATGCCAAGTGAAATGGATCCGCTTATGTGGAAGATATAATATTCTTGAAAAATTGATGGGGGGTTTGTTGTAGAAGCTCTCAAAGAGCCCAATTTTATAATAATACCAGTGAATATTCTCGTCTGCGAGGGCACAACAGTGATTAAACTTGAGATAAAAAAAAATATCAATGATTAAACTCAGAATTTTCAAACATTTAATAAAAATAAAACATTTCAAACATTTAAAAGAACATTCAAAATACAACATTCAAATATTCAAAAAGAAATTATAAATAATAAAAAAAATCAAGTTCGTGGTACAATTTTCTTAATTGTAAATGCTAATTATTCGAAATTATCTCATTATTATTATTTTACAATATTTTATTAAGTCAAATTAATTTGAAGGAAAAAAACTTAAAAATATATTATTATTTAAAAATACTTTTATTTTTAAAATTAGGGAAAAAGTAAATTATTCAACTTTCTCTTTTCAATTTCTAATTTTGGTGCTGGTTGATATTATAAACTAGAGTTTGTCTAGGGCACGAAATTAAAAATAAATAATATTACTTAAAATTAAAATAAAAGGTTACAATTAAATTTTAAAAAATAAATATTTAAAAATAAATGTAGATAAATAAAAAGAAAGAATGTTGTAGTGTGTAAAAGAAGGAAAAAAAAATATGATGTATTGTGTTCTTTTTAAAAGTATATACTACTACTATTTATAAAAAAGGTTGAGACTGCAACCCCGGCAGTCCTCCACCGACAGAGTCAATTCCACCTTGCGGGGAATCGAACCCTGCACATTATCGCGCTGGGCCCTATTCGCCCTCCCCTTTGCCAATGTAATATATGCCCTGGGGCTGCTACTACTACTATTTATAGATTATAAATTAGGAGTATCTCAAGCTTCTTTTGATTATAAAGTAGCCGGCTCACTACTAGTATTAGATTGATTGACAAATTAATTAATTATAATTGTACTACTATTTATCATTTAACCCTCATATTCAGTACTATTGCTCGTATTTCATATGCCAGAATATATGGATATCAAAAATATTGTTTTTAATTAATTTGACTGATTATTAATTTAGAAGCAAATGAAATAGTAATATATAACAAGACGTTACTCCTTCCCACCGACCGAGAATCACCCCCATCACAAATCCACCATTTTCCTACCCCTACCCTTGTTGATTCAATAACATTGATTATAATATCTATCTAGAAGAATTAGCTGCAGAATGAATGAATAGGATAGCTTTTGTGCTTATAATTTTTGAAAACAATTATTAAAAATTTGATCAAATATCGATCAATTCGAAGATCAATTGAAATGGATTCATTCATTCAAATTTAATACTACTACTTATTTTGAAATGAAGCAAACTGTTGATCGTATATATGTCCACGTTATGATGAAAAGAAGTGAGGTGGTGATCTGATGAAAACGTGAACTTAAGCTACCCTTCCCTTAACATTCAAATGACTTGTGTAATACTACTCTTAATATATAATTCTTTTTAATTAAATTCATTTTGGTTAAAAAAATAAAAACAAAAATTGGGGTATATCAGGAGCAGCCATGCATCCCAATCCAATGAACATTTGACTAGAGGTCAAGAATTAAGAAAGTCCTGATTCAATGTTCTAAATAAATCTAACCATCACCATACTACTTTATTATTATTACTACTAAACTCGACAACAACAACAACAACTTGCTGTATTCACTGTATTCTCTTCGCTCAGTAACCGATGTCATCTTCAAATAATTGTTTTTTTTTTTAATTTAAACTTTTTAAATTTATATTTCATATTTATCTTGCTATTTTTTATCATTAATTTATTTTTATTAATAAAAAATATTATTTAATAAATATAAATTCATTAATATATAATATTTTTTAATAAGTGTTGTTTAAAATGAAACGTCTTAATTCAGCGATAAAACAGATAGCAAATTTAAAATTTAAACCAATGTTCAACTTTCAACATATACATGATTCCACCTTTTGAAAAAAAAAAAAATTAATAATAAACATGTCCAAATCCAAATATGGGGGGAGGTGGGTTGATGTCGTGATGACAATAATGAAAGCAGCCATGAAAAGGAAAAAGAAAAAGAAAAAAAACAGAAAAAGTCATGCCATAAACTAGTGGGTGAGTGAGACGGTGCATTAATCCCCACGTGAATATTACTACCCGAAAATTTTGTTTGGTTGTGTTTTTCGGGATAATTTTTATTTAAATTTTTGATTTTTTTCTTAATTATATATATATTTTAAATATTTTTTTCTTATTTTTTACTTTAATTGTTATAAAATTTCAAAAATTAAATCAATTAATCACTTATCCGGATGCACCCTTATTTACGTGAACACCCACCCAAGCACCTTGTGTATACCCATGACCGGACTTGAAATGCCTTTCTTCATCGGCACTCGGTGAGTCGTGGCCAGCGCAATCACACTCTCCCTCTCAAATGTCAAATATCCCCTCTTTTGTTAATTAAGATTTAATCAAATATTTATAAAAATTAATTAATTAATATAGTAAAACTGAAATTTGTTTTAGGACATTATTAAATAAATAATTTAAAATTATTTGTAATTTTGTAATAATAGATAATTTTTTGTGGAAAAAATTGGTCCAAGTGAAATCCAATTGGCCATAAATCAAATTGAGTCTATGAATCGAGAATAAATTTTTTTTTCGTCCAAATCTCGTGATGAATATTGGTAATTTTGTTAATGAGGCATACTCATTATTTTAGAGAGCGTGAATTCAATTTTAGATAAAAAGGATTGAACAAGCTTTTAACCGTAGCATTAATTCAAATTTCGGAGCACAAGGGCGACAATCTACATAGAAGCTTTAGGTGATCTAGACATAACATAACAATGCTATACTTTATTATTGATATTTTTGAGCATGTATTTATGGTATAAATTAATTCAGTTGGTCTGACATTTATATATCTAATTTAATAAATTATTTTATATATTTTCCCTATTTTATTTATATTTTAAATTTGTCTACATTTCATTGGATTTTTTTTTCATATTTTTTAAAATTTTAAATGATATATTTAATTTAAAAAATACGTATCCATAGATATTATACCTAATGACTTGCCCTCAGGACATTCATCACAGTGACAAAGGTGAGTGCGAATAGGGCAAGATCTATTTACTTAATCATTAGTTCTCCATTCTGACTTCTGAGATGTATATACTGCGATTTATCTCCTTCAAATTAATTCAAGACAGATCGATGGGGGATCCCGCGATTGAAGCCTCAAATAGCTAATGACTTATAATGAAAGATCATGCCTATAAAAAAGCAACAAGTGTCCTAGCCCTACTCGTTAATATTCCAAAGGCAAGTGTATTAAAATCCGACAAAGAGGCTTTATTTTTTTTCCCTTCTAAACTTGAACTTATTGCAAAAATATTTGAAGCCACTAATTAAAGTTTGAATTTTCTATGTCATTTCGTGTGTCATTCTCTATGTCATCACTTACATATTAGTGGGTCTTATTGTTAATGGATCTCATCTGTATATGAATAATGACATACAGAATGATACACAAGTGACATAAAGGATCTGATATCCACTTATTAACACTTTTCAAATAAAAACGAGAGAAATATGGTCTAAACCCTTTAGAAAAGGTTGTGAAGTGTGAAGTGTGAAGTGTGAACGCGGGGTTTGTAATTATGGCCTACTCCAGGGGCATTCAAGGGAAACAATTCCTTTATATAGCGCCAAGGCGTCACTCACTGAGTTATCCAACCAAATCCATCCGTTCGAAATCCGTCTTTCCGGTGCTCTCTTTGCATTCACGCACACTAAAAACATACATACTTGACCCTTCCTGTTCGGAACTATCCCCCACCTATAAAATGGCTGCAAGTGCGATCGCCAGAGAAAGGTTCACCGGGAGGTCCGTATCCGGCCGTCCGATCCCTAGGAGAGGCCAGGTTAAGGTTGCTATTGTGGTCGGGCTGGCCCACTCTCTCGCCTCAATCTTCTCATTCAGTCCCCGTTCGTCGTCTTCCGCTCAATCCAATTTCTTTGCCTAATTTTCATGGAGAGAGAGAGGGTAATTTTGGTAGTTTAGGCTTTAGGGAGAGATGGGCCACGGATTGAGTTTGAGCTTTTCTCTGTTTTGCTGATTTTTGTTATTGTGCAGTTGTCTTACCATCAATTCTCAATGCGTTTCGATTGCCTTTTCACATGATCAGAGTTTTAATTAGATTACCTTACACTCAACTGAAATTGCACCCTGTTAATCAAATGAATCATCAAATTCAAGGACAAACATTTAAATTACACTGCAAAATCAATGATGTTTTTGTTTTGTTCATGAAGAGATTTTGCACGGAGCAGTAAAATTTATGTAGTAAAATTTATATTAGCACATGATGGTCCTAGACATGATACCTAACCTGGGTACCAAATGAGCAGAGGATATGAGAGAATCATAGAAGATTACAAAGCTTGAGAACAATCTGCAAAATGTCAGACTAAAAATTACTATCATTTTAATGGGTATTGCTTCTAGCCACCCCCACCCCACCTGTAAACTGAAATTGTTTATGCAAAGTATCAACTATCAATTGGAGTAACTTTAGTACATACTCCATAATTCTTCTACATAGCAATCTAGGAATATTAGCAAAATTGAAGCCAACTACAACCTGGAATTGAACTATAGATGACCCTGTTTGATGTTCCGAGGATAAGTTGTGGTGGTGGTCAATGTCATCATATCCTTGAATTATCTCTGCCGAAGACCAGCGTGGTTGCCCAATTCACGGCCACATAAAATCTGTTCCTCCAGCTCAAGACACGCGTCAGGTAAGCTGATCGCCATATCAGCCAGCTTGCAAACCCTGCCATTGATAGACCCTTGTCTTCCTGTTTAAGTGTAACATATAGAGGATGGAATCAAATGTCCAATGGGTCATACCAAAATTTGATATCGAATTGTTTAATGTTTATGAAAAAGCAATAGGTATGAATAAATTTGGCACTGTGGTATCATGGTATCATTATTAAAACAAGTTAACATGTTCTCAAGATCAGGGAGAAGGTATGTGAATCAATAGCAGTGATAGAGAAGAATAATCTAACTCTTTCAAGAGCTACTATTTAAGCTCTCATTTCTCAAAAAAGAATGTTTTTGGTTATATCTGCTAAGATGGATCGTCTTGGTGAGTTTTAAGTAGAGTATACAGTTTACTAAAACCTCTTATTCTTGTTCCTGTGGTGGATTTCAATCTTTTTGGATCACCGTTTCAGGGGCTGGAAATGAATGAATGGAAGCGATTTACCTTGGACTGCCGAAGATCAACCAGCGCTTTGTAACGGCCTACTGATGCCATGCTTCCTAGATGCTTGTAAACAAAAGGATCCCCCAGAGGTACCTCTTTTGCAGAGAAAGCCTTTCCTGCATTTTGCTTTCCAATCTTGTTGAACAACTCAACAAGATATTTCCCTTGCCTTTCTGCAACCTGTTAAATATGATGTTAAGAGATTGTCAGGGTAACTTTAGATGGCGAGATATCTACTATACTAGTCTAGAATACATTATGGAATTCAATAGTTTCACACGTATACTGCAATCTGACCTGAGCAAGTGCCGGTAGCACTGGTTTCCCAGTCTGTTCTAGGAAACCAGCACAATCCCCAAGGGCGAACACATCTTCCACGGAAGGGACCCGCAAAAATTCATCAACACCAATCCTGTAATGTGCAGCAACATTAATTAATGGCATTTTAAAAAACAAAACAAAACAGCAGAGAGCGAAAGGGAACAATTGTGGACAAATGCTAAGAGATTATATACCTTCCACCAGGAGACTTGGGAAGATTCAGTTTCTTCACAAACTCAGAGGGACCAACCCCAGTTGACCAGACTAGAAGCCCATATGGAACAATACTCCCATCACTGAGAACCAACTTTTTGGGATGAACCTCTTTGACAACCCCTTGGACAAGACGCACACCACACTGTCGTAGAGTTTCAGTCACTGTTTGTTAAGAATTTACAAACAAGGGTGTTCAACAGGATACTGGAATGGAATTTAGGTATTCAACCTCACCTCATTTAAGTGCTTTGTGGCATATTGTCGCAGTCCAACATCAAAGGATGACAGAATCTCGTTTGCCTGTTACGATTATTAATACAACATTTTAAGACATCATTGTTTACCTATATACCAGCGTGCAGGGGAAAAATAGAAAATTAGACTATTACCTCTATGAGAGTGACACGGATGTAGTTTTTGACACGACTATATCGCTGACGAGCATCTCTCATTATGAAATCACTCAATTCACCACTGAACTCTACGCCAGTTGGCCCACCTCCAACAACCACACAGTGCAAAAGTTGATCCTTTTCTTCTTCGGAGAGTCCTGAAATCACGGGTTCCCATTCAAAACTTGATTTTTTTTTTTGTCAAAGTTAATCTAAAGACTGGGTGAAAGAAGATTTAAGAAGGGAAGAAAGTCACCTGGATTTTGAGAGAGCATGAGATTCAGGAGAAGTTTTTTCCTTATCTCTTGGGCATGGTTAACTTCACGAAGAAAATATGCATGTTCTTCCACTCCCTTAACACCAAAGGTCAAGGGCTCAGATCCCGCAGCAATGACAAGCTTGTCATACGCTACCTTAAACTGGTAAGGCTCTTGACTTAGGTCCCTGTTTCTAACTGTTTCGCAGTATACCTGAATCATTGAAACAAAGATAGGAAGACTCCATAAACATTGACAACCGTATGGGATTATACCGAAAATATTCTCTAGGTACCCCCATAATAAACCTAGATTTCAAAGCTTTTGAATAAGAGTTACTCACCTCATGGTTACTAGTGTCGATACCAGTGCAGGAAGCAAGGTAAAAGTAGGAGTTCTTGTCCTTGCCGAGTGCAGACTGTATTCGACTGACTGGCTCCATTACTGAACGGAATTCCAGAGTTCCAACACAAGTAGATGCTAGCAAAGGGGTGAAAACCATGTGGTTTCTTGGTGATATACAAACAA
>JAOWAN010000001.1:18082130-18095302 GCA_028566635.1 Lobelia cardinalis
ACCAAAAACCACAAAACCATAAAAATCATACAAAAAAAACCAAACCTAACAAAAAACCAATCATCCAAACGGAACCTCAATACTCTTTAGATATGTATGTTTCTTCTCCGGGAATAGTGACACACATCTTCGTGGCTAGGCTTTTTGCAAGTGGAGTTACCGACCATTTCTTTTCAAATGATAAATAGATTTTAAGCTAAATATGGAGGAATGAAATAATTATATGATTGGCATGAAAAGGATGCTATCCAACGATTATTGTGCGTTTACTACGGCATTAGTTGTTGGATTTTTGAGTTAAATTCCAATTCATAATTAGAGTATTACAAGACTTGAGCACAAGGAAAGTAAAAAAAGTAATGACGAAGTCATCGTAATTGTATTAGGGTTTATTTGACTATATAAAGGGTGCTTGGGTTAAAGTTTAGGGTGTGCCGAGGGGTACCTAGAAAGAGCTCGCTTCAGGGAGAGAAATATTCACCGAATGTGTTTCCTTCAAGGGTATTGAGATGGAGAGATGTCTCCGCTCTTGTAATATCAGGAAAGTGAATATTTGGTGAGATCCTATATTAGAGATCGAGAGAATATGCATTAGGGAGTGAGTGAATCTTATATCTCTTTTATTGGTGAGTTGAGAGTCTTTGCGAGGTTTTGGATTAAAATTCGAGTGCTTGTAATTACATGATATATAGTGAAGTCATTGATCGGTTAGTGGATGTAGCTTAAGAGTTAAAGTGAACCACGGTAAATCTTGTTGTTTTATGTTTGGTTGGTGTTTCGTCCGAAATTAATGGTGTTCACATAACAATCATTGTGTATGAGATGGCTTCCTCTCCCAACAAGTGGTATTGTATTAGAGCTGATGGTTTGGGTTCGGGTCCGGGCGAAGAGATCGGTAGCGAAACGACAATGGGTTGTAGTAAAATAGAAAATTTCTTTAATTTCGCGAATAGAGCAGCTTTTTCCAGATCTGCGCAGCTGGAGGGGAATGGAAATTGCAAATTCGGCAATCGTTGGATCATCGCGATTTTTGGCACGTGCACAAGACCGCAATCTTCAATTAGAACGGTGGAGATCGAGATTGGAGGTCTTTCAAAGAGTAAGTTTTTGGTCCAAATTCGCTGATGTGGTTTGATGGTTACATTTGTTATGCTGTTAAAGATTAATTTCGGCACGTGTTGATAGAGAACGGAAAAATTTGTGGTGATAGCAAGATTTATTGTAGATGATCAACGAAGCGAAAAACATGGAAGTTCAAGGCTTTGAGATGCTTGGTTGAAGAAGATCATGGAAGTGTCGGGTTCAAGGGAAGTTGCGAGATGATATGGATTTTGACTCAAGGGAAGATTTGTTGGGTTTATGGGTCAAAGTCCAATTCCTAATTAGAGTACGACAAGACTTGAGCCCAAAGAAATTAAAATGAGTAATGACCAAGCAATCGTAATTGTATTTGGAGTAATCAATTAGAGTTTATTTGGCTATATAAAGGGTGCTTGGGTTAAAGTTTAGGATGTGTCGAGAGGTGCCAAAGGAAAGCTCGCTTCGGGGAGAGAAATATTCACTGAATGTGTTCCTTCAAAAGTCTTGAGATGGACAGTTGCCTCCGCTCTTTTAATACTGAGGAAGTGAATATTTGGTGAGATTCTATATGAGAGATTGAAAGAATATTAGTCTGGCAGTGGGTGAATATTATATCTCTTTTATTGGTGAGTCGAGACTTTTTGCGAGTTTCTAGATTAAAAGTGGAGTGCTTGTAATTCCATGATATATAGTGAAGTAGTCGATCGGTTAGTGGATGTAGCCAAAGAGTTGAGGTTGAACCATGTTAATTCTTGTTGTCTTATGTGTTGTTGATTATTTTTCCATTATTGCAAAATGATGGTGTTTACATGACAATCATTGTGTATGAGATGGCTTCCGCTCCAGACATTAGTCGTTTGCCTCTCTTTCACAATAACCTAGCTTATGTTTTTTTATTTAATTTTTCTTGAAAAGGTTGGAGGGGACACAAACCTTACCCCAACCCTTATAACTTAGGGCTTAAAGTCGAGAGATATCTTCAACCAGATATAGTTTCTCCTCAATATTGTCTCTAACGAGATTTGAGCCCCTAACCTCTTGTTAGAAAAGGCAACGGGATACCGCTAGACCAAGTGGTCATAATTTGTACCTAGCTTATGACTTTACTGTTATACTATTAACCTAAACTCCAGCCAAATATGTTAGTTTAAAACTTGTTAGTTTGCAGATACATGGAGGTTCTAGTGGCATTGGAACATTTGCTATTCAAATAGCAAAATACCAAGGAGTCAAAGTATTTGTCACTGCAGGTACTCATAGGCACACGTTTCTTGCTAAATAATTGGACCTTAGCATTAATATAAATCCTATGTTAATATGTTACTATATCCGATATCATTCACTAGGTAGTGAGGAAAAACTAGCAGCTTGCAAAGAGATTGGTGCTGATGTTTGCATCAACTACAAGACTGAAGATTTTGTTGCACGGGTCAAGGAAGAAACTGGAGGACGAGGTAACTTTTTGTTATTTTAGTGTCAATTGGACTGGCTCCTCTTTGAGTGGATCGTTGCAGTGTCTTTTCGTTATTCACTTGAATCAGAATTCCTAACCTAAAATGGCAAACAACAGGTGTTGACGTTATACTAGATAGCGTTGGTGGACCATACTTCCAGAAAAATCTTGACAGCCTAAATACTGATGGACGGCTTTTCATCATTGGATTTATGGGTGGAGCAATAGCAGAAGTAAACTTGGTAGCTTTGCTGGCAAAACGACTTACGGTGCATGGTATTCACTCAAACCCTTTCACTTGCATATGCATAACACAAGTATAACATTACTTCGGACTTGTCTATGGTGCTCCTAAGAAACTAAGCAGACTCTTTCCGTAAGCACCTAATTTATTCATATTACTTTTAATTTACGACTTTGAAGTGGATAAAGCAAGTAGACAGTAGACACTGTAGATGGATAAGAAACTCACCTCATTGGCATTTGAGCAAGACGTAAGTTAAACAATTTGGTTTTGGAACTTAGTGAAGAGCAATACTCAAATGCAAACTTTGTTAAAATAAAGGCTTACTTCTTAATGGGCCGTCTGATTTCTTGATAGAAGTTCAATGCTAATATCCCAAAATTAATAGAAAAAAGTAAGTCGATGTGGTATTACATTTCTATTACTTCTTAATTTGGAATGGAACAATCCATCCCACTAACCTCTTGGGCTCACAGTTAATTAAAATCAATATTTACTAGTAACAAGTGTGCTTCATCCCTGGATGAGTTGCTTTAGGAAATTAACTTTTTCTTCTTAACAAGTACCACTTTCTTAATGCATTGACTGAATTTTCCCTAGCCAGCTATTATGTCCTAGGTTTGCATTTGAAATGATGTGGAGTGTGGACATCAGTTGTATTTATGTGTGTTGCACTAATAAAATGGCTTGAGATTCAACTTCCTTTGTTTTTCTTAGGATTCACTGGGACAAATGGAGTAATATTTCTACATGATTTGATATTTTGCTTTGGTTTTCCATTTATGATACTCTTGCGTGAGGGGTAGCAAGAACTTTTTCATTTTCGTGATATAGGTAGTTTATATTTATCTGATACCCCTCCTCTTCTTTCTGTTATGCCTGACACTGAGTCTCCCATGGCAGCGGCTGGTTTGCGAACCAGAAGTCTCGAAAACAAAGCTCAGATTGTCAGTGAAGTGGAAAAGAATGTTTGGCCAGCTATAGTAGCTGGGAAGGTAAAGCCATTGGTGTACAAGTATCTACCACTATCTGAAGCAGCAGAGGGTCACAGGCTCATGGAAAGCAGCAAACATATTGGCAAAATATTACTCCTTGCATGAAGAAAATAAGGGTGTAGGATGTTCCTATGCTTGAGATGACTTCCTTCTGAACCATCTGCTTCTCTTTTCCCGTGTATGAAATCCATATAAACCTTGTTCTTTGTCTTCTTTCATGTCATGTAGCCATGTAGGCCTAATTATGAGACTGATGTTTATTTGCTGATGAATATACAACTTAGCCAAAGAGGATCCATGGTAGAAGGTTGAAACAACTAGCATGAATCTTGTGTAGTTGCTCTGCACCGTATAAGTTTGATAGTTTTAGCTCATAAGAACTTGATAGAAGTGAAACAAGTTTGCATTAGCACTTGGAACAAGTGGGTAGGTGAAACAAAATCTACTGAGATGAAATTGGTTACATTTAAACCATATCCTAGCCCAGCCTTCATAATGATCTCATTTCAGTTTTTTATCACCGAGTTAGAATCAAAATCACAATAAAGGTTACAACTCAGAACAAGTTCCATGAATTGGAGCTCTGGAGTTGCTCAAGAAAAATAATTTGACTTTTGTTGTTCATTAGAAGGCAAGGATAGACTCCTTTTCATTTCCTTTGGGAGGTCTTGAGAAGAAGAGCCCATTTTTCTGGGCAAGAATGTTCTCAGAGTCAATTATCGCATTAATTGCAACTGCGAGATAGAAAATAAAATCGGTTAATTTGATTTGCGGCCTCATATTCAGTACGTAGTACCTCAAGAAGGAGATATCTGGAGAGCAGTTTGCCGTTGATGGTAGGGCAATACAGATGAGGAGGAGCAACTGGCAGATATTTCTTCCTTACACGAAACTGGAGACGAAGGGCGGAGTGGGCACCCACCTGATCAGCTGCACTGTTGAGAAGAAAGGGCTTATGGCACAGCGAGCATACTCACGAAGCAACTCCATGCATTCTCCACGGGAGTTGATATTGCTCTTGAAAGCAACGCCAATCACTGGGAGGGGATGAGTTTTCACCCTTATTCTTGAAGATGGCGTTGCCGAACTACTTGATGCTCTTTTAGCACTGGATTACAAGGCCGTCAATGACCCTGCAGCAAAACCAATCACTGGTTTCCCATTATCCATAGGATCGAGAGGGGATGAGTTGCCATTGCCACCCTTAGGTTCTCTCGAAGGTGTTGATTTTGGGTTAATGGAGCTATGGGAATGGTGGTTTAACGACATGGATGCAACACCAAGCACCGATTTCTCAGTATCCACATGAGATGAATTTCTACTAGTGGACAAAAACTCGTGAATTAATTACAACATTTATAAAAATTAATTTTTTAATTTTTATCCTTATTAATAACTAATTAATTTTAAGTTATAATTAATTTACTTTATAAATAAATTATATAATTATGGTATAATGAGAAAGTAAGTAATAAATATTTATTGAAAATTGAAATAGCCAAAAATTTTGAGATGGACAAAAATAGAAAGTTGATCAATATGAATAGAGTCGTGCTAGGTCAATCGACCAAAGCAACTGCATAATAAATTGAACACAATGCGGGCTTGTACCTTTACATCAAGATACAATCCAGCAATGCGTGCTGTTGATTGTGTGGTTGCTTTGTATGATTATGAGAGAGTGTTTTCCATATAAGTAAGACGAAGGGAGTAATTCTTGTACCATGAGCTTCCTAAACCAGAATTCTTGTTGATGACCATAGTAAGGAGTTCGAATTTTTTGTCTCATTTGGTCTTACTTTCTGTTTTATTTTCTTAAAGCCTCATCTCGACCGTTTAAAAGATGACACTAAAATTCTAAATTTTAAATTTCAGCATATGTGTTAATTTTTAAAAATAGTGAGACAGAGGATGAAACACCAAATAGGACCAAAAATTCCAAGTACATATATAGTTTAGCTTAGTAATCTAGGCAGCCGGCTCTCGGGAATTAAATTTCTCTTCAATTTCATTCAACATATATTTAGATGAAAGACACGTAACAAATATTTAATCAATAATTATAATTACATTATGCAATTGACTATTGATTATATTTATCAACATCTCAAAATATCTTTAATTAAATGGATCAAATTTACATAGCAAGAAGCTAGAAAAATCTCCCGAAAATTTGTTTCTTCCCGCTAGTAATAAGATTTTTATGCAATCCCACATGATCTCTCCTTTTCTACACAAAAATTATTTTATTTTAATTTAATCGCACACTGATCGGTGATCATATAACATAAATGCTAATCAAATTTTTAACCTGCGAATGATATTTTAACATGAACTTAAATGTTGTCGATTGAAAAATGATGTGCAATGCAATAATAAAGTGCTGCTACATACTGCCTCCATTTCTTTTAAACAAATTTCCATTCAAATTTTTTTGTTAATTAAATTAAATTAAATTTTAATCCATTATTTGACATAAATTGATTTATTATATTTTAGAATCTAAAATGTTATATAAAAGGAGTCTGATGTTTGAATTAATATATAGTTTAGGAGTGTTTTTTTTTTTCTAGCTTCTTGTAATTTTTGGGAGATTTTTCCATAACTTCTTGTCAAAAAAATTTATTCTGTTATGTAAATTTGACCCTTTAATTAAGAAATATTTTTGAGATCTTGATAAATATAGCTAATTATCACATTAACCTTAATCAATTACCATTAATTAAATATTTCCTTTATGTAAATATGTATGCAGAAAATCTTCGCTAAACAGACTCACTGTCAATGATAGATGCGCGACCCAAGTCAAACTAGATTAATAGAAATATTGTCCTTAGTACATTGAGCAACCAAAAAAATAAAAAATGTGTATTGAATGAAATTGAAGAGAAGTATAATGAACACGAATTGGCCCCGAATTCTTAATCTAACGTTCAACATAAAATATTTTCTCTTATATTTAACTTGTTATCTCAGCTTGATCATATCAATTTGTCTTCAGTTCACCACTTTCTCTTTCTTCATTTGTCTTCATAACGCAATTATTTGTTTTTTAAAAATGACACTGAAATTTAAAACTTGGAACAAGTTAATCGGAGTAGTAGCTGGATTTCGTAATTTGTAGTTCGTTTGATTATGTCGAATTTGTATGCAGTATATGCGAGTAGATTGTGCAAAACCCCTCATTTTGTTACTTCATTGTGAAGATGCTATAATTTTGGTACGTGCAATATATAGAGAAATCATATTTTATTGTAAATATTGTAAGTTGTGGGGCTTTTTATTATAATTTTACATAGTCAAGGGATCGGGATGTAACTTATGTAATATATTATACCATCCAAATAGCCCCCTGGAAAATTTTCCCCCAATTTGTCTTTCCTTGTGTTATATCTCTCTCTCTCTCTCTCTCCCTGCATCTATATTTCTCTCCATAATCACTACTGATCTGAGCTACGAATTAGGCTGATTTAAAACACGTTTGGTTGGTTCATCATACCAGTTGCTTCAACTATTCTTCGCCACATGAGTAAACTATATGATTTCTCGAGTAAACAAACTATTCTTCGAGTATCCAATGAGGAAAGAAATGGGTAATTGTATTAGAATTGTATCAAGTAGCTAGCTAGGATCTTTCAAAACAGTAAGTGACACCATTTTACACCATGATTACATTGTAACACACACTATTTAGAGCAAGTCCTGGATAATCCTATAAGCACCATGCCCAAAAGCTCTACCAAAAGCTCATGATATCATATCTTCTAACACCATTAATAATCAACTTCTTCAAACATCTTGCATTGTTAAAAATGTACTTCAACATTTTGTGCTCTTGTTTCGTCTTAAATCCCCGGGCCTCAATCTCTTTGAGATGAAACAACATACAAATAGGCATGAACGCTGGTGGGTGGAATTGCATTCCGATCCCCTCAACCAGGTCGGATTCTTGTGAAGCATAATCTTGCACGTACTTCCGCTCAAACTCCTATTGACAGTTAATTGTTAGTTAAAATTAGTGTGCTGTGGACATTTTTGCAGAATATGATGGTGCATAATTCATATAGTTTTGGACGCGGGGGAGGTGAAAGAGGTTTAGCCTTACCCTCAATGCCACAGTAAGGACTTCCAAGTTTGGCGCATTTGCAAGCCAGGGCAACAGCAACTTGCTTTCAGGAGCATACGCCATGGACAAATCCAGTTTCGTCAAATTGGGAAAAACGGGCAGATTACTCTCAGAACATGCCAGAGCCTATGGACAAATTAAGAAGCACATATAAAAACACATTTAAAAAAAGAAGAAGATAGTTTTGCTAGCTAGCAAGTTACCCTTTCAATTGAGAGACAATAATGATGTGATCAAAGGTTGTGTATAAAAACTGACTCACCAGCACGGCAACACCAGACAATGACAAAGATTTCGTATTAGCTACTCCCGACAAAAGCCTCACCATATTTGATATGTAAGTAGAAGGATCATAATTTTCTGGATCCACAAAGTAATTGGCATCCATGTTACGCCCAACATTAATCTTAGCTTCTGAAATTAATGGGCAGTTATTCAACACATAAAAGGAAACATCATCATCCTCGATACAAATGTGTCGAAGAAGCGGAGCATCAATCGACACCCGAACTTTCATCACTTCGTCAAAGTCAGAAGGCATGTCTTCCCTAATAAAGGAAAAAGTTGTCAAGGCAGGCGCAACAATGTTGAAACGTATTTCCCCGTGAGTCCCAACTCGTATCACTAGCTCTTCAAGGAGAGGGAGATTAGGGAATAACTTGGCCACAAGCTCTCGGCACAGGGGACTCTCGTCAAACGAAAAATGAAAGATCCGTAGGTTCGGAAAGCAAATACCAGAATCAAGAGGGATAAGCACATCAGTGTTGGTAGATAGCTTAAGAATCTGAAGAGAGTGACAATGCCCTAAATGCAAACAAAAGGAGTTATATTCCTCAGTCTGGGTCTCAAGATCGAGTTCAACTACTTTCTTGGCTGAAAGCAACGAACGAATCCAGCCATTGATGCGGGTCATGTAGTTGTCATCAAAGACGAAATTCTGTTTAAGCCGGAATTTAAGAATTGTTGGGGATTTGTTGACTATAAGTAGATTGTTCATGAAATTCACAAAAGCATATTTGTTCTTTCCGGATGTAACACAATAATGATCATTATTGTCAATCAGATCGATGACAGGGAGATGGGTCCATATATGGGAAAATCGAGAAGATAAAATGGAAGTAGAAACAGCATTCTTGGTAGGGAGAAGTAAGAAAATGCGAAGGAGAAGCTCATCTGGTAATCTGCTCATTCTGTCCATTTCCTCCGCTGCGGGATTCTGGATTTCGATTGACAAGGAGAATTTGATCGGAGCTTTTCGAACCCTAAGAAAACAGGGGAAGAACTTCTTGCTTTTCTTTTGTTGGCTCCAATTCCCAAAACCCCAATCCAAATCCGGTAAACTATAACGCGCGCTATAAACACTTTTTCAAAATATTCTACTCCTATTGTTAGTTACCCCTTCCTTTTAGATTTAAGTTCATAGTTACTCCCTCCCTCTCCGCGAATAGTACTCCCTCAGTCCCTCTATCTTGTTTCAATTATTTTGAAAACAATTTATTTTAATTATCTTAAAAATAACTTATTTTCAGAACAATTAAAACAAAACAGAAGGAATAACTTTTAGAAAGGAGAAAAAAATGTTCAAAAATAATTATAATATTAGGATTTTTAGCCTTTTTTTGTATCCATATTTTCGTATTTTATCCTCCTACTTTTCCAACTATCTAGGATCAATAACTACATTTATTTATTTTATAATCAATGAAGTGATAATATTTAATAAGGATAAATTTATCAATATATATTACTCTTTAATAAGTGTGTATAAGTCTAAAAAATCATCTATTTTGAAATGGATGAAATATAATTTTTTAGTTTCATTTTTTCATAAAACAAAATATAGAATAATTAGTGATATTTAAATTTAATTTAATATTCCATGATGATTCTAATATTAATAAAATACTCCCTTAGTCCAAAAACATTTTTTTTTCATTTTTCGGGTCAGTTTAATTTAATTTTGGCCAAATTTTGTACAAAAAAAATATTTGAATAATACTCTAATGACTATTTTCATAATTTCATTTTGAAGAACTATTTTTCTGTAAGTATGTCCTTTTTTAATATGATTTTTAAATTTAATTTTATCATTTAATCTACATAGCTTGATATTCAAATTAGAATCTCAAATAAATTGAGAATCGTAAGAATTGGCCTAGGCTCTTAGATCTAGAATTTAAATGGCTGTGATTAGATTTCAAAAACAATACTGGTTGAAAAATATTGCGGTGGCATGTTTTGTAATTTTAACTTGAAGAGAGAGCAACTTCGTCAATTAACAAGGCAAAAACTTTCAGGCAAATGTTCACATTTCTCTCTCTCTCCTCGCTATCATTACCTCCGATTTTCACATTTTCTCTCCAAAAAATGTTCATCTTCCTCTTCGACACTCTTTAATATGACTTCCGTCATTGATGAAATCAATATGCTAGCCAACAATGAACAAAGAGGATAGGGTTTGAACTATTATTTTGATGATTAATTTTTTTTCTCATAATTTGTGTTGATATTTGGAATAATTTTGGTTTAAAATATATTTCTCCTCGATTTTGTTAATGAATAGTTTTTGTTTTATATTTTAGTGAAAATGAGGGTTTAAAATGACAATTATGTTTTTTTTTAATATTTTTATAGTTCGTATATATATTTTCATTTTTCAAAGTTTGCATATGCTGGTGTTTGGCTATTTTTCTAGTAGAAATTAGTAAATTTTATTGTTCGGATATTTATTTCATGTTTTTAAATACAACTATTAGATTTTATGATTTAAATGTATGTTTTCATTGATCTCACTTATGCTTGGATCACGAAGGTCAGACCGTGTTAGATCGTAGCAGATAGTACTGTTCATCAGATGGTACTGCTCACCAGATGAAGTAGATGAGATATATGAATTTTTCTGTAAAAAGTCATTTTTGCCCTTTCAACTTTTTTTATCCCCCTAAAGTCAGTTTTTGTGGTGAAATATTCTTCGGATACTACTTCTATGCCATACTCCCTTTCCATCTACACCCCTTTTGACCATACACCCACACACACACACACCATATTTCTCCCTTCACCTCCATTAAGAACAGCCATTGAAGGGCATGAAAAAGCAGCTTCAACAACATAACCAACATCAACCCGGACCAAGAAGCTGAATAATCTCAAGTGGGTCTTTGTTTGTTTTTTGCAAAATTTGTGGGTATTGATTGATACCAAGAAATGATGATGGAAGGGTTACGAAAGACATGGGTGAAGCCAGCATGTTATACACAAACCATCCTTATAAGAACAACACACGCCAGGCAGGACCTTTCCGTATAACTGTTTAATTTCCCATCATCTTCCTCTTCTTTGTCTCCTTCCTTTTGATCCGAGTTTGGCAATGTCACAACTAGTTCCACTTTCCCCAACCATAAAACCCCTTCATCCTCAAATACCCACGTGAGCCACCAGACCCACCATTCTAATGAAGTCATGAACACAATTAACAGCAGCATTAGCAATAGCATCAGTAGTAATGACCACTTCATTCGTAGAACCAAGGACATCGATGGCTTCCTCCTTCTTGTCGAAGGAGCTCATGATGGTGACGTGATAGCCCATTGCTTTTGCTATCTCCACTCCCATGTGTTTGCAGGAGAACGACTGATGTAATGGGTTTGGGTTGAGAGAGGGAAAAAAATTATTTGAGAGAGTAGAGAACGGCTCACAGTAATTGCAAAAGAGATGGGAAGAGGGTGGGGGTTATTTCTGCAGGAAGAACCCCTCATGTTTGTAGACAGGAGAGAGAGAGAGAGAGAGAGAGAGAGAGAGAGAGAGAGAGAGAGAGAGAGAGAGAGAGAGAGAGAGAGAGAGAGGGAGGATGGAAAGATAATGGGGAGAGAGGTAGGGAGTAGGGGGCAGGAGTAATGAGTAGATGGGTAGGGGTGTAATTGACTGCGTCAGTGTGAGAGAGAAGTAAAAAATGTTTTGGTAATAGATGAAAAGTGATAAAAATATATAGAAATAATATAGGGGTAATAGATGGAAAGTGATAATAATTTAGGATGATATATGAGTGTCATATGGTATTTGTGATCACAGACGAGAACAGACGGTCGTATGGACCGTATGGCCGTCACCATATGACATTCGTGATCCGAGCATTATAATTTTCATGGTTCACAGTGTTATTCCTTTTATTTGTCCTCTTTCAGTACAAAGTTATAACTTTTTATGGTTCACAGTTGTGAATTACTTCGTCCATACTATTTTCACTACAAATGAATTTCATGCATGATTCACAATATTATTTCTTTCGTTTGGCTTCTTTTCATTAAAATATAAAATTTTTTGGTTCACAGTATTACTACTTTATTTTTTGCTTCTTTCCGGTATGAAATAAGTTTTTATGGTTCACGGTGTTCATGGTTCATAGATTAGGCAGGGAGTTTAGATGATCGGCGGTCGACTTTGGAAAACTTTAGTTGGTGAAAACTTGACGATTTAGAAGAGTAAGAAACAAAAGGTAGTGGCTCTCTCCAATGCAGAAGCTGAATTTAAGGGTTTTCTCGAGGTCTTGTTGCAAAGGTTCTTTGACTACGAAAACTTCTAGCAGAAGTGGGTTTCCGGGTGAAAATGTCATTCAAATTGGTTTGTAATAACAAGGCTACTATTAGCATATCTAATAATTTAATTCAATCTGATCGTTCAAAGCATATTGAAGTGAACATGCATTTTATCAAAGAGAAGTTGGATGACTTAAATATAAAACTTTCGTTTATACGTTTGACGAACAATTTTGAAGGTGTGCTATGCAAATTAAGTGCTGATGATCCTACATCTCAAGTTCAGGGGGAGTGAAGAAAATTGTAAAATAGAAATCATATTCAAAAAAGAAAAAATCAAGAATCAATTATATAGAATAAAAAAATATAAGTAAATAATTTCCTAAATTGTAGTTAGACTGTAATTATATATTGTGTGTATTTCATAAAAGAAAATCAATCAATGAGAAAAAGTATTCATTCTCACTTTTTTCCCTTGTCCAGTGTTGTAAGAGTTAACACTAATATCGCAAAATTAATAGAAAAAGTAAGCCAATGGGGGGTATAATACATTTCTGTTACTTCTTAATTTGGAATTGAACAATCCGTCCCCCTAACCACTGGTGTACAACTATCTGAAGCAGCAGAGGGTCACAGGCTTATGGAAATTAGCAGCAAACATAATTGGCAAAATAGTACTCCTTGCTTGCATGAAGAAAATGTAGGATGTTCCTATATATATATATATATATATATATAT
>JAOWAN010000001.1:18095402-18109197 GCA_028566635.1 Lobelia cardinalis
TATTAAGAGTTGTGAAGGAAGGGCATTTAAGTCTTTTTATTTGAAAGTTAGACCGGACCTTGCATTTTAGTCCCAAAAAATGGATGAGTGTTAACGTCCGAACAACAGAGATTACATGGGTAGGCTTTCCCTCAAAATTTTTTACACATGGGGGCTAATGCTGAAACCCGATTCTCATAGGGGGGTTATTGATCATTAACCCTAAATTCTGAGAAACAAGCTAGGTTCATTTCCCAATTGGATAACAAATAATCCTATGGTTTTAAACTTGCTTATTTTCTTTCAATCAAGCGGCACTAAATATTAGCATGAAAAATACACATATTCGAACTATCTGATATTAGATGACGCGGGTTCCTTTCAATTTTGTAGGTCTTTTTTCTATTACCGTGGAAGTGTGTTCCATTAGAACAACTTGTTCTGAACAAGTAATAGCAGAACACACAATGTCTGCTGCTGTGCATCAAGATTATGAAATTTTAATATTGAATTATTATGAAAAAGACATAATAAAAGGAGTTCTGGTCCCAAAAGATATATAACTGAGACAGAAGTGGGGTTGTGGGTACAAGAGTCCAATCGGCCCCTTCCGCTTTATATGTATAATAGAGATTTAATGGTTACTAACCAACTAAAGACTATTCACAGATGAAAATGAGGTTATCCTAGCATAATTTTTTCTTCACATCATCGCATATATGGGCATATTCATTACTTAAGCATGAACCTTGACACAGTGGTTGCGCCATCGGAACCTAGAATTAAGGGGTCAAACTCCTCCAACAGTCATATTTTAGGCATCAAGTATGGCGAAAATATAGTTTCTGAGACAGTCAGGAGATTATGGTTGGTTTGCCCTTTTCATTTGGTCAAATAGATGTGGTTGTTTGAGCTTATTTTGGTTGGTAAAAATAGCTTAATACTCCCTATGGTTAATATTTTTCCATCTTCTGACCATTTAACCATTAGTTAGTTTAATGACCTTGAGCAACTCATGAACTTCACAATAAACAAGTGCAATGATTAAAAAAAACTGCATATCAGTTGGAAGGGAATATATATTCTCACTTACAGTGTTTGAGCTGGTTGACCACACTTCTTTTGACATTTAAATGAATCATAATTTCCCCTGTAATCACAATGGTCGGTGCAACCAGTTGATGGTGCGAGATAGGCAGACCAATATCGACCAATGCCCTGACCATTTATCCAAGCTTGACCCTTCCCCATACTAGCAAGATTTATGGACAGTGGGCCCTTGCCTTCAGGCGCAATGAATGTAGTCTGAGGATTTAAGGGAATTAAACGAATGTCAAACTGATGCAACACGTGATCAATCCACCTTTTAAAGTATGGACCAGTTTCCAAATTTAAGAAGTAATACAACTTGCAAACGCAGTTATAAGGTACTTGTAAACTGGCAAAGCAAATCTATAGCTTTGGCAGCAGTGCTTTCTATATATACACTTCTTAAACCAAAAATAAGATTGGGTGCAACAGTTTTTGAGCAACCATAGCTGCTTTCAGCTCCTAGAATCTGGATCAAAGTATCTGTCCTTGCATCATCAATATGCTTGTGTAAGCAAGTTCTAAAAGGGCCAGCACGATTATCAGTTCTTCTACTTAAATAATTAGGATTAAGCCTAATTCCTGATAGAAGGAGAATAATGGAAACTGAAAAGCAGATACATACAGGTAGACTTGCTTTCGTAAGAACTGTGCAGTACTGCATGAGGCCTTAATGCAGGCCTTAAATATGTCCCATGTATGCATCCTTACCCCAGCATCTGCAGAGACTGTATTCTGCAAGTGTATGTGCAAGTTTGTGTGTGTGTGTGAGTGAAGAGAGAGAGAGAGAGTTGCCGAAATGTGAATGCTACGATGGATGCGTCATAAAAATAGAAGAAAAATTCAGAATAAACAGATGTGGTAGATGGTGAAAGGCGCTCTTATAGTAGAAAAAAATGAGAAAGAATCCCTTCAGATGGTTCATGCTCATACCATGCAGGTCTAACAACCAAATTCAAATCAACTGAACCTCTCTTAGAGACTGTTCTGACGGCTATAGTTTCAGTTGAACAAAACTATAGCTCTGTCCTTTGTGATGAGAAAGAATGCCAAGACCCATAACAATGACCGTGTCAGGAGTCAGCATCTAAAACTCACTAAAACATAATATGAAGGTGCATTGGGAAAGTATATAAATGCTAGATTCCACTATGAACTTACATCATAAACATATAATATGAACAGAAACAAGACAAATAGCTTTACTTTGGAGTTGTGGTTTTACTATACAGAGAACCCTAATAGTAATACAGCCATTAACATACCTTATACCAAATTAAAGTCTGATTAACAGGCAACGTACTACCCTGAGTCCATAGTGAACTATTTGCAAGATTTATGCTATCAAGTCCCAAGCTTTCCCCTTTAAGTCCCACCTGCACAGAAGGAAAAATGTTAACAGTCCCATCATAAATGAGATCATAAAATGTAAAGTCTGCATCTTGCTTCTATAGAAAACCCTTTGGCCTCAATACAGCATGATAAGGAAATTGCAGACCACCACGTCACAAGTCCATCCTACAACAGAAACGATTGCACTATCTTTTCTTACAGAGACCAGAACGATGAACTTAAGAAATAAGAAGGATCTGTGTGTGCCAATATTCTATATTTTCATTTCTTCGCTTAACCAACCTAAAACACTACGGCACAAGCTCCAATCTTCATGATGTTTCAAACTATTTAGTTTATTGTTGCTAGGATATGTAACATACTTCATTTTCTATTTAATTTTTTTGTAAAAATAAATATTTTAAGGCAAAATTCTCCGTTGCTTAAGTTGTCCCTATCTCAAGCAATCAAAACGAGAAATATGTGCTAATTTCTCGGATTAAATTTTAGTTTCTTTCAACAACAAAGTTTCTTGATAAAACTGTTTGCTTCCATAGTTGAATATAGTTTCTTACTGCAGAATGTAGATAAAAGTACAAGTTAAACCTGATAACTCCACTCCTCAAGAGAAAGATTATCCTTGGACTTTGTGAGATCCATAAGAATAACAGAATATATGCCTGCCCCTGCAATATCGAACCATGGTCCATAGTTCTAAAAAAATAAAAAATTCAAAGTATAAGAATAGATGTTGACATTGAAGTGAGTAAATCTCGTAATAAAAATTAAGAATAATATAAAAATTAACCATTAGAAATTTTAAATCACACTTTCAGTTGTAGAATAAAGAACTTCAATTACGCCCTTATAGCTTTCAAATTTCCCAAATATTTGAACGCAAATCATAATACACGTGCAACCAGGTCTAAGCATAAAAGAACTCATTCATAAAGCTGAATGTTGATGTATAACTCGACAAGCCATGCACTTAGTATGTTGTAACTTGTAAGTAATAGGACACCCTATAAAGATGAAAGACTTTAGCACTGATGTAGGACATATATATAACTCATTTACGGTTTTCCGTTGCTATTATTGGACCAATCTAAATAGAAAGAAGTGTTTGAGATTCAAAACTAAAACCAGAAAAATAGTAGTTTCAAGTAAATATGAAAAAAGTAGGGGATAAGAAGTATTAAAGAGGTTCTACTGCCATCATTATACAGACCCTAATAGAAAAAAATTGTTTGGGACTCAAAACTAAAACAAGAAATGAGTTCATTTCAACTAAAGCAAGAAGTATGGAATAGATACCCTGGTGCAGTGAGGTCTATGCTCTTATTTCTTCACTGTTGAATTGGGTACTTTTCAAAATTATGTCATAGTTATATCGCTAAGATGGAAAGATCCTCCAACCTTACAACAAGAAATATGTTTGGAGACACTAGCCCTTTTACATCTTAAACACGTTGCCATTAAACAATGAAAATCCTAGTACGTCAAGCCACATGTAATACGAGATATTTGCTGACCAATGTTCCATAGCCTCGTGTTGAGCATGGACTATTAAGTCTTTAAATTCATTAGACATGAGTGTAATCTGGAAATGACATTGTTATGTAATTTATACAGTTCTGAAGGTGCAGGAGATCCTTGTCCAACCCTTCTGAGATCAATGCAGTTTTGTCTTTGGTTCAATGCATTTCAAGAATCAGTGTAACAAAGATGCTGACCAGAAAAGAAGGTTCTTTGGTACATAAAAACATGTCCTTGTCTCTACTCTCTAGTGAGCCAGTTCTCAAGAGAATGTGTGCTTCTGTTAAACTTAAACAGGCTACGCCCATGCTTCCTTCACTCAGAGCCCTTCAGTGATCAACTAGTCATTCAACTTCTTGATGTAAAATATGGTTGGTAGATATTAGAGTAGCTAGCCGAAAAGTAATTTCCAATCTATTTACTTTAGACCATTTCCTCATTTTTCAGTTGAAGGGCATTATGGTAATATCAGTTAAACGATTTCCGAATAAATGGAAGCAAGTGCAGAAAGGGAGGGGGGGGGGGCACTATTATCAAACGTTTACCCAGTGAACATGCCGAAAGAGCAACATGACTAGTAAGCAACTAAAAGTCTAATGCAGACAAAAAATAATATAATTGGTTGGATTTCAAATAACAATCCTATTAAAGAAGGTAGATTGGAGATAGACAGCATGAATGCATCTAGATAGTAGTGTTAAGTCGTAAACTTATGCTTTTGAAGAGAGAAACCAGAGCAAGAGCATGAACCATAGCACAGTATAAGGAAATGATGTTACCTGTACACCAATTATCATACTCAAGATGTCCAATGTGTTATTCCCTTTGTCAAGACTAATTTTCCTAGTGAAGCTGAAGCTTGCATCATCGTGATTACCATAACCAAATCCTACAAGAGAATCAAAAAGTGATATCAAGCTTCATAAATGAACAAGCACAACTTAAAGTAAATTGGTGAAGGATTCGCAGTGCCCAGATCTTATACTAACTAAAGAACACTACAAAAACATTCACTAAACACAAATACAACGAGAAGGAACTAGGACTAAGTTGGAAGCTAAGGAAGTCAATGTCAATACAACTACTGCAGATAAATGTAATGACTCTGTTTCTGGTCTTCATGAACCTAGTTAGCCATTATTATTGGCGATCCAGTTTGCAGTATCACTTTCAGGGTCGCATAATGACACAAATCATAGTTTTCTAGGCACGCATTTATTCAAAATAACAAATTGTAAATCATTAGGGAAAGTTAACGATCACCAACATAAAGACATTGGCCATAAAATTCATTACACACAACTGCATTACCAACATAAATGTGTATACCATCGTAAACAGACAGCAATTATATGTCATGCACCGTGACAACCTCGGAAGCAGGGGGAAAGAGAAGTATCTTCTATTGAGAGAACAACATTATTGAGTCAATAAGAAAGTTACAGCATCCATCTTGAATGTTATAAATGAAAACATAGACAGATTAATCAGCACAATTTAAAGGTCACACTTACAGTCATGATTCATGTATCTAATATTAAATGTAGAGTAACACTATGTTAATTGCTCATATATCTGATTTTCTTATCATTTCAAAAAATCCAGGTGATCAAATGACCACTGCTAAGCAAGTAGCTATACTTTAGCCACCCTTCTAATGATCGCTGCTGAAGGTGTTATAAAAGCACACATTTACCAATCCCAGTGCACAATTATACGAGTATATGATTGTCTGTATCAGTAACTCCCAAGCATATAAAGTAAATAGCAGGTATACTCGGCTAAGGCAACTACATGGTTACTACCTCCATCCCACTTTAAGAGTTACAATTTGACTGTCAAATTGACGAATTTTTACATCCAAATTTGAGCATGAATTACTTACCTTTTTTCCAAACTAATATTTTACAAAAGTTTATATTTATTACATATATTTTACAAAAGTTTTCATTTTGTTTGATCAAACCAATGAAAATTTATAAAAAATAATTTGAATATTTTTCAAATTGATCATGAGCAAAAAACTGTCTTATAGTGGGACGAAGGGAGTACAATGCTACTGTAAATCTGCTATGGCATATCTAAAGCAAATGTTTTTGATACAAATGCCAAGTGTGGTTATACAATCTATAACCTGCATCCGAGCGAGCCCTCTCGAACTAATAGGTTTTGGTCAGCCATCTCTAGTAAAAAGAAACCTCCAAAGCACTTTGACTACAAACAGAATCCAAAATTTACAGAAGTGGACAGCTTTTCAACACTAAGACCAAGACGAACCAAGGAGAATTAAATTTCATCTATTTTTCATCTGATTAAGTGGCTACCTAGAAGCCTTTTGTTCAGAAAAACAAGAGCAGCATGTCCCAAACTCTCGATAAGCAAAACCCCTTCTTTGCTCTCATCTGTGTTTATGCTGCAAAAGGAGAGAAACGCGAATGCTCTAAATGTCACATGAAACACACATACTGCTTATCAAATAACTTAAAAGGAGAACACCAACAGTTGACACATCAAGTCGACTAGAAACGACGTAACTCATTTTTCCATGACAAATGCAATATTGTTCATCCTGGCAAACAGATTAAGAGGCAATGATGTTGAAGATAGAATGAAGTATAAATGTCATCTTCATTTTTCTTCTTACAGGAAATTAAAGGTCTTCTTATATAAAAGTAACATAAACCTTCAACAGACGCCAGTAAACGAAGAAAAACCACACTTAAAACATGATATTTTTACACCAGAGTGAGAAAAGAAGAGGAGGCGGGGGGCTAAAAGGAGCTACTTCCTACTGCCTCCATCCCAAAATGAGTACCACAAATTGTTCATGATCATAAACAATTTGTGACACTCAATAATTTGGGACGGAGGGAGTAGAAGTTATTTAGTGTGGTAGTCAAAAGGTTAATTTTGGATAAGCATAATAACTCCATGGGATGGAATTTCTCATCCATTAAAATATTGTGATACAAACAAGTCCGCCTGAGCAAATGGATAGCCAGAAAATTTCGTCATGTGACTTACCTTGTAGTGTACCACAAGAAATCACTTGTATCTTTTGTTGTATTTATCTGCTCTAGTAAACTTGAAGCTGTAAATGAATCATTACTCCAAATACCCACATTCTCTTCATACCAACTCCAAGCTGATGATGAAGGTAAGAACTCACTCCAACTGGTATTTCGAGCAAATGCAACATCACCAAGACCTTTTTGTGAAATTACCTGACCATACTCAAAACAAGTAATTAGAGCACTAATGCTCAGGGAGGACATCAACCAAATCATATAATTTTGAGTCAATTACAACGACGTCGCAACATTGCTGAACTGAGTAATAAGTTTCTTTTAGTAGTTCCCATAAGGCTTAGTCCTATCTTTTTCAATTAAAAAGCTACAACCCTTACTTTTAAAACCAAGACATCAAGTGACGTTTAGGAAAGGTGTGTATATTTGAGAGTTTGAGAAGTTATCAATTTTAGTAGGCACAATCATGAAGTGAGAGTAAAACCTCGTTTGGATATATAACTTTTCACTGGCACTCGATACTTTGTGCTTTGGTGATATTTTAAAGTTGAATTCAGAGTATAAAGCTGTTTGCATATACTACTTTGCATTTACTATTTGAAAATATTTTGACCTTTTGTTTTACATTTTAATGATTATCAATTGTTTGTGTAAGAGTTCCAGATGATTGCAATTTCTTTAAATGAACGATAAATACCATTTTGCTGTCATTAATATGTGAAGTAAAAGGTGGTGCTAGAAAAGCTGTATCGAACAAGGGGATTTGAAGATGAAAATATGTGTGAATCTCGTGAATAATCACTGTCCTTAAAGTGATAAACGCCTCCACTATTTGCTGCAAGGTTATTGGCGTTCCACCTTTAGGATTAGAATGCATTCGAAAAATGATGATCAGCAATTATCGAAATTCTTCCTTAAGAATTAAAGAGAGTTGTAGAGCGAGAGAGAGTAGAAATGAGTGAGTTCAAGTGTCTAGAAATACTGCTGGAATCCTCCTTATATAGGCCCTGACATACCCCTTCCCAATGGTCGCAACCAAAAGACGCGACCACTGAAATTTGAATTTTACAGGAAATTTCGCTATAGCACTCTGGGACCGCTATAGCGGAAATTCCTCAATCGTCATGCCTTTTGATTTTTAAAAATGTGACCGTTGCCGGATCCGCTATAGCGGAAAATATCGCTAGCTATAGCGGTATTTTCCGCTATTAGCGAAATTTTCAACGTCAAAGTGTTCCAACTCTCGGTCAAACTTCGCCATAGCGCTCCAAAATCGCCATAGCGTTCTGATAGGAATCGACGCGACATTTTCTGACTTTTTTCGACATTTCTTTAATCATCAATATAGGATATTGATCCTATTTGATAGTTACGAACTCATTTCTTCCTTTTACATTGTCTATCTATTTTATAAAATTCCAAGAGGTGGAATATGGTGTGTGACAAGAAACAAAGAAGATGGACTGTTGCAATCGTCGGCCTGCCAGAAATGGTCAAAAAATGCATGAACAGTAGCCCAAAATGAGTTGTCCAAATGCAACCCAGATTTTACTCCATAAAGTGCCAAAATGTAACCCAATGAACCATTCCCTAAACGGGTTTAAATTTTCTCTACCCCAAAAAGGAAACAGATACAACTTTATCTCCACAACCATCCTTGCAAAAGCACATGCAGTATATATACATTCTGGTCGAGCAGTATATTTACATGTTTTCAAACACATGTCATCCTTCCCTCTCCCTAGACCATCTCAAGACCTTGCTCATAACTCTTATTTATTGAGCCCTTGTTAGGTTTATATGGATCACAGAAATGGCAAAGAGAGGCATAGGTAGGTTTAGATCACAGGGTGCTTTTGTTGGGGGGCCATGGACTGCAGTTGTTGACCATATAGTCAATCATAATGGAAAAGCTTAAGAACTTAATAACTCCTATAGCACACATAATATCCTAGTTGGCATCCAGTGGTTATTAGGTTTTAATATGATAGCCATATTTTGTGTTGATTAGCTTGTCATAGAACAATCCTTTCACTTAGCAGTCGGGTGTGACATCTTCCGGTTTAGTTTGGAAGATGAATTTCACATGTTGAGCTTATGGCATTTGATTAGGCATCAACAATTTAATTGGATCAAGACAAAATATCATGACAATTGACAAGCACACGCTACTAACACTTATGTTCATAGCAATGCAGAAAGCAATTCTCACCTTCGCTGTGTTGAAAATCACATTCTTACAGTCTGGAAGGATGCTCACAGACCAAGCAGGAAGAAAATACGATTTCCCATTAAATGTCACGTTTGCATCAGAAGTGCTGCCATAATTAGCAAGAAAGGCTGCACAGTCGTCGGGTGTTTTGTAGTAAACATCTGCCTGTTAAACAAACTGAATTGTGTCAGAGAGCTGGTTACAAGGTATAGTGAAAACTGATTAGCATGGACTATGCACTTCGATTTTTCTCAGTGAATGATAATTTTGTAAAATTCTGGACTGTCATAATCTGCCACAAATACGACGGTCATTGCCTGTTAACCCGCATGCAATTTCATGATACCAAATTTTGATCCAGAAAAATCCACAAATTCACTATAATTAATTTTAGAAGACAATTACATGCAGTCACTTGATTCTGAAAAAAGGAGTGCGCAAACATGAAGGTAGAACTAAGGAGTGTAATCAACAAGACACAAAGTTACAATAAAATTATTATAAAAAAAACATGTTTGAATAAGAGAACTTGAAAAAAATTAAGGTTTTCCATACAAGCGACACTCGTGAAGAGGATTATTCTATTCATTGACCAGCCATCCACGTTAATATTGAGCATACCTCTAAATTTTCTCCAAGAGACTGAAGAGTTGGATCAGCATTCACCAAATAATCTTCACACTGCTTTATTGCCATGTGCAAGTCTCTCAAGTGTCCCCACTTTGGTTGTCTTATAAACCCTGCATTATATATCTTTCTTGAATTACACATTGAGTAATATTTCTGATAAGTAAATGCAAACCAATTTGAAATATATAGCAATTTGAGCAGACATCCCCTAAAATTACTCTTCCGCGTACTGCTGCTCTTGTAGAAATGGTAATGACGGGGTTAAGTGTGTAACAATAATCGAGCAGGGTCATTCTATCTCCAGATGGATGGCTGAATATCTAGAGATGAGTATTATTTGTTGGACATCACTCAAGAGTTTCCAGCAGTATCTGCGAAAGCATGTAGTGGAACCAAAAGCCACAGCCTCTTTTGTTTTTACTTGCTGAATATTTGTTTTCTATATGGTAAACTAAACAAGTTCTTCCAAGCAGCAGATAAGAAAGGAAGACAGGCTGGAGAAAAAGGAAAGAAAATTGCCTCAAACCATGGAGGCAACCAACTGTACAGTCTAAACCTCATAACACTAAACAAGTTTCGAGTAATTAACATTTCACAGTCAGTGGTTTGCATGGTCGAATTATTAAGAAAGATTGTCCAGAGCTTACCATACTCATCTATTGGTGCATCATAATCGTAGCTGGTTGCAACCAAAGGGCCTCCTGCTGTCCGTCCAAAATTGGTGCCACCAAAATACTGCGAGAAGTTATTAGAACCCAATGCTGGTGCCATTCTTCCTCCTAGCTTGGTGAACTAAAATTAGAATGTGTGAAACAGGAACCCTTTAAACATACCATATAGTAGTTTTGAAAAGTTCCTCCTTTCTCAAAGAACCGTGCAACCGCAAAAGCCAGGTCCTCAACTGGTCGATACGGAACAGCATAACCAAATGCAAGGAACCTGTAACAATTTTTTTGAAACAAATCGCTTACTGCTACCAAAAAGGCCAACACAAAAAAGGAAAAAAGAAAAGAAAATTAATTTTTAGATGCTTTAACTGTTTCAATTGTAATTACGGGGGCTAGCATTACCAGCCACTGTAGTTCTCCGTCCACATCTTTGGCTTCGAAGGAGAATTTGGGGTAAATCCATCACAGTACATTCCATTACATGTGTTTATCTACATTCAGATAAGGAGCATGCTGTCAGAGACAACATTGCATCAAGAGTTAATAGAAATATGTACCAATTGGTTTATTGGCCTGCATGATTGATAGACTAGAGGAGGTCAAGAGTTACTAATGAGTATCAATTTTTTTCAGTCTAGCGATACTGATACTCCCTCGGACCCAAAATGAGTCTCACAATCTGTTCATGATTTTGAACAATTCCTGACTCATTCTGAGACAGAGGCAGTAGTAGAATTGTAATCATGAAAAAAAAATGTTCTTTTCTTTTGGTTACAGATGCTAATGATGATGCTGACAATGAGATTGTCATGAAGATGATAATGATGAACACTGGATTGACAACAATGATGACAGAAGAAACTTCCAGTGAGAATCATAATATAGATAGCCATTAGCCTCGGGATAATTCAGATTAAATTTGACCCTCTATTTCTGAATGAAGCAGCAAGCACTAAGCAGATAATAGCTCCTATAGGAATGGATCATAGAGAGGAAAGCTACGACTGCATTCTCTAGGTGAGCCATATTCAGATATACTCATTGCAAGATTCGAAAAGAGTCCTTGACTACGCTCATTATTGTATTCAGTATATATAGTGTTGATACAAGGGTTAATAATAAATCACAACATATTAACTAAATTACATAAGTGTCCCTAATATATACACTGACTATTAGTCCCCCGTAGTCGGAGCAGGAGAAGAACAAACGCTGACCTGAAACGCTCAAAGAGATGTCGGGGCAGACCCTTTGTGAAGATGTCGGCATACTGATAATCAGCAGGAATATGCAAAACGCAAACATGTCCTAATCGTACCTTCTCTCGAACAAAATGCAAATCAATCTCCACATGCTTCGTCCGCTGATGTTGAACAGGATTACTAGAGAGATAAACGGTGCTAACATTATCGCAGTATACTAATGTAGCACGAGGAAGGGGGACGCGAAGCTCCAGGAGAAGATTCCGGACCCAACTAGTTTCAGCAACAGCATTAGCCACACCACGATATTCAGCCTCAGCACTAGAACGGGAAATCGTCGCTTGTCGCTTAGACGACCAACTAAGCAAGTTATCACCCAAAAAAACACAATAACCAGATGTGGACCGACGTGTGTCGGGACAGCCAGCCCAATCGGCATCGGTATATGCAGTTAGTCCGGTGAGATCAGTAGTAGAGATGCGAAACCCATAGTCAAGTGTACCACGAACATAACGTAAAATCAGTTTCAGAGCATGAAAGTGAGTCTCACGAGGGTCATGCATAAACAGGCAGACCTGCTGAACGGCAAAAGATAGTTCAGGGCGAGTAAATGTAAGATACTGAAGAGCACCTTCCAGACTACGGTACAAAGTAGGATCAGATACCGGTGGGCCAGAACTCGCAGAAAGCTTCATGCCCGTCTCAACCGGTGTAGATGCTGGTTTGCACGCAGATATAGAGGCACGCTCAAAAATCTCAAGGGCATACTGACGCTGTGACAAAAAGAGGCCAGAGGAGTCACGCGTAACTGCTATACCCAAAAAGTGAAGGAGAGGTCCAAGTTCAGACATAGCAAACTCAGATGATAGCTGTGAGATAAACAACATCGGACCCACGAAAATATACGAACATGGACAGTACACCCAGAGAAACCAATACTCTCCGTAAGAAAAGTGGCAAACCGCTGGAACCAAGCTCGAGGTGCCTGCTTTAGGCTATACAAAGACTTTCCTAGAAGACAAACATAATCGGGGTGACGAGGATCCCGAAAACTAGGTGGTTGATGCATGTAAACTGTTTCCTTCAGATCCCCATGAAGAAACGCATTTTTGACATCAAGCTGACGAATGGTCCAAGAGCGAGAGACAGCAAGAGTTAACACTGTCCGAATGGAGGCTGGTTTGACAACCGAACTGAATGTTTCCTGACAATCCACACCTACGAGCTGAGACTTGCCATTAGCTACCAATCGTGACTTATATCGCTGTAGTGTTCCATCTGCCCGAAATTTATGCCGAAAGAGCCACAGGGACCGTAGAATATTTGCTCCAGGAGGGCGAGGTACCAAATCCCATGTATGGTTCTTCACCATAGCACCATACTCGTCATCCATAGCAGCTTTCCAATGCGGGTCCGAAAGAGCAGACATATGGGACTTAGGCAAGGGAGAGATATGGTTGGGCTTTTGAGCATGAAAAGTGAGACGATTTATTGGTTTGGTAATACCGTGTTTGGAGCGGGTGGTCATTTGTGGTGAGTGAGTAGGAGGTAACGAGGATGAGAGCTGAGCAGAGGATTGGGTAGAAGCTGTTTCGGTGGAGGAATCGAGCTCGGCAGCCGGAGAGGACTCGGCTTGAGGAGAGGGCTCGACATGTTGTGTGTCGGCCGATGAGGGGGCAGTTTGTGGGCGAACACGTCGAGTATACTGAATGAGTGGCACATTGACATGGGAAGGAGTAACCGGAGAAGGGTTATGAAACTGGTCAATCATGATTGAGGGTGACAGACTCGAGTCGGGATCCGGAGACCGGTACACCGGAGGGGAGGATGACATGGCACTGGCAAAGGGAAAAACAGACTCATCAAAGGTGACATGACGAGAGATGTGAACGCGGCCAGAAGAGATGTCTAAGCACCTATAACCTCGATGGTTTAGGGGATATCGAGGAACATGCATCGGGTAGACCGAGGGGATAGTTTGTGGGGAGCACTGGCAGAGAGATTTGGATAGCACAAACAACCAAAAGTACGTATATGATCATATCGAGGAGTGCGATGATATAGTACAGTAGTGGGATTGTTGTTATGAAGGACTTTGGTGGGAAGGACATTGTGCAAATA
>JAOWAN010000001.1:18125258-18142914 GCA_028566635.1 Lobelia cardinalis
ATACTTTTTGTCCCCCTTCCCCCACACACTCACACACTCACCCACACATTTTCCAAAAATTTACTATTCATTTGAGTTACTATTCACTTGATTGTGGGGTCCATGCCTTATTTTATAAGATAGATATTGATCTATTCAAAGTTTATAATTAATAAGCCAATTACCCTCTCTTAACCACTAACTTAAGTCACCAACAATTAAATGTGCTCATAAAAGTTTCTAAAAAAATTAAATGAGCAATTGAATTTCCACACCAGCAAATAATCTCCGACACATGAATATGACATAATGACAAGTGACCATAAGTGTTTGATCAAAAGTCAAAGGAATAGTCTGCCACATGAATCTAGACAAAAATAAGGTTGAACTGTAAAGGTCAGTCAAAGAAACAATAATTTTGAATCTAACGACTAGTTCTCTAAACACTATATATACCAGTTCATTTAAAGAACGAAATACAAATTGCAAAATTCAAGCTCTAACACATAACTGTTGGGATCGAACCCACCAACAAGAAATCAGCACAACAAAATGTAAATAGAAAAATACACACAAAAGAAAACACACAATATAATGTGGTTCGACTTCAAGCCTAATCCACGAAACCACTCACTAATAAATTGAGAATAATACAAGAATGGAGAATCTCTCTATCTCTCAACACTTTTGAAACTCTTACGGCGCATACAAGTGCACAAAAAATCTCTCTTCTTATTGCACACTTATGCTTTTTTCACAAGTTGTGTTTTAATCCTACCTATAAATGCCGATTTATATAGGGGATGCACATTCACTAATTCTCTCACCGCCGATGTGGAATTTATGTCAACACTAATAAATCCTAATCGATATGGGATTTGAGTCAAAAACCCAATAAATCTTCCCTTGACTCAAATACCCAAATCTCATCAATTCCTAAAAAGCTTATTATTTTCTTGGTTTTCTTCTTCTCCTTCTTGCTACTGCAACATGTCTTCCCCAACGAAGATTGCCCCTCCAAATAGCAAATATTCTTTCCACGTTTTCTCCTTTGAAAAATCAAGCGCCTTCCCTTGTAAATTTTACACGTCTCTCTTCTTCCAATATAACGGGACCCACGAGACATTAATACACCAAGTGACAGTATATTCGTAGTCGCATTTGAAATATACCTCACATTCAAAGCGATTTTCACACTTCCATCATGAAGCTTGAAGCGTACACTTCCAACACCTTCTATCTTCATATTCTCGTTGTTTCCTACTTTGATCTCACCAAGTCGTCAATCTGTTCGCAATATTTCAAACATAGCTCGATCCTTGCGAATATGTACTGACGCGGCAGAATCTAACACCCATTTATTTTCTTCAACCAAAACACCATCAGTTATAACATGTGTGGTTAACAAGAAAGTCACAATCAAATTCAATCACATTGGTTTTCTCCTTTTCGACCTTTTTCTTTTCGTTCAAATCTCGCAAGTTCTTCAAATCCTCACGAAATTGTGGACAATTACTTTGAATATGACCATTCTCTCCACAGTAGAAGCACTCTACATCACTCATGTCTCTATCTCCCTTCGGATGAGAATTTGATGTTCCTTTTGTACTTCCACGATTGTAAGTTTTTCCTCTACCAGAACCCTCCACAGCTAGTAAACTTTCTCGATTGGACAAGCTATCACTCCTAGTCATTCTCTCATTATCCCACAACGCTTTCAACACATCTTCAAGTGTTAAAGTAGTCCTACCTGTCAACTAGTCTGCACAAATGTCTTATAGGACTTGGGTAACGATGACAACATCAACAAAGTGTATTTCTCATCCTTTATTGTCTCATCAAGATTAGACAATTGACGTACTAACTGATTAAACAAGTTTATATGATCATGCAAATTACCTCCTTCATCAAACTTCAACGAATACAAATCCATCTTCAAAAATAATCGATTTGTCAATGACTTTGACTCATAGATGCTCGCGAGTTTATCCCAAATACCCCTTACATTTTTCTCATTCAACACATTATACTTTATCTCGGGAGCAAGCGCTAACCTGCTTGTACTCGCAGCCCTCTTTCGTATCTTCAACCATTCTTGTTCCTTCATCTCCACTGGCTTGGTCTCTAGTAGTGCTTCATCAACGCCCTGTTGCACTAACACATCTTCAATCGTCATCTTTCAAACTGTGAAATCCATCTTTCCATCAAATATGGGGACCGTAAACTTCGAACCGTCACGATCCATCTTCTTTCCTCAACACGAAACTGCAATTCTTTAAAGCCCTAACCTTCTGTTCGACTGCAATTTTCCGTAGCAAAAACGCCTCCAAATATAATCTGATGAGAACCCGCTGTCCAAAAATCCTGACGATCCAACGGTTAACAAATGAGCACCGTCAATTCTCCCTCAACTGCGCAGAAAGTGACGAACCGAAAAAACCGTTTTTGTATTTCTCTCAATTGACTCTTCCTAAGTGTGCGATTTCTTTCCCTTGAACCTCGCTCTGATACCAGTTGTTGGGATCAAACCCACCAACAAGAAATCAGCACAACAAGATGCTAATACAGAAATACACACAAAAGAAAACACACAATATAATGTGGTTCGGCCTCAACCTCAAGCCTAATCCACGAAATCACTCACTAATAAATTGAGAATAATACAAGAATAGATAATCTCTCTATCTCTCGACACTCTTGAAACTCTCACGGTGCATACAAGTGGACCAAAAATCTCTCTCTCTCTCTCTCTCTCTCTCTCTCTCTCTCTCTCTCTCTCTCTTATTGCACACTTATGCTTCTCTCACAAGTTGTGTTTAATCCTACCTATAAATGCCTATTTATATAAGAGAGGCACATTCACTAATTCTCTCACCGCCGATGTGAGATTTATGTCAACACTAATAAATCCTAATCGATATAAGATTTGAGTCAAAAACCCAACAATAACTTACATTTTTGCAATCTCACAAGTTCAATTCAATAAGCTTGATCATTCCTATCTGAAGCTTTGAATATTCATCTCTTTATAATATTCTAGTATAGCTTATATTTGTAATTTTATAAGGCTTCCAATCAACTTAAATTTAAAAGTATTTCAGGAAGTATCTTGTAATCAATTTAATTTAGTGATTTTTTATTTTTATTATTGTAATTGACACAGTTGGGGGTACCAACTTATGTATAAAATTTTGATGGTTTTTAAGTTGTAATTGAGCTGAATTTAAGTAAAATAAAATAAGCCTTATATATTTTGAGAACAATAAGAGATGAAAATAGTTATAATTTGCTTGAAATCACTTTAAAAATCACTTTGTTCTTATTTTCTATGTTCATTGCTTATTTCTTGTAAATCTACGCTGCAATCTGAGGGTTCTCATCATTCTCATCTTGTTCACTTTTTTATATTAGCATTATAAACTGTTATTTTAATTAATCCATTACATTCTTCCACTGCATTTTCTTACAAAAATTAATCAAACTACTTGCTTAACAGTTGTGTCCAAGCCCTTAAGTACTTAATTAATACAGTATTAAGCAGCTATATAACCGTTATATGTGCACTGCCCATTATACAAAAACGTTATCACTTTTATGCAGCTATTTGGCATGATTTAGGAATTAGAAATCCATACCCTGGACCTTTGAAACCCCAAAAAAAACAAAAACAGAAACAGTAGTTGAATTAATTATTTCAATTTTTTTAATTACCATAGATAGATTCAACCTCTTTCATTTCGATCACTAAAATAGTAGTACTCTTTTCGGCCCATTATTTCACTCTCATTTTGATTTTTTTTTTGGTTCAATTATTTTTTTTTTATCAAATATGTATTAAAAAAAAACTAAATACTATAAAATTAGAAAATAAGTATATTGTTATCCATTACGTTTTCAATGATTGAAATAATAAAATCTAAAATAAAATAAATTTATATTTAAAATAACTGATTAAAATTAAATATAGTTAGTAAAAAAGACCAAAATATTTTTTTTGCTTAATAAACTAGCCCTTAATGGCTTATTAATGCTATATAAGCAGCCCCTAACGGTGCTTTCCCATTAAATTGACCCTAACCGAGTTTTAATTAATTATTGACAGTAGTTGCAGTTTTACTCCATAATCAAAAATCGGAAGCGAGCACTGCACGTGACGTGATCAGTAGTAGAAACGCTGACTGACCACCAACGACCTATTTTAGCCTTTGCGGGGGAAAGTCGCAGCCGGGGCCGGCGATTAGAGCGCAATCCCACAGCACTCTTCAGTAAAATCTCACCGGACTTCTCTTCTCAGTCGATCTCTCTACTACCTCCACCCAAGCCGTAAGAGAAAAAACCCATTCCAGTCTACTCTGATTTCCCCTCGTTATCTCCTGACATATCATTTTTGACTTTTTCAGTCTGCTCTGTTTGGTCGTTGTTCACCAAGAAAAGGAAAAGGGAAGCTTTTTCTTTTTGGGTATGCACCCAATCTCTTCAACTGTTTACCTTATGATTTCCAGTTCGATCAATTCAATTTGTTCATGTAGTTACTGGAAGTATCATTTGCTTAATCTGTTGATCTTGACTGGATAATTCACCGTCTCTAAACTGCTTTATAATGGAATTAGCGGTACCATTTAGCTGCTAATAGTGGTTAGTGAAGATCCAATTCTTATGATTAAACTTTTACCCAGGATTTATGGAGTATATGTTTAGTTGTCTTTATATGAATACAAAAGTTGCAATCTAATAGGATTTTTTTAAGATTGAGACTTAATTACTCTCTTCATTCCGAAATAAGATTCTAATTTGACCCGGCAAATGAATTAGGAATATCTGATTGACTCCATTATAATTAATTTCACATGATTCACTTTCAAGTTTTTTATTCTTAAAAGGTTGAAGAGAAATATGCTTTCTTGGTCCCAGTAGAGATACATGAAAGGGAAAAGGGTGAATAAGATTGGAACTGATGTCACATTCTCAATCCAGTTCCATCATCCATGATGCAAGTATTTTCATACGGTGCTTTACCGGAGGGAATGATATAATGAACAAGATAGATGAATTAATTGCTGCGATGACCTGTTGGATTTGTTGTTATCATTATACATTATGTACTATGAAAATTACATTGTACCGAAAGCTTGATGCTGCAGCAAACACTTGTTGTTCTGGACTTTTGACGAGTATACTTGTTCATGATTGGTTATTAATATTGTTAGAGAAGGTATTTTGATATATGAATAAAATGCAGTTAACTCCCATTTGGTTTAGCCCATCTGCAGATATTTGTCTTATGTTAATATATTAGGCACATAAAACCTATTACCTCCGTTCCTAAATGAGTGTCATGTTTGTTTTTTAAAAAAGTCAACCTAATTTACTATAAAAATAATTATTTAACATATAATTATTGCATTTTAGATTTAAAGTTTTAATATTAGCATATTCATTAAACTATCGATAATATTTTTTACAACATCGCAATAACAAGTCGATTCATAAAGTTTGGTCAAAGTTGCTTAAAGTTGACCAATGAAAGTCAAAACATGACACTCATTTGGGGACGGAGGGAGTATATGATTTAGGAAGGTTGCAAATATTATATTTATTTGAAGGAAAATGTTACAAAAGAGGTTTAATCAAACCCAAACGATGCCATTTGGGCTTTACATAGTGGTTGGAAGATATATTGACCAGTTTTCAAAAGATAAAGGGATGAGTTCAGTTGAAAAACATATGATCTTTGCAATCATTCATAAACTATAACGGACTTAATTGCCTATACAGTACTATATGGGGGTGCATTGCCCATGAGGAAAACAAGAAGGGGGTTTATTGCATTTACTCTCAAAACATCATGCCAAGCGAATGTGTTTGCCTTCGCATTGTCAATTAGTGTCTGCCCAATGATATGACAAAGTTAATATAACCTGATGTAATCAGGCACAACTGTGCCTGTGTAGTTGTGCCTGTGTGACTGAATTATGATACTCATTCGTTTCCCGCCATTCCGTTCTAGATTAGTTATTATTCCATCATGCCAAGCGAGTTGGAAGCTTACATTCCGTCTTTTTCCTGTAGAGCATGTCTTATCTTCTTAGAAGATAGGTGTGAAACTTTGATAACAGTATGGTCATCTCAATAAGATATAATTGAGGAAAATGGAACTTGGTAATCATCACCTAGATGAAACTGATTAAGGTTGTAATTTGCACTATGAGGATAAAATTGATGGCTTTCTGACTTAACACTTTCCCAAGCCACTGTAATATGACCTAACATAATGATCTGTGAGATAATCTTGTGCAGATTAAGCTTGGTGTTCGTATTAGACGACAGGAGATGGATATAACTAAAATGAATGCTAGAGAGATTACTCTGCTAGGGTCTGCTGGTTGCGTGCTGGCTACAATGCACTTCACTGTTCAACTCTTATCTCAGCATCTCTTTTATTGGAAAAATCCTAAGGAGCAAAAGGCCATAGTTGCCATAATCCTTATGGCTCCCATATATGCTGCCTCTTCTTTTGTGGGATTATTGGATATTCAGGGCAGCAAAGCATTTTTCATGCTGTTGGACTCAATTAAAGAGGGCTATGAGTCGTTTGTAAGTGGTTAAGTGCCTCCATGTCTCGTTCGAAAGAACATTTAAGTAATTTTGGCTCTTTGCATCAACAAAGCTGAACTTTCGCGTGGTTGTGTCTTTCCGATTGCAGGTGATTGCTAAGTTTCTGGCGTTGCTGTATAGCTATTTGAACATATCTATTAGCAAAAATATAGTGCCGGATGAAATCAAGGGAAGGGAAATTCATCATTCATTTCCAATGACTCTTTTCCAGGTGCAACTAGATAGTTTTGCTATTTAAATAAATTAGTAAATAAATGGAAGAAAGCCGTACTCTTTAATTTGGTTTCCAATATACAATTAATAGGATCTTTTCCTTAATTTTTTTGCTTTCCTTTTTGGGACTGTTTGGGGTGCTCTAGCACTGTTCCTTGTTCAATATCAATTGTGAACAATTCAAGTGTGCATCTAGTTTTAATTTGGAAACAACATGGTTCAGTTCTCTTGTTGCTTGTGTTGTCCAATGTGGTGGATTATTTTGGCACAAGTATTCTCCCTTTTGTTTTTTGCTGCATCATGAAAGAAATAAAATAACAAGGAGCAATGTAAGGAGCTGTGGAATTGATTGTAGATCTGTTCCTTCTACATATAGATACATAGGCAAGTGTCGATCTCAATAATAAACCTTAGTCCCTAAAATGTACTCCCTCTATCCCTAAATGAGTGTCCTGTATTGACTTTTTTGGTCATTTTTTTTAAATTTTGACCAAAATTTTATGAGAATTGACTTGTTTTTGCGAAGTGATAAACAATGTTATTGATAATTATTTTAATAACGATCTTAATAAGAAAACTTAGTCCCTAAAATGTACTCCCTCCATCCCTAAATGAATGTCCTAAAATGTACTCCCTCTGTCCCCCCTATTTACTTGAGATTCTTATAAAGATTGAAATTTTATTATCTAAAACACTCTAAGTGTATGTTAAATGATTATTTTAATAACATGTTAGGGTGACTTTTCAAAAACCAAACATGACACTCATTTAGGGTTAGATGGAGTAGATATTTACATCGCTCTCCGTTCATTGAGAAACTAAATATCTTCAAATATCATAAAATTTTGAACTGGTTTATCAATGAATTACATTCCTGTCTAATTTTGTTTTCATGTTAATGATGATGGAAGCAAGAATTCCCATAATGCTTCTTTAATTCAGCATGAGCTGTCATATGAATCACATGCAATATGCTGTCATTCTATTTTCACTAATCTGAATGGTAGATCATAAGCATATATGTTTTGATTTTCTGTTGCTGCAGCCTCGAACTGCTCGTCTGAATCACCATACCCTAAAGCTTCTCAAGTACTGGACTTGGCAATTCGTAATTACCCGACCAATATGCTCCGTGCTGATGATCGCATTACAATTACTTGGATTCTATCCCAATTGGCTCAGCTGGACATTCGCTGTCATCTTAAACATTTCATTTTACGTTGCCATGTACTCCTTGGTGGCATTTTACCACGTCTTTGCTAAAGAATTGCAACCTCACAAGCCACTTGCAAAGTTCATATGCGTCAAAGGGATTGTTTTCTTCTGCTTCTGGCAGGTAAAATTTCACTCCTTTCTTTCTTAATATACTACTATTAAGTGTACCGCACAGGATGCTTGTACTTTAATAATTTAAGATATTTAAAGGAACAGTAACAAAGATAGAGGTAGTTAATGCACAACAGAAATTGAATTATAATAATTGAAATTGAGGGCATTCTGGTTATTACAGATCAAAAGCAGGACAAGGCTTCATTCTGATGGCTTCCGCTTTATGATATATTATTAGGATTGGAGTTGAAATCTGTATTTGGTTTCTTCAATGCATATACGACCTCAATAATGACTGTGTTTTGGTGCACGGATAAAACAATCCTCGTGGAAGCTAAGAGATATGTGAAGGATGAAATTTACTTCTGAAATGTCAAAAGACATTTTGCTGGTCTACTCAAGTTATCAAAAAGATGCAATAGACAAACTTTTCATAAATGGTAACAGTGTGACAAACCTTCTTTTGTCCAAGTCATGTATCGTCCTCACTCATTGAAACCCAGTTAGAAGCTTGGATATGAAAATGCTGATATATCAAGAAGCTATTCTTTTTGCCTCCCGTTGTTTTAGTAGCATAACCGATTTTCTTAGCAGTTAGGGGACGCTGTTCCATAGCAGAGTCTTGTTTTTGCTCATGCGGGTATGCCCTTCTTCACTTGGGTCAAAATAGGTGAACCAGCCTTGACATCATGAATGATCCTTGGGTTGAGGGTTGGTTGACTCTCCATGTTTCCCCAGTGGTCCACATGTTTTCTTTCCATGGGTGAATTTTAAAAGGGCCTTGCTTACAAGTGCTTCTATGACACTTGTTAAGGAACAATAGATAGACTTCAACCATACCTTGTTAATACTTTCAAGAAGTAGATTATCTTTTCTCCAATATTCTTACACTATTTGATCATTTTCAATATACAATTGTAAACCCTCTACTAATAGACTTTCATATTTTCCATGTCTCTTGCATTCTGATATATCATTCCTCTCTTAATCCAAAACCTAACTGTTGCTACTTATATTTTTACTATATCTGAAAATTTTGAGGTGCCAGCTATTTCTTTTGTTAGATTCATATCTTAAACGTTCATTTTCATGGTTGATTTCATAGCGGGGAATATAGCACTTATATTTATATTTTCAAATTATTTTTCTTTATCATTTTTACATCATATTTATTGACGTAGATAATTGATTAACTTGATTTTGTCCTATTAGTTAAGAAAGTTAAAACACTTTGGCCAAGTGTCATACAAAGAAACTCCCAAGCTCTCTCTTTAGCTCCTGCGCTTGTTTGATTCTTTTGCTTTTGAAATCTTTCTCTGTTTAAGCCTTCAGTCTTTTTTTGAGAATAATACATTTCCTTTCAGTCTTTCTTGAGGATAGACATTGCTAAGCTTCGTGCTGACGACACATAAAAAGAAGAAGAACTAATATCTTTATTGGAAAATGATATTGGAAGTTGAACAAATAGAAGAAGCTCTATATTATAAGGGCCATGCTAACAATTGCCATTAGGGCTCCTGTAATTAATCCACTTTTAGGAAAATTTACATTGAGCATGTCCATCAATACGTGGGAGAGTGTCCCTCATTCTTCGGGAGATTAGAGATTGTATGCTTAACAAGTCCCCTTTTTTGTAAGCATCGTCCACATTTATAAACTTTCTTAAATTTCTATTAAAAGAATTCAAGTAATTTAAGTTTCTTAATATGGGCAACTTAACATAGAACTACAATTACTGCAGGCTCTAAGCCTCTAATAAATACACTCTATCGAAAGTCATCCAAACTAATGGGACTTTTAGATATTAGTCTAAGAAAAGAAGTTTGCAATCATTGGAAAGTTCGTTGGCCAAACGTTTCCAACAAAAATCTGTTTGAGTAAATGATGTACTACTTGAACATGACTTATGTATTTTGATTGAAGCCTATTTACTGCTTCTTAACAAATGACATATGGGCACTTGTTTTGGCACTTAGCAAGACCTTCAAATCAACACACTTTAATCCTCTCCTGTTTTTGGATACCTGATGATGATGCTTCTCTAAGACGATTACTTACTCTTATTCTCTTTGTCATGCAAACAATATATATATATATATATATATATATTTTTTTTTTTTAATTTGAGGTATTTAGCAGAAAGCACACATACACCTATATATATATTTTATAAAAGTTTCTACACCTTTACTCCCAATGAAATTAAAGGTTTAGGCCTTCACGATACACATCCCGGCCTGTGTAACTCTGACTTGTATGGTTTCTGCCATGCAACCATTTAGTAATTTGTTGAGTGGAAGTGTATTAGGCTTTTACTGAACAGTGATAGCTGGGAAAATGGCACCATTGGGAGAAATTTTATTTAACTCTCTGTTACCCAAGTGGTTATGGTTTTCTGAAGATGCCAATCCTCTTTCAACTTTATTTTGGAAACAAATGTTTCGCTGGTCATTGTGAGATTCATTCTAGACTTCAAATGGTTTATATTCTCACCATTCATGCACACGTGGTTAAACTACTGTAAGTGTCAAATGTGTCATAAGACAATAATCATGTGGACCATGACCTGTGCCAATCTAATATGATGTGACAGCCAACTACTTTGTTATGTCCATGATGTCCAATACTCAAATTACAAGTCTTTGGCCCCTTCTTATCTTCCTTACCTCTAGTACTTCCCAGGTTCTTTCAGTTTTTCAGCAATTGGTGCGGTATTTTCATTTTGAAGGTCACCAAATTCATAAGATTTAATCATTTGCAGGGAGTATTGCTGGATATCCTAGTTGCAACGGGCGTTATCCAATCTCATCACTTCTGGTTGGACGTGGAGCACATTCAAGAAGGCATTCAGAATGTGCTGGTTTGTGTAGAGATGGTTGCATTTGCCATCCTTCAGCAGTATGCATATCACTATTCTCCTTATAGCGGAGATGTTGAAACAAAGATGAGACGTAAAAGTGATTGAGGAAAATATATAAAGACCGAAGTTGGGAAGCGATGGTAACTACTGAGGATCCTCTCTGTGAGCTGGTTCAGCTGAAGAAGCAATTATCAGTGCCACATTATGTTCAAATGCTGGTGTGCTTGTTGGGAGAGAACTACGAAACGAAGAATTTGGACAAGGGCTTATGCCTTTCTTTTCCCCTTATTTGGGATTCCTTTTTGGTCTTTTAGAGGCAAGTGCAAGGATGAACTTTTATGTTGTACTGTTACTGTAGTATTCCCATATGATCCGCGGAAACTGTAAACAGTAATTTCTATTCAGTTTGTTTACGTAAATAGTTTAAACAGTTCTCTTGCTTTTTTTCACCAATCGTAGGTGAAAAATTGGACAATTGTAGTTTAGTTTAGTCACTGCGAGTATACAATACCACAGTATCTGTACTTTATAACGAGTTATGGTAGCAGTAGCATGCTCATGTCTACCCAGAGTTAACTTTGATCGGTTTAACCTACAACTGATGCTTATAGGGCCGTCAACGAGCTGGGTGCTTGTGAGTTCGACATGGCTTAATCTATTTAAGCCCGACTAGATTTGACTCGTTCATGACTCGAGCCGAATACCGTTTTTAAGTTCGTCATATTTTGCGAGTCCGACTCGACTCACAAGACTCGCGAGCCGGCTCGTTAAGGGCTCGTCAATGGCCCATTAATGGTTTCAAATTTGGCTCGTTAAGGCCTCATCAATGGCTCATTAATGGCTTCAAATTTTAATTCAGAATATCCAAATCAGTAACATGGAATATAATAACTTAAAAAGGCTAGGCATATAGGCATAAGAATATACATAAAAATTCAAAATGTTCAATTGACATTGACCGAAAGTTTCAAAGAAAAAATAAAACCCGAAAAACACATCAACTATAATAGAAAACACATGAAGCGCAACAAGTCATTAAAAATGTCACTTTCTTTAATGGTTCAGACTTGCCAAGGCTTACCAAAGTCCACCAAAACCTGTTAAAGGTCGTTAATGCCTTGACTCGCGAAAGCTCATAAGTGTGTCACGATCCAATTATGAATTGAGCCCATGAAAGCTCGACTTGAGTAAAGGTACTGTTAGGGGTGAAAATCGGAACGAAATTTCCGATTTTCGCCAATTCCGATCCGGAAATTTTCGATTTTGGAACGATTATTTTCTTTCCTATTTCCAATTTTTCTGATTTTTTTCGGATCGAAATCGAAATTAGATTTAAAATTATCGAAATTTCCGATTTTCGATCCAAAATAATTCCGATTTATTTTCGAACATATTCCAATTTATTTCCAAAAAAAATAATTTATTTTCAAAAACTTTCCATTTTATTTCCAGGAATTTTTCAACTCATTTCCAAAAAGATTTCATTTGGAAATGAATTATTTCTACTTTTTTTCTTAAAGAATTTATTTTGAAAGATAATCTTGATTTGAAAGTATTTAATTTGTTGAAGAATGTAAAGGTGAATCGTTGTAAATGAGTAGCATAGACTGCATAGTAGCATGTCATAATGAACAAGGATCACTTGTTTAAAGAAAAAACATTTAGAAATTTAGAATTTTTTGAAAGTTTCAAAATTTTGAATTTATGAACTTTCCGAAAATTCCAAAATTTCTTTCGAAATTCCAATAGTTCTGAAATTTTCAAAAATCAGAATCAATTATTGCACTACGAAACTTTCAGAATGGAAATCGAAAACTAATTTTGATTTTCGAAAATACTATTTTCGAGCCGTTCCATCCGATTTCCACCCCTAGATACTGTTCATGGTGCTAATCTGTGAAAAAAAATTGAGGTCCAGCTCAAATTTAACAAATCCGACTCGAGCCCACGAAAAATCGACTCGACTCAGCTCATTTATTAACTTATTTATGTATAAAAACGACTTAAAAAAGTAAAGGTACTGTTCATGGTGCTAATCGGTGAGCTTAAGTGACGATTTGTTGCAACAAAAACTTTTCTTTCGCATCACATTTAATTTGAGCACTTTCCACTGGGTCTATCCTGAATTCGTACTATTACTGTACATCTTTGTTCTTTCCACATCCCAAACACTATGGTATCAACACACTACGCCCAGATCACAAGTCCCATTTCAAGAAATATGAGAATACGGAAAATACGGAGAATATTCGATCACATATCAAATATTACACCCAAATATCACATATATCACTATCTATTAAAATTACTTTCTATCTACTATCCCTATACCTATACACTCACAACAATCAATTCAAACCTTTCACATCACATTCTCTCTCTTCTTTAATTAATTCCCTCCTCACATTCAAACATTTCAAATCACATTTAAATATTATAAATTACATTCAACCTTTCACATTCAAGGGTAAAATAGACATTTTAGCAAAAAAACTCATCTACTCCATCTTATATTTTGAACAGTACCGTCTATCACCATCTATCACCATATTAGACTTGTGATCTACCCATACATGTTGGTGCATCACTTCTCATTCAAATGTATAACTGGCTATTTTGGAGTCTTAGATACCACAAGTCCATCAGAAACTTGAAATATTAATCATTTGTACAAATAATTCACATTACAAACATCTTCCTCTTCCAATTTTCTCTTCAACTACCTATGCTTTCTGGAATGAGCTATTCACGTATACTGCTGAAACTCATGTATCCAGTCATGACCTACTCTGCACCTGTTCAATTCAAAGATGATACAAAAAGAAATAATGAGCTATTTGCAGAACCCAAATAGTAGGATCACTAAGCAAGAATGCAATTAAATTCAAGAAAATTAGTGATCTACATCAAATAACACGAGCCATACAAATGCAAATCAGGAATATCTAACTAGGACTGAAGCGAAACACTCTGAATGCCTACTAGGATGAACTATTGTTTGCATTATTAGCTATGATTATTGGTGTAATTGACAAATTACATGTGAACTCTGAAGCTATTAGTCAATTAAGGACTAGTTTATGGTAGAAATGGAACACAGTTTATAACACCACAATTTTAACAACCTATAAGAGAACAAATCACACACTTCCATGACAGTGATAAGGGTGGAAATGATAATTTTTAAAAGCATGCAGTTTTTGAACTTATATTCATTTTGCACCTCGACATTTGAACAAAGTAGAATAGTGCGTCACACCAGAACTTAAGTCCAGTCGGGTCCCAAAGACTGCCTAAGAGGTTGCGGGCCTTGTAGCACATATAGATCAGACTGGTTCTTGTAGAACAAGGGAAACAAAAGGGTCCTGATCAAATTACAGGCTAGTATCAAGAATTATCCTGCACTACCAACAATAAAAGAACGAAAAGCTGAACTAACCTCGCAGAACAATTTTTGAACCTTCATACGAGAACAAGCACATTGCATTTCTAAAGCTTACATCTGCAACTTCTTCCTTAGACAGCTCAAGCAAAGACGCTACATATGCAAGTACGTTGTGAATATTTGCTGGATGATTAAGTGTTTGTTTTGGGAGCTTCGATGAATCACCCGTATCTTGGGAATAATTGTCAGAGCAACAGCCACCATTCAGCTGATTCTCTTGGGGGACAGAATCATCTCCCTCAAGCAAAAAAAGGGGACCTGAGGTGTTAGATCTGGGAAGTGCATCCGGTGCATCAGTCTCCAATAAAATCCTATCGGAAGGAACCATCTTCAACATCTTCTTTGCCTTGCTTTCTTTCATCGACATAAGAAACCCAGAAAATGAGAAGTAAGCACCAAGTTTTGCAAATTCAGGAACCATCTCTGCAGACCCCAGGTATGAGTGCAGAATCACGCCAGCAGGAAATGGCCCCACAGACTTCATTATCTCAAGAAGATCACCAAAAGCACGCACACAGTGGATTGATGCTGGCCTTTTCAACTGTTTGGCAAGTTCAAGCTGCTGGCGGAACACTTCAGCCTGAACCGTAAAATCAATCTCCTTTCCATGTGGACCCTTGTCTAAACCAATCTCTCCCACAGCAGCTGAAGGAGTAGCATCAAACAATTCTTTCAAAGAAGTCATCCAGTTCGGGGTCCTCTCAGGGACGAACCATGGATGGAGCCCAAAGGATGGAACTACAGAAGGATAGTGGTCACTCATCTGCTTGACCAGATGCCAGTCATTCTCAGAGACACCATTAACAGCAAAATGAAGTATACCAGTGTCAAGGGCTTTTTTGATCAGTTTGGGGGTCTTTTCATAGATTCTAGGGTCTTGCAGGTGACAGTGAGCATCAAAGAGTTTTATCATGGCCACAAATCATTAATCGCCACTGTACTCTCTTTTCCTTGCTTAAATGGGAGAAATGGAAAGGAAACGACAGCTAACAATATTGGCCAGTGACTCTACAAATCCGTAGCAGCTGGAGCTACACCAGCATTCAGGTTACAGCAAAGACAAGTAGCGATAGCAGCAGAATTAGCAGATAGTAGCTTCTCCCTAATGTAATCAGTCATTATACATGTCAGATATAAAAAACTCCAACACAATGTTCTTGAGTAGTCCCTTTTTTGAAAATTACTTCTCAAAATAAGCGCCTTTAAAATTTTTAATATTTTAAAATTTTCTTTAAATTTTAGTTAGCCTTCCATAATAAATCTACTAAATTTCATAGAAACTTTCAGAACAGGCTTCTGTGTACAATACATACTGAGGATTATTAAGTGATTATATTCTTAAAATCTAAATATAAGTGTTTTGGGTGTTAATTTCACAACATAATGAAAAGTGACAATTTTTTTGGGACCCTTCAAATCAAAAACTTCCCGAAAACCTGCATGATTGCAAACAGGTGCCCTTATTTCCCACGAATTGGCTATGAATATGAATAGCCCACATAGCAAATACGCATAACAAATGAAATAACACTTCAATCCTTCCACGGAATACTTCATGGACAAACCCCCCAATTCCATTAACAGGAAATGAATCACTGAAGTGAAACCCCAAAAATCCAGTTGGGTCCTTTTCTCAATTTGCTCATTTTCATCAAGAAACGTACTTTTAAAATTATAATCCACAAGAATTAATAAAAATTAAAAGAGCAAAGATTGTGTTTTTGTGAAGAATAACATTACCTCGTCATCATCATCAGCAGCTCCGTCCGTGCTCTGTCATCTGTAGCAGCTGCTCATAAGTGGGTAATTGATGGGGTGGGTGGGTGGTAGCTATATATTACTAGCGAATGTTCGAAATTTTTTATTAAAATAATGTTCGTGCTCGTGTCCGAGAGTTAAGAAAAACTGAAGAAAAAAGATTAAAAGGAAAAAAATAAATAATAAAAAAAACTGTTTATAAAAAAAACAGAAAAAACAGAAAAAAAAAATGTATTACAAAACAAAACCCACTCCCGGTCCCATTCTCTCACTCCCGGTCAACCTGTCCCCTTCCTTCTCTCTCTCTCTCATTACAAAATAAAATCCAACAGTCTGATGAATTTTTTTTTTTTTTTTGAAAATTGAGCTTTTACTGTTCATCTATAGTAAAAGCTCTCTCTCCATGTAATATAGATTGGATGACTAGTAAATGCTCGTGCCCTCAGGTACGACGTATCAAAATATTTAATCGCAAGTAGCTCGTATTTTTGAATACGATAATATTTAAAAGTGATAATTTTTTTTAACATAAACTATAATTAATATATAAAATATAACATTTTTTAATATATCTATCTTTCCAACACACACTCACTTTTTCTTAATCCCAACCCTATCACCCCCCTCTCTCTATACACTCACTTTTCTCTCAATCCCACAACACACATCCCCACAAATAAAACACTCTCTTTCCAATCATTTAAAGATACTATTCATTTATGGGTGGAGCCTACTACTCTCCCTTATAGTATAGATAGTAAATGGTGCAAAAAAATAGCATATAAATTACACTAATCACATAAGTTAATTAAAATTTAGATTTTTTTTCAATTTTAATGCACATGCCCTCGAGCATGTGATTTCTTAATATAATGTAGTTTTTAAGTTCAAAAAAAATATTAAGAAGAGAAAAAATATTTACTATAATTTTGTGTTCAAGGGCATGATAAAAAATATTAAGAAGAGTAAAAAAAGTTTACTATAAATAACATTAACTTAAAAAGAAAAATAAAGAAAAACGACAAAGAAATAAAGTCTTATAACACTAAGAAGAATTATTTTTTTAAGTATGAATATTTTAAATTTAAATGAGAAAAAGATAAAATAATATTTTTTAAAAAGAAGAAAAGATAATAAAAAACCAAAAAGAAAACAAAAAGTCAATTCAACTCCTCTAGTCACTGGCTCCTCTAGCACCAGCCCACTCCCTTCCCTTCCCCTTCCCCTTCCCCTTCCCCTCTCTCTGTCTAAGGCACCACAAATCACTGGTTCGATCTCGGAATTAGTGCTCAGTTACTGTTCTGATTGTTCCTTTTTTATGAACAGTAACTGAGCTAATTTATATAATAAACTAGTAAATACTCGTTCTCTCGAACACGATAAAATATTTAAATTTATTTTAAGTCCAAAAAATAATATTACAAAGTCTTATAACACAAAAAAAATATTTTTTAAGT
>JAOWAN010000001.1:18147299-18161673 GCA_028566635.1 Lobelia cardinalis
ACAACGGTTTGTACGTTTGTACGATATTTATGGTTTGTATTTGATCATTTTCCTATATATATATATATATATATATACACACACACACATTGAAACTTAGCACACATGTTCTCTACTTGTTACTGCTTTTATTATGCATATTATAAAGTGTATTATACATTCAAGATATGATAAAATTCATTTTATGTTAATAAGTGTGTATATTTTATTTTGTGAGCATGTGTTTTGTATTATTTATTTTATATTGCATATTATTCAGTTGACAGCAGATAAAGTTTATTTTATGATTTTTAGAAAAAATTCTCCAAAATGCATGTATTGTGTATTATTTTACGAGTAATATTCATTACTTACACCATAAAATTAAATTTATGTTTCCTATAATGTCATGATGTGTATTTTTTATTTTTATTCAATTTATGTTTTTTTTACTAATTTAAGCAATTTGATATGAATGTTCATTTCTTAAGTGACTAATATTCATTCAGCAGTGTTTAATGTTCATTTAATTATCCGTTTTTGGTATTCAAATTTAAATTTCTGTTATTTTTGAAAATTAGGTTAGTAATGAGTTAATTTAGGCATTAATTATTGGATTTAAATTAATCTGATTTTTTTAAAATTTAGTTAGAGAATTTAAAATAAATCTCTTAATTTTAGGGATTAATTAATGAGAATGGAAGAGTGAACGCACTCTTCGGTGCTTTTTGTTAAAAGCACATAGGTGCTCAATATAACAACTAGGCTAAAAACGATGACAAGGGTGGCCAACAAAAAATAAACAAAACTTATGAGAGAGGCTTATTTTCAGAAGAGAGAGAGAGAGAGAGAGAGAGAGAGAGAGAGAGAGAGAGAGAGAGGGAGAGAGGGGACAACCAACATCGGTGAGTTATTTATAAGAGAGAGAGGACAACCAACATCGGTGAGTTATTTACAAGGGACCATCTTGTAAGGGTAAAATAGATATTTTAGAGAAATTTTTCATATAACTCATCTACTTCATCTGATATGGTGAACAGTACCATCTATCACAATCTGTCACGGTATCGCATTCTTAATCCGATCCTTACTTATTCTTTTTTATTTTTTTATTTTTTATTTTGGCCCTAAGGGGGCATGGGAATTGATCGAACCTAAAATCTTACATATTTTAGAGTCAGCTCTACCATTGAGGCACCCTTTAAGTTCCCCCGACCCTTGCTTATTCAGAAATATGAATGCATTACCGATATGTACTCCAATGTACAATACTTCATTGCGTTCCATAAATAATTTACGTGAATATGAATATTTATGTTAATGAGTGTCATATTTACTTTTAAAAATGGAAAAAAGGAAAGCGATTGGCATATAACAATTTATGGTAAAAATTTGTAGAGAATGAGGTGTAATAAATTAGGTGGGTTGCTAAATATCGTCCTAAATTTTTCACTACTGCCTAATTAGTATCTAATTTACCCCAATTGAAAAATCCCAAATTCCATACTTCAATGGTGAATAATGAATCGGCTTGCTCAATTACTTAGATTTTTTCGGATGAACTGTAGTTGAATTGTTGTAGCATCCTGATTTGAGGTATGAGATTATTTATGATTAAAGTTTGCAAACTCCCACGTCAAGAACTCATGCCTCCTTCATGTGTGACCCTCCAGTGAGGACTTTGGATAGGTTAGAATTCATGTTTGCACAATTTGATTCCGGATAGACACCATCTTATTTTGCTCCTGTTGCTAGAACACATGTGCCCAAGAAATCCAAAACAAAGGAATGAAAGGATCCAAATAAGAGGGATATGACTTACAAAGAAAAGCAAAAGCTATCTTCAGAACCTAGTTTAGAAAAGCTGGACAACATCGTGGAAATTGTTAAGAAGAGGAATTCTTCACTCTGTCAACATGATGATGAAATTGAAGTGGCTATTAACCAGAAATTATTTGGGAACTCGATAGATTTGTCACCATTTACCAAAAAAAAAAAAAAAAAGTAAGCACAAGAGAATAGCTGCTTGGCAAAAATCACATTTTTTTGGTGTAGGGGGCATTTTTGGGATACAAAGGGCGGTAGCAAAAAAATTAGGGCGGCATTTAACACCACCCTAAATTAGAGCCTTTATGAATTAGTGGTTTCCATGATTTATATTTTTCAAAATCAGTTTGATGCTTTGAAAAATCAATCCGGCAAATTTTAAAATTAATTATTTGATTTATATTAATGTTAATTGTTAATTAGATTTTATATTTTAAAATGTGTAAGAATATTAAGTAAATTATCAATTACTTTCTTCGTTTCCATTTAATTTTCAAAATTTTCTCTAATTTATGTGAAAAATTTATATCATTTTTGAAATATTTAAAAAGTCACGGAGGGAGTATATTTTTTACAACTCCCAAACAACAAATTAGTTCTTATAAAAAGTTAGTCAAGATTTAATTATAATTGACCAAAAAAAGTCAAATTGAAGACTCATATATAAGACAACGAGTGCAATCTAATGGTAAGATAGGTTTTACGTCACGAATTTGAGTCATATTAATCTATTAATAAAGAATTACTAATAATCTATTTAAATTAAAAAAAAAAGCACTTATTTGTTGGGGAAAAAAGTTAAATTGACATGGCCATTCGACCTTTAGAATATATGAATCAACTACAAGCATAAGATAATTTGCGTCATTGGAAAATGGTAAGATATAATACTTTTATTTCATTACAAATCACTCCCTAAGCTAGGAACAATTGGTAAGTTAACCCATCTGTTTTTTATACTACTACTAGTGTGCTATCTTTCTATTAGGCCTTTCGAGTTGGGATGCTCTGTTCGTTTCTGAAGAAGTTATGTGGATCCACCTTGCTCTTCACTCGAACCAATCTATCAAAATTACCCATGAAATATTTCTTACCGTACACTTTCCCTTCGTTGTAACTATTTTTACCGTTAGTGGTAACACCAATGTCAAGGTCTCTGTAGTTGAGGAATGCACCTCTTGGCTTCTTTGACACATAAGGGGTCATGAATTTGTACATCTCTCTGGCTTGACTCAAATAATTCTCTTCCGACTTGGCATCTCCGTCTTTCCAATTCGCCGAGTACTGCATTTTGAACAAGTTGCCCGCCCGGTGAGGGAACGGTGTAGCCGATGCCGGGATTTCGCTCATCCTCCCTCCGTACATGTTGAACACGAATCCAACTTTCCCCACCTGCATCATCTTCTTGAATATTGCATCCAGCCCATCTTGGGGGATTGGATGCTGTATGTAGTCAGACTTTCGCTTCCCGTACCCTACGTTATCGGAATGTCGATTCAACAAGATTTCCGGAGACGTCTTGTTATCGAAATTAGCCCAGAAGAGCACGGACTGAATCCAGCTCATTTCGATACAATCCTCTTGTTTCAATCCCAGTTCAGGGAATGCTGCATTGGTGATTTCCAGAAGCCTTTTGGAATCACCAAGAAACATACCCATAAACGTTGTAAGAAACGACCCGCTATTTGGCTGCAAAAGGACCCTGATGAAGAGATCGTGATCCAGAGTGTTTGGAAGGAATTGAAACCGGTAAACTATGTTGGTACCGTTTTGTTCCAGCGTTCTAGGAACTCTGAAAACAGTAACTGTTTCAGGCACCTGAACCAGTCCAACCGTGTATGACAAAATAACACCAAAACTACCTCCACCACCACCTCTAATAGCCCAAAAGAGATCTTCTCCCATGGTTTTCCTAGTCAAAATCTCCCCATTCACATTCACTATTTCGGCATCAATCACGTGATCAACCGATAACCCGAATTTCCTCAGCATGTTCCCGTACCCACCTCCGCTAATATGGCCACCAATCCCGAGGGTCGGGCAAACCCCAGCCGGGAACGCATGTACTTTACTCTTGGACCAAATGTTGTACCAAAGTTCACCTACATTAGCCCCAGCCTGGACGTAGGCTGTTTGAGATTGAATATCAACCGAGATGCTCCTAAGATTGAACATATCAAGTACAATGAAATTCGGGTCCTTGGAGACATACGAAATCCCCTCATAGTCATGGCCCCCACTCCGGGTCTTGATTTGGACCCCAGCGGCTTTCGCGCACTTCACCGTGGCTTGAACATGGCATGGTTGCTTAGGGGTGACAATAAGGATGGGTTTGGGAGTTGAGGAGGTATTGAAACGGCTGTTTTTAATGTACTCTTGTAAAACTGAGGTGTATGAGGGGTTACTGGGGCTATAGACTAAGGAAGAAATTTGGTCATTTGGGTTAGTTTGGCTTGTTAGACATTGGACAAAGGTGTGATAGAGTGAGGAGCCAGAAGCAAAATACAGAGAATTGAGCAAAAGAAAAGCAACAAGGCAAATAAAAGAATTCCTCTTCATATTGTTTTGCTCTCTTTTGGTTTTGGAGGAAAAGGGTGCAGTTGTAAGAACATTATATAGGCAAAAAAATCTAAGGCATGGAGCATTGGAGAATTTTAGGCAACTTGCAAAAAACTTTCCCTGTTTATTTGTTTTCCCTTTTTGTGTTGCAGAGTCAAATATATAGTTTGACTCGGAAATAAAAAGGTATTTTTCCATTTTGAAAAAGGAAAAAGAAGGGCATCATGGGATACTGAATATGTCATGATTGTGCATATTATAGAAATATCGAATTACAACTTATTTAATAAATCTGGGGGGCAATAATTGAATAATGGGTCAAATATTATGTGCATATTACTCGGAATTTCCTCAACTATTAAAAGCATAACATTCCTTCTAATTAATGTGATTTGTCCAATCATAATAAGATTATGCAATTTAAAACCCAAATCTCATTTTTCCAACTTCAGCCTCTAGAAATCACATACGTTTGTGGTGAATCAATTAATAAAAAGTAATATTTTGACGGTCTCAAAAAAAAAAAAAAAAAGGCTTGCCAAGACAATATCAAAAGAATTAATACTAAAAATTGGCACATATTTATAATGTTTTAGCCATAAGATAAACAGTTAATATTTATAATTTTGAATGTGATCAATTGTAAAATTAGATATAATTAATCTGAACAATATAAATAAAATAAGAATTTAAAATAAAAGAAGTATACAGACTCATGATCAAGTGAAGATTACTCAAAAAGAAAAATTACACGTGCTAATATTTAAATTGTATTTAGACCTGTTAAAATGGGTTACAACCAAATAAACTATTTAATTGAACCTATTAAAAGCTTAATCCAATCCAACTAATCTACTTAATAAATTATAAAAGGTTATTCATTTAAAATCATTAATTTAATTGGATTAGAATGAATTGACCTATTAATAATTAACTCATCCGAACCCATTTTAAAAAGATACACGTACAACCTTACCTCTCCCTCTCTTACCCCGACTTCCCTTTTGTCGCCAGTCGCACTTGCGAGTCGGCCTCTTCATCGGATCTTCACGGCCACCGCTGTCGTTTCCATCGGTGCACCACCACAATCATTACAAATCCGTGGTCAACCACCTCCATCCTCCTCCACCACCGCTGTCACCAAGTCAGTTTATTGATCTAGAGTTTCCTTTCCCCTCTTTCCTTCATTTTGGTATTCTTCTTCTACTGCCGTCAATTTTTTGACCCAGTTATCAGAACATCAACCTTAAAATCAACGACAAGCTCCATTGCTCAATTATAACTCGTTTGCATCAAGATCGGGCCACGTTGCACCCAAGAAAGAGGGCCATACGAAAAATTGATCTTCAAGTTTCAACTCAATAGAATACATTGGCACACATTTCGAATCATCGATCCAATTTCGAATTAACTCAACAGCAGACTCATCGAACAAATTCCAACCTTTTGAACACACTTCAACACTTCAGCCAAGTTCTCAACTTTTTCTTCAACTGTCAATTTAGTATTTGTCCAAATTCAAATAAATAAAATAATAATTATGAACAAAAATTCATAATTGATGTTTAAAATAAAAAACAATTATGAACAAAAAATCTTACATAAAAAAAATCAAAAAAGGAGCACATCCTTAAATGAATGTAGGAAAATCAAAAATTAATTTTTAAACATGCTTTCCCCAACAACATTTTGTAGAAGATGAAAGCGGTTAATGGTGTTAATGTGGATAAAAAAAACTGTTATTCTACAGCAAGCAATGAAAGTATTGAACACACAAACGTTGAATAGCTAAATACATGTGACCCCAAATTAGGAGGGTATTACCGGTAAAATAGTATTATCTCCTTAAAAAAACAAATTAAAATAATTAACCACACTCAGTTTGAACCACACATTTAACCTAACCCTAGATATTATCCAAACGTCATTTTGCAAAACTCTTTACTAATCTATTTTAACAAAAGGGTGAACCATTTGTGGATGACGTAGTAGAGGAAGGAAATTGAAAGCAACAATGGCGATTGGAGATGCTGCTGACTTATGGGAGATTCGCGAAGTCGGAGGAGATGTGATTTATGATGAAAGCTCCAGTAAGTTCCCAACCATTCCTTGTTGACTTCGAAAGTGTTTTCCTTTAAGAGCTCCAGTAGGTCCTCTAGTGTTATTATATGTGCAGCGGCTGAGTTGGTTAGTATTTTTGAGCAAATAAAGTAGGGTTCAGCAATTTATAATTGAGTTAGAGTCAATATTTTAAGAGGAATTGCCCCACCAAAAAGTGGTGGTCGTCTGATTTTCTATGTTTTTGCTGTGTTGTCATTGTTGTTTTCAATGAAGTGTGTGGAGTATAATGTCTTTATTCTTTGGATAAAGAGTTATGTCCTTTTGCGTATTGTGGACTATACGAAAATGCCCCCCCCCCCCCTGAGCATGAGTAAGTAGTAATGTTTTTTTTTTTTGAAAATGGACCATATTGTCTATTAAGAGGAAACTTCATTTAAGTATTAAATTATTTACTATTTCATATGCAGCCTTAAATCTCACTTTCTTTACTTTGAAAATAAATCATGGTGGGAATTTCGTAGTAAACCCTAGTTGAGTACTCTTATTTAAAGGTGGATGCATTGACCATGTGGATTTTATTTTAACTGAAGAGTTGAGAATGGCTACAATATATGACATGTTAGTGGCACTGCAGTATAGAAGGGAGATGTTAGAGCATGTATTTTTTTTAGAGCCTGGTACGAGTTTGGACGATGGTTTGATAGATGCAGTGAATGAAAGTTGCTTGGACATTGTTAAAGAGTGGGCTAGGATCAAACCTATTGTTGAATGCTTTGTTACAAAGGTTGACAAATTGGTGCCTGAGGACCATGAGGACCCTAATTATATTCTTGAAGAAGCTAGTGGTGTACCAGTTGAAGATGATGTAGCTGTTAGGGTTGATAAAGATAAAAAGAAACAAGTGGTAGATGACAGTGGTTTTGATGCCGAGTGTCCTTCTTCAGAATATGCAGACAGTGATGAGTTGAAAAGCATTGATTCAACAGATGAAGAAAGGGATTTTCAGAGGTGGGTCGACAGGAATAATAATAGTCCCTACTTCAATATGGAGGCTGATTTGCAGGATCCAAAATTTGCCGTAGGTCAGAACTTCAAGTCAAAGAAGATGTTAAGAACGCTATTCAGTACTATGCAGTTAAGCAAAGAAGAATGGTTAAGCTTAAAAAAAATGATAAATTGAGGATAAGGGCAGTTTGTGAAGGGAATTATACATGTCCATGGGCATTGCAAGTAACTTGGTCAGATTATCATAATGAATGGGAAGTACGTTCCTATAATGATGACCATAGATGCAATCTTACCTGAGTCGTAAAACAAGCCACGGCTGAGTAGGTAACTCATAACCACATGCAAACAATTAGGGAGAATCCTGAACAGCCAAACCTAGCATTTATTTCACATGTGCAAACTGCTAACCAGATTGATATTTCAAAGGGGCAAGCCTATAGAGCAAAGAAGATAGCTCATGATTTAATTTATGGCAACCATGAACAACAGTATTATCTGCTCAGAAATTACTTGGGAGAGGTGCTTACAGCTAATCCAGGGTTTACTGTTAAGCTTGACTTTGAGGATTATAATGAAGATGATCCAACCAGAAAGTTCAAGAGGGTTTATATATGTTTTATATATGTTTAGGAGCTTTAAAGAATGGGTTCAATGCTGGCTGCAGGAAGGTTCTTGGATTTGATGGGGGCATTTCTGAAGGGACCATTCCCAGGCTAACTACTTGCAGCTGTTGGCATTGATGCAGATGGGGGCATGCATCCGGTAGCGTGGGCAGTTGTTGAGATTGAAAACTAAGAAAGTTAGACATGGTTCCTGCAGCTTGTATAAGAGGATTTGAAAATAAGCAACCCACACCATTGGGTCTTTATTTCAGATTAACAAAAGGTATATCTATATATTTCCTTTATTTTGTATATAGACTTATCTGATTTCTATTAATGTACCCTTATTGTTAAACATTTATGAAGACTTGTTTATATTTTTAGGGCCTTGTTCCAGCTGTTGAAGAGTTATTCCCAGGGATTGAACATAGGTGGTGTTTGTAGCATATTTACTCAAATTATAGGAAAGAGCATAGAGGAAATGCCCTTAAAACATCCTTGTTTAAGGCATCTAGAGCAACAAACATGATGTATTTTCAACACGTTGCAAAAGAATTTGAGAAACTTAACAAGGAAGCATATGATTGGGCTTTTGGGAAGGATCCTAAGCATTGGTGAAAGGCTTATTGGACCAAGAATGTCAAATCAGACATCTCTATGAACAACCATTGTGAGTCCTTTAATGGATTCATTTTGGCAGCTAGAATTAGAGCTATCATTAGTTTGTTGGAAATTGTTACAAACTTGCTAATGACGAGGATTCAAAAGAAGAGGACTGAAATTCAGAATTATGGAGGGCCTTTGTGTCCTGAAACTAAGAAAATGTTTGAGAAAATAAAGAAGGATGCCATAGGATTCATAACAACCTGGAATGGGAACAACTTGTACCAAGTAAGGGGACCATGGGGAGAACAAATGACTGTTTCTCTGACTGCTCGTCATTGTAGTTGTGGGAGTTGGGATTTAACAGGAATTCCTTGCAAACATGTTGTCTCTCCCATATATGAAGAAGGTATTCATGGAGGGAATGGTATACCTGAGGATTGGGTGCATGAGTACTATCATTTGAATATGCAAAAAAAGATTTATGAGCACTGCATCAATCCAATAAATGGGGTGCAAATGTGGGAGGATCTAGGCTGCATTCCTATTATACCACCAAATGTAAAAATCCAACCTGGAAGGCCAAAGAAAAATAGAAAAAGAGGCGAAGATGAACCTGCTAAGCCAAGTGCTAAAAAGATGAGGAGAATGACATGTCAGAGGTGTGGCAATAGTGGACATAATTTGAGGAGCTGCAAAGGTCAACCTACACATGTGTCTCAAAGTAAGCAAAAGAAGAGAATCAGTACATAGGTAATCCAATCAACTAACATGGTCATTTTTAGAACCTTCAGATTATATACATCCTATCAACATGTTTATTCCATTTTAGAGATTCATTATATTATTCACTCATTCAGGAATCATTAAATGGAAATCAAGAGGCTGCAAATGTACCTTCAGATTCATTTGGAGTAAGCTTTGTTACCGTAACTGTACAGGAATCACAAATATCAAGTGGTTTTATATTATTGACTTGGTCAGATTCTTTACTGCTTTGTTATCTATTACTCACTTATATGTTTACTTTCTACAGGAATTATCAAGTGGTGGCAATGCAAGGGGAAGGGGAAGAGGAAGGGGAAGGCGAAGAGGAAGAGGAAGAGGAAGAGGAAGGGGAAAGTCTCAATCAAGTTCCCAACCACCAATTGTCTCTCCTCAGCCTGCCACTCCATCAAAGTTAAGGAACAAATTGAGCAAATTCTATGTGGATATGTAATTAGTTGTGGGAGTAAATGAAGAAAGTAGTTTTCAACATATACAATTAATGCCACTTGGGAAGTACATCTTTGAACAAATTTTTTGAAAACATGTACTGTTAGTGCCACTTGGGACAGTTGGTGCCACTAGAAAACATATACAGTTAGTGCATGGTCTGTATTGTAACAGTTAAGTTTTTGGAACTGACATGGTCATTTTGGAATGGGTGGCTGTCATTTTTGGAACCGACATGTTTATTGGAAACCAGTGTTTGAATGCTTTGTAACTGTTTTTTTGTTATCTTTGCACTATTTCTGTTATCTTTGCACTATTTCGTGCAAGTATCATAAATGTTCAGATGTTCAAATGCACTATAAATAGGCTCATTGTGGGATAGATTATGCATTCCAAGCAACAAAATGTCTTCATCAGTGTATGAAGACCTAAGCGATGGGGACTTTGAAGAACGGACTAAGGTATTTGAGCAAGAATTGCGCAGCCTCAAAACCATAGTTCTACACAAAGACGCAAAGTATGCTAATGAACCCTTCCTATGTCCATACCCTCCATGCCGCACAAATCGAAAACAGCAAATGCGCAATTATGTTTCCATACGCCAACATGCACAAGGGGTTGCTAAATCCCACAATTACAAACTCATTGAGAGGCTGCAACATGAAGGCTTGGCGAACTATCTGCTAAAGGATCTTGCTAGTTGGGAGCCTCTTAAAAAATGCAAGGAGGATCGTTATAACTGGAAGCGCAAAGGGGGGAACGGTGACGGTGGCAGCGACAGTTGCAGTGAAAACGCAAGTGGAAGCGAAAATAAAGTGAATTAGTAATTCACTTAGGTCTTATTTTGTGTCAATTGCATTATGTCATTTCGTTTTAACTTCCCTCTGTAGGTGATCTATTATCATAATAAAAGTGGAACTGTTATGTGAAAAAAAATTAGTGTTGTGTTTAATGAAGAAGAAGGTAAGGGGAAGCAAACTCATTTCACATCCAGAAACAGAAGAAATCAATTGCAAAATTCGAATACACGATTCAGAATTCATTTCATAAGGTTGAAACTTACAATTATACAATTTGAATTACTAAAAACCCAACCAACAAACTAATAGAACAAAGTTGAGGGAATTCTTGTTCAAGTTGAACAACTTCTTTGTGAAAAGATACACAACCACATAGTTATCATCCAAGATGCCACTAACCCCAACCTCATCCACTTCATTTTTCTCTTGCGATCTTCAATTTCCCTGTCTTGTTTGTTCAACCTTCGAGGTAGACCAGGAGTCACATGTATAGATCTAGGGCGCATAGGTGGATCGAACCACATGAAGTATCCACAACCTTGATAATTCTGCAATTTCAGGGAAAGAAAATAAACTAATGAGAGTAACAGTAGACATATTTGTTTCTAAAAAAGGATTAAACATTGAGACATTTATCTTACTCTTCCTCTCGCACAAGTGAAGAACCTTCTTCCCGGATTTGCAGTGGTCCAGCTTGTTGTCAATAATGGTGAAATCCCACAAAAACAGTTTGAAACCATTCGAATTTTGATTTTTATCCCGCTTCCTTTGAAAATCCAAGTATCGAAGTTTCTCTTTTGATTCCCCAACGAATTTTGAAACCCAGAACTGGTTCGATTGCTCTTTCTCGAACCCTAATTTTGAAACCCAGAACTGGTTCGACTGCTCTTTCTCGAACCCTAATTTTCTTTCAGCCTTGGATTTAATCGATTTGTTTCTAAGGTATATAAATAGCCACTAATCTATCTTAGGTTAAATGAGTGTGGTTAAATATTTTAATTTGTTTTTTTTAAGGAGATAATACTGTTTTACCAGTAATACCCTCCTAATTTGGGGTCATATGACTCGCACGTGACACTTAACGGGGAATTTAACGGGCGATTGACGGCAGGTGCCATCCATGAGACGTTTTTTCAAACTTTGGTCATTCATAAAATGTTTCTAAGCTCAGGGACTATTCATGAAAACGACCAAAGTATAGGGACCATTTATGAAGTTGTCCCTTAATAATGTGTTTAATAATTTGGCAGCCAAAAATTAACGCTTATGAAAATTCAATTAAGATTTATAAAAATTGCATCAAAGAAACTAAAAACAAATATTCGAATAGGAACGAAGGTAATACAAATATAAATTTTCCGTCCATGCATTTTTCTATTTAGCTTTATTTATAGAAACAACTAAAAGTATAGGGGATGTATAACTATCTAAATACCTTGAACAAGGCTAGCTCTAGGCTTGAGACTCGATTCGGCAATGGGATTTGTTCATGGTCCTTCAATTATCACTGAAGTCCATAATGATGTAAATCGTTCCTAAAGTATGTTCCCACCCTTGTATCAAGCCAAGCTTGAGCATGTTCTTGGCCGAACATAAATTAGATTGTGCTCATCATAATTGTACTCGATTCATTGTTCGTGATCGTAAATATTGATTGTAATACTTTCGATTAGGTTTAGAATTGAAATACTATGCTCGCTTTCCAAAGAAATTATCTGAATTCCAAAAAAATTTTACTTCCTTCTATATAATTTCCCTTCTTCATAACTATTGTTACGCTTAGCAGTCACACTAATATCAAGATCTCTATGCACCTACGTCTAGGGATTCTTATCTTCGACCCATGAGGAGTCATGAATTTGTAAGCCCCGCGAATTCACCTCAATTACCTCTCACAATGTTATTGTGAATCAGATTAGAGTTTTTCAATGATATCTCATACCTATACTAAAATTAATTAAGTGATTAAAATTGAGCTCTTTTATGAATGGTGGCGTTAAATGTTGTTTATGTTTTTCACACTATCGCCCTATAATGTCGAAAATACTCTTTTCACATTTTTATCACTACTGCCCTTATAAATGCTGTCCATATATGTTTTTTTTAGTACCTTCCCTCTAGTGCTCGTAATATGTTTGATGAAATGTCAAAGTGAGGAAGTAATTAACCAAAAATGTCAATTATATTTGTTTTATAACAAGCTACGGATATGTACAAGTTGAAAACATACTACTCGTTGGATCACTTAAACAATAAGCAAATATATCGCTTATTATGAATTGAAAATGCAGATTCAAAGGTTCTCTTTTTATAAGCACATTAAAGTTGTTTCAAGGAGTTCAAGAACTAATGAAAGCCAAACTTGACGCATAGACAGCAGACAAATTCTTCCAAGAATCGCGTTATGTGGTTACATTAGGACATATAACATTTGCCTACAAGTATGATAAGAAAAACTTATTACTGAACAGAAGAGATTCTTACTTAGTTTTAACTGATAATATAAGAGATGTTGCTCGAGAATAGCAACAAACCAAAACGATAGGAAATGAGCAAGAAAAGCAAGACCCAGGTAATTCCCTGACTTCAAATATTTTTCCATATCACCCAACTGAACCATGAGAAGCGTTTCACAAAGGGTCCCACTTCCTTTTGGTAAGATTTCGATTGTGTTTACTTAATGAACACAATTTGTGTTCATTAAGCATGTTTTTTTTATTAAATTTGAAAAATGGTCAAAAAAAATATTAAAACTATGTTGGTTTTAAAAATATAGTTTTCTCTTTCATACCTACTCTTTTAACGTACCTCTATATTCACCTTTATACCATATTAAACATTATATCAAATTACAATTATCAATCTCTCTCTCTCTCTCTCTCTCTCTCTCTCTCTCTCTCTCTCTCTCTCTCTCTCTCTCTCTTCATCACTATTAAATAATTATTTAAATTTTAAAGGATAAATAATTAATTTAAATATTCACAAAAAATAAAATAAAATCAAAACAAAACTATGTCAAAAATTAACTATTTAAATGCACCATTTATCTGGTGGTATAGGTATTATAGTTGCAAGAGAGAAGATTATTCATCTGGTCCACTAATAATTTATTATTCCTATTTGACGTTCTCAATCCCTTCTTCCTGTTTTGGATGTGAGATAGTCTCACATATTAAGTGGGAATAATAAATTGAGATTTTTTGTGTTAAATTATGTGTTATTTTTCATGATATAGTGTTTAAGGATGATACATGTCTTAAAATTTAGAATTCTAAATTTTAGTGTCATCTTTTAAACAATTGAAATAAAATTTTAAAAAAATATCATTAAAAGTGACACACTATTTAAAACAAAATTTGAACTCGAGAATAATATATAAATCGTAGTAGGAATCGGAAACCAATACATGAAAACCAAAAATCCGATGAGCCTCAAAAATTATGAATCTGATCTTGTTGAAAGACGATTTGCATTCACTGGCGCATTAATCATGAATCTTTCCAATGATTTGAGAAAAAAAAAAAATTTGTAGGGATATTTTTAACAGCAATGAAGCAGTACTAAAAAAAAATTTGTAGGCATGTTCTCAGGGAAGGCAATGCAGCGGCAGACCATCTTGCAAGACTCAGTTTGATGTCCAGGTAAGCACGGAAGTATTATCGAGATCCCCCGTGGACGTTAGAGCATATTTTGGAGAACGACAGACTTGGTAGACAGGTC
>JAOWAN010000001.1:18161773-18187543 GCA_028566635.1 Lobelia cardinalis
AGTATGCAATTCTAAATTGCATTATTCCTTATTGGTGTCCAGAATTTAAAATACTCACCCTTATATGCCATTTGCAGATTTGGGCCCGCCAAAAGTGTTATGATTGGGAAAAGGATGACAATGATGAAAACGATCACCAGATTCATCGCATAGCATCCCCACTTCCTAGTGTTCTTCTGGTACTACCTGGCTTCTTGGATTTGCTCGGTCCCTCGTTTTACAAATGAGCTCGCATGTGCAATGTGACTCTCAATGTCATTCAATTGGTGACCCTGCTCCTCGATGAGATCAGCCATGTCCAAGAACACCTGGAGCTCGAGCAAGTTCTTCTCAATCTCCTTCACGGAATCGTGCCTTTCTTGGATCTCCGATATCGTGTCCAGTATCTGACCCCTCCCTTGTTCTTGAATCGCCTTCTGCAGGAAAGTTTCGCTCTCTCCGCTTGAAATCAAGTTCTCGAATGTCTCCTCATCCGACTTCTCCCTGTGATCATGAAGTACCTTCATTCGACTGTTTCTTTGTACTCTGATGCCATTTTGGCTCTCAATCCTTGAAAATCATCCATCACGTCTTTCAGTTTCTTTCCAAAACCACCCACCACGAAAATCATTGTACGGTCTTCACATTTTCGGCTGGTTGCATTTGACCGTTCAAGGGCTTCCAGCTTTGTCTTGATGAGCTTAACCTGTTTCAAGACGTCCGAGTCCATACGTGCCCGAAGATCCTTCATGGTTTTTTTTCATTGTGTACGGTTTTGCTCTCCTCATTCGATACATGTAATCTCTTGTACAGCTTCTCTACATTCTCCATGTCCTTGACACTGTCTACGTCCTTGAAGAATTTGTCAAGGTAGGCACCACCATTCGCAGCCCCCAGCCGTTCAACTTTTTGAATGAAGGCGAGATAAGATCATTCACCTTGCCTCTTGTAATTCTCACGCCTATATAAATCTTTGTTCTGTTTTTGACACAATTATTTGTCGTGCTCGACGCTCACACACCAAAGAAAGAAATTGAGAACCTTATGATCAAACTCTCCCTTCTCTCTCTTTCTACCTCCAGTTGATTAAATCCCCAACGATTTTCAGAGATCCATCTTCCTCTACACCACAAGATGATGATGATGATGATGATGATGATGAAGAGGAAGCGCGAAATGCCGCAAATTCAGTCATACAAAACCAATGATTTGATGATCAATGAAATGTGCATCTCTTTTTCCTTTCAAGTAGGCTTGACAATTTGGGTCCATAACCCATTAACCTATCCAATCCAACTTATTTAAAATTCAACCCAACTCAACCCAATTAATTAATAGGTTATAACCTATTAATTTAAATGGATTATACCGTTTAAAAATAATACGCCTACCATCTCCCCTGACCCCGACTTTCCTCCCCGTCGCCAGTCTCGACTCGCTAGTCGCCCTCTTCATCAATCTTCGCTGCCATCGCCGTTGCTCCATCAGTGCACCACTACAATCATTTCCATCAGCGGCCACCACCCTCATCCTCCTCAACCACACCGTTTCCAGGTCTGTTTCTTGATCTAGGGTTTCGTTTTGCCCTCCTCCCTTCATTCTGGTATAAATGCCCAAGTTCCATGTACGCATTTTTTTTTTCCCAATGGAACTCTACATTTTTCGACTCTTGATTTCAATTCTCAAACACTGCAATTTTTATGCGGGTATTATATATTTCTTGGAATTCTTTTAATTTCAACTTTATGTCCTTTTATGTGTAAGTTGTGATTAGCTATGTATAAATATTGCCAATTGAAGGGTCTCCCTTGCTACGATTATGTAGTTTTGTCCCTGTGGGTGGTTCAATTTCATGAAGTGTGAAGTCCTCCGGGGTGTCTTGAAGATGAAGTGGTTTTGTTCCACTAGTAGTGTCCAATGTTGCAATTGGTTATTGTTAATCACATTTGCTCTCTTTGTCACCCATGCTCTTAATTTCTCATGACCACCCAAACGATCGGATCCGCAAGGCCCTTGGAATATAATCGGATCCGATCCAGCCGCGGTTGATATTCCTTCAGCACATACGTTGTGGATTTCTTGATTTTATGACACAAATCATCTTTAATGGTGACGCATTATTTTGCAAGATGCTTTTGTGCATGTATACACGAGGTTAGGGGTGAACCTGATCTTACCCCCATACTCCACTCCATATATGGCTTCCTTTCTACTTCTGCTAGTAGCCTAGTTGTGCTTCAAATAACTCCATGAGAGCACCCCAACACGTATTCAGCTCCAAACTTCAGAACTTTTAATTTATTACTAGTATTTCATCAGTTTGTTGGAATGTGGATATACCCCGTATTACTGCTGGGGTTGTGGGGAGAGTACGAGGTGTCGATGGCAAGGGAGTTAACAGACAAGGTGGAGCTGAGGTTGTATCTAACACTTAATTGAGGAACTATGTCCATCTGTTGTTGTTGTTGATCAAGTCAGTTTCAGTTGCACGAGGCTATATTTAACGAGTTTACTCTGCTGTTCTTCTCTTAGCTACATTCTTTCATTTCAGCATCTTCTTTAAGGTCAAAAAGTCATGGGCGAAAGTAGGATTGTACACTTATTTTAGAAAGATTGGGAGTAATAGTGTCTTAGAATGTGTAGAAAGAAGATAACATAGAGTAGAAAATGAGATGTCACAACTACGTACAGCACACAACGTTACTGTCATTGCAGTTATATACTGGAATATATGGTCTCTAGTTTGTATTACAGTCACTTAAATCTTAATATATTTTCCCACCACCTCCATTTACCTGTATCGGAAGTAGAAGAGGTTTCTACTCTTTAGCTACTAAATAAAGGAACCTCTTCCACCTCACATATATTAAGTGTTTCAAAAGCACTAGCAAGATTAATACATATGTAGCAGGATTAATTCGTGTAGGGTTTATTTAATGGTGTTTCATAAACACTAGCAGGTTCTTAGATCATATTTGTTTTAGTTCGCAGAACTTGTTAGATTCTTCATGAATGTTTGTGACTTTGGTTGAATTAAAGGTCTTCCGCGTTTAACCTCTATACTCACTATTTTGTTATTTGTTAGTTTACTTTTTAAAAGAAATTAATCATGAATGTTGAATTGATGAATTATTTTTCATTGGTAGGGTTCTACTGCAAAGAAGAATGCATGATCAGATGCTTTTCAATTTATGAAGTTTACGGGCGATATAATGCAAGGATCTTCAAGGATCATATGTTCATCCAATTAGTCATGTGATGCTCTTTTTTCTTTTTTGGATAATATTAAGTTGAATTTTAAGAGGTAATTTGTGATTTTATTATCATTAGACTATTTTAATTTTAAATTATAAATTTAAATGTATTAATTGTAAATGTTAAAATTAGACTATTTTAATTTTAATTTATATATTTAATTGTATTAATGTAAAAGTTGAAATTAGATTATTTCTTTGAAATTATGAGAATATATTTTTCATAGTTATACTTTGCTTAAAAAAATAATTGAAATAATAATTCAAAATCAAAAGCAATAGTGAGGAGTCAAAAAAAGAAAAAAGAAAAAAAAGAAAGAGGCAAGATTTCATAGTTAATTGGTTGTACAATATTATAATGATAAAAAAAATGCAGATTAAAGCGAAAAGACCCCAGTACTGTCGTACACAACAGCAGCAATTGTTAGCAGCCGCCAATATTAGTGTAACTTATGGTTTACCCAAATAAACTCAATTCATTAATTATTCAATTCAATTAACCCACTAACTAAATAGGTTATAATGAGTTTCAATACATTTCAACCTATTATCCATTCCAACCCACTCTAATCCAACCCAACTCACCCACTTGCCGAGCCTACTTTCAAGACTCCGCAGCTTTTGACGGCTCCATCTTCCTCCATCCTCAGAAGTTATATGTTGTGAAGAGGAGGAAGGAGAGACAAAAGGTCATAACCCTTGCGATTATGAGATTGTAAAATGTTTTTTTTTTTTGGGTTGCAGAGAATTGATGATGGTGAGGGATGACAAAACGATTGACTAAATAAACGGTCTCTAATTTCATTATTTATTTATTTTTTGTCAAAACGCAATCTACAGACATCCACCTCGCTTAACGATTCTTGAAGAATACAAGCATGATTCCCATAAAAACTCTCCACTTGGCTTGACATTCATTCTCCACCGGAATGGAATCTAGGTTGACTTGGTCGCCATCAATCTTCTGTCAATAGGCAAGGTCGAGTTCTATTTCTTTATTCTTAGCAAATACTTCCTCGCACCATGCTATTTTACCATTAACCGCATACCCACATTCCTACAACCTACACATTCTAAAGAAAAGGAAGAGTGATGCTGCAATGATCATCTGCGAGAGTGAATCTATATATCTGACTTGAGGTGTGTGAAATGTGAATGATGAAACTTTTGGTAGAAAACCCCCATGAAACGAGCGTCAAAGGGTTTTTTGCCTGGGGTTCGCTGTGGACGGGCTTCATGTGATCTCGTCAAAGGGTTTTGCCTCAACCCCTCATCTCATCTATCCCGAGAGGGTTCTAGTCTCGAACAAGCTGGAGCATCTCGTAAGGAGCGAGTGGTTATATTCCCACTTCAAAGACCAAACTATTTATCATTCCACCTGTCCCTTCCATCTTTCACAACGTGATAAATTGGATTTCAAACTTCATTACTCGAACATCAGACATAATCGTATTAATCAGTATCATATTGTTGGGTGGGGGTTGTTCAAGTTTCCTCCCTCGTTTCGTCGATTAATGATAATCGAGATTTGGAATTTTCTGATTCAATAAGGGTGAAAGTTCCTGTAGGGGATGAGGAGGGGGCGGCGGAGAGCTCAAGGAGAAAGATAATAAAGGTATTCGGCGGGAAGTCTGGAAAGTACTGGTACTATTTTCATTCGCTCTTTGTTCTATCCTAATAATCCTACCAAAATTCTCAGGTTCTGAGTTTATGTAACATTTGGACATGAGCCTATAGGTCCACAAGCTAAATATAAGCCCAGCAAAAACTTGGACCTGACGGAACCACTTGAGCTCGCCTACGAACAAAAGTGCAACCAACCCACTGATAATATCGCTTGGTTGGTTTATCGCTTATTACCTTCACCATCCCCTACTTTCTCCTCTATTCTCTGGCAAAATCTTCAGCACCAAATCCTACAGCCTCCACGCAAAACCAATTCAATGGTTGAGGGCGTCTTTGTTGAGGCAAAACATAAACAAAACCAAGCCGGGAAGCCCATTGCAGTTTTAATATTCAGAGTTTCAAGAAAAGAAAATTAAGAGCCAAAAACTAAAAACCAGTTCGAACCTGCTCCGACAAACACCAGGGAACTTTGAAAACCATATGTAACGCCTGGGCTTTCTGTAAAGTCAAAAAGGTCACTACACTTTGAACAGTAACATAGAAAAATCTACGCAAGCTTTAATTGCATCCCCAAATGTTTCTAACAAAAATGGCAGCAAGGTGAGCTCAAAATAGCTTCAACCTACCGCCACCCACTTCAGTTGGGCTATAAATTTACCTTCCTTCCCTTAGCACTCTGGGGTCCACTTTTAAACATGTACTGTGGAGATGACGATCCTAGGGAGGATGAGCATTATACTAATACTGATAAGCAAAAGTATCGATGTTTCCTTCTATTTCTTCTTTTTTCTTCTTTAGGCTATCACAGGTTCCAACTTAACCTTCCACTCGATATTTACAGAGACCTGAGGAACCACAATGCCGGCGCGGCTGATGTACAACAATATCTATTTATCACCGTCACCATAGCATACTTCCCTGCTAATCTAACTATATCACAGACTGGAAGAGTACCTTTCACCTATCAGAGACTGTATCAGCATTCTGATGATTCCGATCGACAGGGATACCATTGCTAAATTCCCCCCCTCTAATACCATCCGAGAGAGCCTGGTTAACAAATGAGTTTACGTCAACACTGGAGTTCAACAATCTCTGCTGCCTGATATACCTTTCTGTGGTATCTTGGAGCAGCCTCATCATTCCATTAGACTCAGAAGCAGGTGATAGTTCTTCCTCCCGCTCTGGCTGGATATTCAGGTCAATATATGGACTTTTAAAAGGTGAAGTGGATATTCTCTGCTTATTAGAGCCATCATCAAGACTTCCATTGGAGCCCATAAAATGGTTTGAACTACTATTTCCGTTGTCAGTACGAAGGATGTCATCATCATCATCATCAGGCAATTCAGGAAACTCTGGAAGCTGCAACTTTTGTCGAGATTCCGCTTCTTTCTCAAACTGCTTTTGCTCACGGCGTAACATGAGTGTACGGAAACGGCGCTTCACGGTTAGGCAGACATTACATGTGCAAGTTGGCTTGTGCTTTGGTCCCTTCCCGCTTGGAGGCTGAATACAGACGATGCATGTGCAACCGGGTCTATGGCGAGGGTGCCTTGTGGTCACCTGGGATGATGAACCAGCCTCTCCTTCCACCTGGATTGCTAGGTGAGCAAGGGCATCAAGCCCTTCCAAAGCCTCGAGAGGGTCTGGGTCCAGTTTGAGAGCCTTTTTCTTATTAGAAGTAGCTGCAGAAGACACATTCAGATGCAATAAGAGATGGTTGTAGAAATGAGCACATCCAAACGGTGTACTCGTAAGAGTTGGCATCATGTTTTCCTTATTAAATCATTCTAAAGAGTGTAGCCGTCCACTGTGAAGAGCTTACTGCTCCTCAAGGTAATGTAATTAAGTTGACAGAGTGCACATGGTAAACACCCAAAAAATGTCCAAAAGTGATGCATACCCCAACAAGTCCTGGGAAAGAGAATTTCAAGATCTTCTGATGTCAACTCTTCAGCCGCTGAACACATAGATCTGGAAGAAAAATAGACAAGATATTAAAAAACCAATAAGCATAACAAATAATTACATTTCAGGCATGCATGTGACGGTCTGTATGTTTGTGTGCATGTGATAGAGACTGAGCCAAAAAAAAAAAGTCTAGTTAGGTTCAAAACTATATGATAGGATTGCATGATCTATGAAAATGAACCATCTCTGACTTTCTGCTAGAATGAATAAAACCTATTTAAAAAGAAAGATTGGTGCCTATAGCAATGGAAATGTTCAATATTCCAACCAAATAGCAGCACTTTATTAAGAAAAGAAAGAGACTTAAAAAATATGCAATAGCAACATTTAAATTTGCAACAGCGTATTAAAAAAAAAAACATAAGAGCAAATCTTAATATTGGTTACACCAACATAGAAGTAACCAAAATAGAGCACTATTCCCTAAAATTTCAAATAATGCACCCTTCTCTTCCACTCAAAGATTCCACATTGGAACACTTACATTCAAAGAGTTACAATTGTGTTTCAAGAAGCTTATGTCAAGAAGCTTGGAAAAAAGGCATCACTTTCAAGAATAGTAAGATTACTGCTTGAAAAATCAAAATTTCTGTGTCAAGAAGCTTGGAAAAAAGGCATCACTTTCAAGAATAGTAAGATTACTGCTTGAAAAATCAAAATTTCTGTACATTCAGAGAAAATGATAATGCGGTTTGTAATCTTCCGAGCATCACAATTAGTGTTACAGAAGATTTTGAATTGGCATTGTGGCTGTCCCAGTGGGCATGTCGTCCTGACAAAACAATAAAAACTGCCACACTTCACTTTCCTTAATTCTTTTCAACACCCCATTGCATACGTTTTTGATTCAACACAAGTCTCAATACCCTTGCATAAGATATGTTGTGGCAGATAATACATACAGGTTAAATATAATAACACGGGTACAGATCATCCGCACTACTTGAACCCAGACATCAAATGCATCAAAAAATCTATAAGCAATTAGATTCAATTTTGATATTAGTTTTATCTCCTTCATTGATATTTTCGGGCCAAAAAGATATAAAAACAGTATGATGAAATCCAGCAAGGTGCCGAAGGGTGTCACCTGCATGACCATGGGCTCTAAGGACAATTATGTCATGCGTTACTACTGTGGTAAGTCATAATTACGATTTTTCTACTGTACCTCTCTGGATCCCACAGATTTTTAGTACAGGTCCATCTTGAAGGGAAAAGAGCGTCAGCTGGAACTTTTCTCCACTTGAAACAGTCTTCGCATTGAGCCCATTGCATGTTTTCACTGGAAAGCAAGAATTTAAAAAGTAAAAAACACTGAAGTAATGCAGCATTGTTCATTGATAACCATCTGAAGAAAATTGCTTACATCCAAATACTAAGAAGCACAGTAGTAACTGTTCATGTCACAGAGAGAGAGAGAGAGAGAGAGAGAGAGAGAAAAAAACAGATGTAAAATAAACTTCCTTTCATGACAGTAAGCAAAAGAAAGTTATTGAACGAGACCCTCGATGAGATTATAATTTTTAAACTGAACCTTGACATCCTACTATGCAGCTGCATTGGTCCAACTGAAAGAATAAACATAAGAATGCAACACTATAACGCAGCCATTATCCCTTGTTCAATTTATTGGGAGAATGTTGCAACCCATGGCAGTGGAGGTAATGCCAGGGCCCTATGGAGAGATTAGAACTATAGAAGAAACTAGTAGGTAATGTCCATTTGGTGAAATGCAAATACCAAGCTGCTACAAAAGAACAGTGGTGGACTGGAAGTAGTGTTGCAGTGCAGATGCTTTGTTTATGAAAAAAAAAGGGGGGCAGCTTGTAACGCTATGTCGAATCAAGCTCCTCCCACGAGAGCTGAAATTATCTACATACAAATTGAAAATGACCAACGCCAACTAACCAATTGGAAAAATGGCAGAGTTCACTTCAGTTTCACATATGGGGAATTTCTATATGGAAGGCTTTATAAAGTTAGGGAAGGTAACATTAATAATGAACTTTGTTTCCTATTTTCTAGAAGGAAATTTAATACACGAGAAAAGAAATGTAGGCCTATTTTTTGGATTCTATTTCCTGAATAACATAAGGATTTCCTAAATAACAACGTACGGGAGTAAGGGTGGGGGCATAAGTAAATCCAGCCCCAGATTTCAACTATTAGGACCGCTCCTTTCAACCGTTAGATACCAGAATGGAGGCAGGCTATCATAAGACTTGCACATCTGCCACCAAATAGTAAGATGTCATCCCTCAGTTGGCATAACTACGAGGTTTCCACTAATACCCAATCTGCAGTAACTTTATCGCAGATTAAATTTAACTCCACATTTTATAATACTATTGTGTTCATCTTACATGCAGGAAGTAACAATCTAGAAAGAGCGAGGTAAGTTTTCTGAACTATGTAAAACCCAAAATGTCCAAATGCATGATCAGTTCAACTGTTCTATTAGATGCATATTAATCTCAATGAAGCTAATTTTGGAATCCTAGATAATAATATATAGAGGCCACAAACGATTACAATGTAAGATTGGGGCAAAAAACAAAGGTGATTGACAATTGAAAAAGCCAAAGTAGAAACAAAAATTGATCTACCACCTCCCTCCCTCCCTTAGTATTTACCAAATATTGTGTTGCATAACTGACTTACCCGACAGAATTTGCTGCAAATATTGTAGGCCTTCCAATAACTGGTGCATTCTGCTATAACAAAAGAATGTCAGAGATACTAATTAATTGATTTTGTTTTCTTGCTTAAGCATCAGTCAAAAATTCGAACAACACACTGAGCAAGAAAAGGCCATCATGCAATCACCTAACATTCACTATGTTTGAGCTGCAGTTTCTCACATCCGCTCTTCAATTCTACAATCTTTAAACCAAGGCATTTTCCTAGCTAACAACCTTCTTGTATCAGTCAGCTGAGAAGAAGGGGAAGGGGGGGTGACTGCATCGTCTATTTTTCTACTATTTGTGTGCACCGGTGCGTGCCTTGTTAATACTAACAAGTGCACCTGGGCAAGTTGTTAAGAAACAATTAGTGGAGAAATTTTGCATCCCCCTGATGCATTTGGAACATTCACAGATGAATTGGTACCCATTATATTGGTACCATTCTGAACCAGGAATCATATTACTCACTAGTTAGCATTTCCCATAACATAATTACCGAAGTCATGCAAACTTATGCAGAACTCCAGTGCAAGGGCACAACTACCATGAGGAACCTCCGCTACCTAGGTCTGCGCATACATATATGACTTGGTGAAACCAAGGGGTCCGACAAATGGTTACCTCGGGATGCACTATGGTTCACATCATTTTGCTTCCACCTTAAGGGTAGAGTGATTGCAGCTGAAAGTAAATTGCATGCCCTTTAAGCCTGCAGATGGGATCATAGAGAATTTTGTATTGGCTGTAGAACTACGGAGTTTTGCCACGCACCTACTTCGAGAGGCATCTGGCCTGATCGAGAAGTGAGAGATAATTGCAAGTGGTCCCTTCTGTGGGCGCATGGCACGAGAGATCACATATACAGTATTCCAACAAATCAGAAGGTAGTGCTGGAATACTGGACAGCCTCTACTGTGACTTCACAAAGGATGAAGTCGTCGTTCTGACGCATACCGTGTGCATTACTTTTTATATCAGGTATAAAGATTATCATCTTTGGCCTTTGGGAACTTGCATTGTGCATACACCAGCCCCCTGTGCATCCCGTAAGCTCTCTACCCTCAACTTAGTTCATTGCTCACCCTAATCACATTGCTTTCTTTAGCATGTAAAGTCAAAGCTTCATCCAGTACCCAAATCCGAACCCTCGAGAATTCTATCCTCCAAATATTTAGGAAATCAGACAGTTTTGCTCCTAGCATCCAACGATGGCACAAGCCCAGATACAAGTACTTCAATTGAAACCTAAGTTGCAAATATCGGAGGTATCTACTGTGATTTTTAGTCAGACTACATAGTGATAACGGTGATAACAACCAGATGGTGTTCACCTCTCTTTCGCCCGGTGAGGCGCTGGTCCAAATTTCAGCCAGATCTAACACCTTTTTTTCAGATCGACTCACCATCTAAGCTTGTTTACCCATTATGATGGCACATATGTAATTGTCTCATCAAGGCGATCGTCTCTGAAGGTCCTACGTCGCTGGAAGACTCACCAGAAGGATCGCTGGAAAATTTCCTGCCCCAAAAACCTGTCGGACCTGAACAGATCTGGCTGCCTGAACTTGTATATTTTAGTCCCTAGGTTAGTTTACCGATTTGGGGAGTTTCAAGTTGATTTTGATCCCTCTTTTAAGTTGCCGGAATCTGCTATTTTTTTACCTCATTTGAACTTTCTGTTACTTAGTACAGTATCTTCCGCATTTTCACTTTTTTCCATTTCTTCCTATTTAACTTCTATCTTTCAAACTTCTTAACTTTTGAATATATATATTTTTTTATTTTTTTGGAAATTAACATTTATGTTATTTTTGTTTAAGATTTACTTGTTCTCTTTTTATTTAATTGTTCTCTGTTTTATGTGCACTTGTGATCTTAATTTCATCCATATCTCATCTATTATATGTTTTGAAACTTGTCCTAGTATATAATATGATTTCTAATTTTTCCCATCTTGTACGCATTTTTGCCACCCACCCCTCTGGCTCCAAAATTTACCTGTCGATTCCCTGCCCCCATAATAACTATGCTAATATCACTTTAAGTCAAACCTCACAAAAGAGTTTGCTTTAAAAACTTCTTGTGTGCTGGGCAACTGCAAAATAAAGGAAAAGCCATTTTTTTTTATATTCCTTATTAAACTCATCTATAAGCAAACCTGCCATACCGGAAGAAGAAAAATCGACGTTTATATGCACAAAACAAAGTTTGAACTTCGCTGATATTAAATGCATGGGCAAACAAATGCAAAAATGATTCCAAGACTTCCCCAGATCATGTTAAGGCACTCATCTGAAAACATAAGATGTTATCAACACTGATTATCATGCTTGATGTACTTCCATAACGAATGGTGAGGTCAATCAAATTTCCAAGATGCTCATATTGCAAACTGTGCCTTTAGAGCAACAAACTAGAAACAGTGAGTTTGATTTCCCTAGGAAAGATGTTGAACCATTCAATGAGAACAAGGTAAATGTTCTTTAGCACACATCAACAGCAAAATCAAATAAAGTTCCTACGTACAAGCAAAGAAATGTTACCATGACAGCCATATTATCACTAGAGGGTTTCTTATGATTATGGCAATATGGAACAACAATAGAGCTTAGTACCTCATATTCTTCGAATTCAACACCCTCAATTAGAATGACAGTGGGAGAAATATCAGGAGGAGGACGAAACAAATCTTGAGCTTGCCCCCAAGAGATATTCAGCTCAAGCATCTCATCATTCTCATGTCGTACGCGTTTGTTCTTTAAGCCCATGCTGCTGTTCTTCTTCCTCTTATTGCAGAAAGCAACTGTCGCTCCTAGTGCTTCCTTCGCTATGTACGCAGATTTATCGACTTCGGACCACGTATTGCCTGGATCTTCTGAGCCAGCCTGATTGATTGGCGAAAACAAAGTTGACGCCGAGTTTACTTTCAATTGATGATGAGCTGCAACACCTTCAGCAGCAGAAATTCTAGTGCCAACGTCACCATTTTTAGAAACTCCATTTCCATTGACCTATTTGTAATAAACATTTTGAAGCTAGTTTAGAGGTGCTACAATTTCGACATTGAAAGACAAGAAAGAAGCTCATAACATAGATCTGCTACAAAGTTATCGACCACAACTTCCAGTAAATCCAATGAAAAAGTATGTACGACAGCTTCATTGATTTTGAACTTCCTGATTGTCCATGGTCATGGACATGTAAATGTAATGTCCCAAGCCTGAATGCAGAAAACGCTACATTGCCCACCCACTAGCCCACTGCGCCGTGCAAACAGAAGTTCATATATTAAGTTGGTGTCCAGCGGTAGTACTTCTAAACCCTTATATTTCTACATTAGTCTGATGAGGGCTCGGGGTTTCACAGTTTTAACATTATTTACATCACGAAATGATACCTGCCAGTAGCCAATTTTTTTACATGAACAGAGCACTTCATTGTTCAGAAATGTTTCGAGTTTATAAATAAGAAAAAAATTACCTGGTTAGAGGTCAACCATATGTCATCATACACTATTAGTCTGTTACTAAAGAAGTAATGCAACTACAATAATGAGCATGCAACAACTAAGGACTGGATTTGCAAAATTGTATCTCCTATTGGTCGAACTATTTCATCTCCTCTCCCGAGTGGGAAGGGAGCTCAGAGAGTTACCTATTTTTTAGGAAAGGATATTATCACACCATTTCCGTATCAACCAAGTGAAAATAGAGACACCTATACAAACATTTTAATGACCATTTAGTTAACCCCCTCATATGCACTAAATAACAGATGGAGAAATAAACCCACCTGGTCAGCTGGAGATGCAGCAGACACCTTCCTGAACCCCATGACCAACTTTCCTTCTGGCTCTATCCTACTAAATGTCACTGGAAGAAACAATATAATGAATCAGACTCAATCAGATGCACTTACGAGAAAGTTCTCATAGAACAAAGGTCGATGCCACATGGCTGACCTAGGAAAAGTGCAATATAGACATTTAGGGAGAGAAGAGGAGCTCTGCAATGAAACAAATATAAATTCCAACACCCTGAGCACCTCAGTTGGTCAACTGTAACCGAGTACAATTAAAATAATGATATAATTTTTTACTACTGTCAGCAAACTCCTAAGGCGACCGCATTGAGATAGAGCATAAAAGAGGATATTAACTGAAAACAGCATACATTGTCAAAGGACGAACATTATAAGAGATTCCAAAGAAAGTGAACAACAAATACTTTCGGACAGCATTAAGCAATTACCTATATCTCCGGCTTGCAATTGCATCGCCTGTATGCAAGGTGTGACGCCCTCTAAGACATACATTCTGCTGTTATTGTTGGGCCAAAACCGAAATTGAAATAACCAGTCCCTCCCTTTAAGATCTTGCACTACAAGAGGCAACCCTTCAGCTTGAGAAATTGTTGGCAGGTATGCCTGTGTAAGGAAATTGAGAATTATGGAGATAATTACAGCCTGAGCATTCACATGCAACTGAACAAAAACACCTTAGTGACAACTGAAAACGTCCGTATACTAAAAGATGTACAAACAATATGAGAAATCTCATATCCAATTGTCATTCGTGAATTCTCTTTTAACATTATGAACTCTTATTCTTTGAGCTCAATCCCCCCTTCAGTTGTATTTTTTGATAAAAGGAGACTTTAATTAGAAGGAATTGAATATACAAAAGAGGAGGACAAGCGGGCCTCTAAAAATGAAAAATGAAAATTAGAAACACAAGACTTTGCCCACATGAAACTGCCAACTACCGCTGCCCACTCTCTACACAGATCTGTCAAGGATATCCCAATTAAAGCCCCAACACCGATGCCCATAAAGATGCTTGATACAGAATCCTTCCTTTAAGGACAGGAAAGGATACAACCAGGTTATGGAAATCTATCTTTTCCAATAACAATTAAACCCATGTACAAAGAATTTATTTGACTATTTAGGGGCACACCCAACTCTTATTAATAATAGCTAACAGCTCACACCATAAACACCAAGCTATGGGACAGTGAAGGAAAAGTAATTATGAGATTCACTCTTGCCTTTACACATAACGAACACGTTTCGTAACAAGGCCGCTGTTGTCGAAGATCATTAGTATTAACCCTTCTCAACACAAGAAACCGTGCAAAAGCCCTTAATTGGACAAAGCAGTGGCTTTCAAGATGAAGGACTATAAAGGGAAGAAAACAGGGTTCTGAGAATTTATTAGAGCTTTCATCACTGACCGAGAAAAAAATTCAGACTCTTGATCATTAAGATTTCTCAAAAGATGTAGATTCCAATAAATAGACCCCCCCCCCCCCAAGAAATCAGTTTTATAAACATTTGTGTGAGATACCCTGACAAGTCAAGGGAAAATGTCGAGCAACATTCCCCCAATGACCTTCCCACTACCACGCATGCTCTCCATTCCCAACAAGGAAACAAGTATGCGGGTGAACTAGAGGACACAAGAATGAACAAATTCCCATGGACTAGCATACACTGTGGAACCTCTGATGCCAACGCTCCATCCATTTCCCTGCATCCCAAATTTGCTTCTGCTAACATTGTGACATAAGGAGTGTGGCTCCAAAGGAAACCACCAATGCCACTATTAGAACTGTTGTTAATTGAAATTTGATACGACACTGAAGATATTGTTATTTGAACTTTCAACGGTTGAGAAGGAGAGCAAGAAAACTAAATGACCTAAGATTTTGATAATAATGTCATTCTGGAAGCTGAAACAAATGTGCATCATACAAACAGAAAGCCATGATGGTACAAGTCAGAAAAAACTGCATAAGTATGTACAGGAATATAGTCCAAAGGTAGTTTTTAGAGAGAGATATGTTATTAGATAAAAAAGAAGAATGAAGAATGTTCCTTGAGCATTTTGTTCTTTAAAAGCTTTCCCCAGATTAATCAACGCTTGCAATCCAATTCTCCCCCTCCTCCCAACCCAGCGCACCTGATACTCAACACTGGCCAGCAACTGTATTAGGTAAAATCGTGGTCTATGAGCCTTGTTGAAAGGTTTTGTTTTCCTTAGTTTTCTTGTTTTTTTTCCCCTCATATACCAATTAAAGCAAAGAAGAAGATTATAAGTAACAGAGCTCAAAGAGATCACATGGGATAGCAAGAAGTTTGCTGCATAACATTCATATTCTTAGTTCAATTTCATAAGAATGGCTCAACATTCTCTCCCTCTCAATGTTATTGTCAAAGTAAAGAACAGTAAATAGAGTAGATCATAATAATTTCATCCATAGTTATGTATATTCTTGTGTGCTTGTAAGCACCTACATGTTAAGTAGTAAATGCACTGATACAAACTTAGTAAATGGTGTGGACATAATATAAGCATATGCATGCCGTTCGATCTGAATCAAATTTCCTGAAGTGTAAACAGGTGACATCCTAACTGGATAACTAGACTACTAGAAGATATGAAGTGCTGAAATTGTTCAATAATAAGCTAGGAATGCACAAAAACTCACCTCTGCAGATTTTTTTGGAAGCACTAAGCGGCCTATCCTCCCAACATCGCTAGCACTCAAAACTTTCTCGAACAAGTAAGTAATTTTAGTCTTTGAACTAAAATATGGTTAAGGTGAACTTTAGTTTTTTTTCTCATTTTCCATATCAAGCAAAGAATTAGATTATGAGTAAGAGGGGTTAAAGAGACCTCATGGGATAACAAGAAGTTTGTTGCCTAACATTCATACTCTTAGTTCAATTTCATTAAGAGTTGCTCAACATTCTCTACCTCTCAATGCTATTGTCAAAGTAAAGAACAGTAGATTATACAGTGAAATTTAGGCAGTCGAGTAAATCAAGATAATTCCATGAGTAGTTATGTATTTTGTTGTGTGCTTCTAAGCATCTACATGTTAAGTAGTAAATGCAATGATACAAACTTGGTACAATACCAGGTGTGGACATAATATAAGCTATATGCATGCCATTCTATACAAAACTAAATTTCTTTAAAATGTAAACACGTGACAATTGGCATCCTAACTAGAAAACTGGACGATAAGAAGTGCTGAAATAGTTAAACAATAAGCTAGGAATGCACAAAAACTCACCTCTGCCGACTTTTTTGGAACCACTAGGCGCCCTATCCTCCCAACATCGCTAGCACTCAAAATTTTCTCGAACAAATAAGTAATTTTAGTCTTTGAACTAAAATATGGTTAAGGTGAACTTTATTTTTTGTCCTCTTTTACCAATTCAAGCAAAATATTATATTTTTAGTAACAGGGGTTAAAGAGAACACATGGGAGAACAACAATTTCATAAGAATGGTTCAACATTCTACCTCTCAATGTTCAGTTTGAAGTAAAGCAACAATGAAACTCAGGCAAACACATGGATTGTATATAAGATAAATCATAATAATTTGATGAATAGTTACGTATTTTCTTGTGGGCTTGTAAGCACCTACATGCTAAGTAGACGATACATAGATACAAACTGTAGTACATGGTGTGAATATAATATGAGCATATGCATGCCATTCAATATGAATCTAAATTTCTTGAAATGTAAACATGTAACAAGATAACTAGAAAACTGAAAGACAGGAAGTGCTGAAATATTTAAATAATAAGCTAGTTAATGCACAAAAATCCACCTCTGCACATTTTTTTGGAATCACTTAGCACCCTATTCTCCCAGCATCCCTAGCACACTCAAAATTTTCTCAAACAAAGGAGTGCTTTTATACTTTGAACTAAATTATGGTTAATGCGAACAATAAGCTATCACCGCTCGATCACACATCACACTTATCCGCCTATAACATCCTGGTTTTTAATTGTCACAAATTGCAAGAACCCATAAGCCCTCCCATCCGATAGTTTGGGTGGTGAGAAGCAGAAGTAGAGTAGCATGTATAGATTGAAAAAGAAAAATCGGATCAGTAACAGAGTTAATGTGCAACTAACATTAATAGCATGTATACTAAAACCACCTAGTCAATTATATCCATAAGATGCTCATCAGAACGGAAGGATACTCTCCAGAGATCTGTTGTCGCTCCCGATCTGTAATCCTGGGATTGTACCGCGGCAGTGGCTGAATTTTCCCACGAGCTTCTGCTCGAGCCATTCCATTGCATTTCTGAGCTTCAACTGAGGATTCGGTTTTGTTATTAATGTTGAACTGCTTCCCGACTGGAGTTGGTGCGGTTGATTGTTGAACATAGGTTCCAGAAGCCTTGGTTTGATCAGTTACTTCATTCTTCAATCCAGATGTTATAGGCAAACTAGAAAGAGGGTTAATTGGTTCCTCTTTCAAAAGGGAAGACTGCTGATAAACATTTACAAAAGACTTAGGCAGCCCCTCATACTTGATTCCTGAAACAAAATGACATAATAAGCAAGCAAACTCCGTTTGTTTAACTTGCGAAGTCACATCAACACGATAATTACCAGTGGTCCCATTTCCAGGTATCTCCAATGGACAAATCTTCAAGTATCCATTCGTAAGTCTTTCAGACGGATACTCTTTATTCTTTTTATCCATGAAGGAGGCATTAAATCGCTCCGCAGATGAAAGACGATCGATGCTACCAGGCATTCCAACTTCAAATGACATCCTTGGTGGCAATTCTGACTGAGTACTGGACGCATTGAATAAAATGGGTGCTTGTCGCCAAGGTACCGGACCTGATCCTGCTATAGGATTCCAATTTTTGCCAGGAAGATCCTTAAGCCTCTCAGGCATTTGAGGAAGTAAGAGAGAAGGGGGTGGCCATGCCGGATTTGGTGCCTGAAACACAAATAATATACTGTGATGGATTTATTCACGGGAGAGGGGGAAACTCTAGCATCAAGCTATGCTAAGCATTGAAAATAACTTTCTAGACACATCTTAGCTACAAGCATAACTTGAGAAAAGCATAATCTGATCTACTTGTGCTTGGGTCAAAACAATAAAATAAAAGTACAAAAAAAAGGTGAGATCTTTTTCGTTTTCTTTTATTTGCTTGAGTAACAAAATCCGATCGAATTTCGGTCTTTAACACAGTACTCAACGAAATTAAGTGTTAAGTTTTGGACTCAGAGACACAAGTACACGCATATGGTGGAATGATGACAATACAATGGTCATAGAAGACAAACAGACATAAGGAGATAAAGGGATAATAAGAGAGATCAAGTGGGGGAGAGAGAGGTCGGAGTATTCTTACCATTAGATGATTTTTATCAGCACATGTTAGGCACTCAATACCTCCAGCATCCAAGAGCACAAACATATGGAATGAAACTATACAGCCACAATGTACTTGCTGCAAAGAAAGAGGCCCCGTCATAGACAGTAACAACTACTTGCTCCAGATAATTCCAAGAAACAAGGATGATGGTTCTACAACAGAGAAAAAAAAACAAATGAAATTGGAACTTGGAACTTGATGTGATAGGTCTTCTTCAAACCTTCTTACAACACTCGCAATGCCTCCAACCAGAAGCATTCATGTGGAAAGTCTCACAAAATCTCCCCTCCTCATAAGCAGAGCTATAGTCAGAGAGAAACAGAGTTAGCATTTCAAGAACCTAAACAGAAGAGCAAGGCATAAAATAAGGAACACTTCTAGATAAGCCACAAAACATGGAACACGAAGTGAACTTTATGCTTCAAACTGTAGTGAAATCAGCATCTCATATATTTATATTTACTGTTGTAATGCAAGTGCATTTCTTTCTTCAGCTAACCCAAAAAATACCTACAGGAAATAGTGTCAGATCACACAAAATGACTGGCCAAACAAACTCCGAATGGTAATGCAAAGAACTGTCCCTCCTTATTTGTAAGTTTTTCCAGGTAACTAATATAAACCCTTACTATAAGTCATTAGTGGAAAACAATGATATTCATTGCTTCCGACTAGTTAGATCACTGGTGTGTTATATGATTCTATACCACCAATAACTTGGCATGCCGACAATTTAATAACTAATCGTGAGAGGAAAATTTGCAATTTCTTGGGATACCGTTGATGATTTTATCACATTTCTGAAACCAACTAAGGACAACCATTGATGATTTTATCACATTTCTGAAACCAAGGGCTGGACTAGTGCACAAGGATTCAATCCATTTGCAAACAAGTATTTGATGTATTCCCGAATGGGGAAGAAGGGGGGATAATAATACACTCATACAGACACACAATATATATACACATATAAGAAGCTATTCAAATGAGAACCACAAATAATCTAAGAACCTAAAAACTAATATTGACCATTAGATCTAGGATAATTAAAGATGGAGATTGAATAGGGTAAAACACCGGTTAGACAAAAAGACGGTGGCACGGATTGTAATTTTGGTTCGAGAAAAGGGCATTTTCGTCATTCCTCGATAAAATTTGATGGATCAATATTGTGTTTCCTGTTAAATTTTAATTTTGATAGATCGGTGTTATCGTTTGATGGATCAGTAACAGATTCATCAAAAACATGGTGATCACCGAAAAAAATCAATGTAGAGGAGAACGGAGGTGAACACATCAATGATTCATTAACTTATTTGCGTAGTAATCGCCGAAGAATGATGCAGCCATGGTGGAGAGAGAAAGGAACTAATCGTTGGCAAAATTAATCGGAGGAGATGAGAGGAGTTTTGTGGAGGATTAATCGCTGGAGTTGTGCCGACGAAATTAAATCCCCGGAGAATGATGCAACGGCGAAGGAGAGAGGATGTTTCACCGGCTAAATTAATCAGAGGAGAAGATCCTAATTTGGCAAAGAAGAGAAGAACGACGCAGTAGGTAGGAGAGAGAAACGGAGGCATTAAGTTTTTAAGTAATTACGAAAATGCCACCTCACAACACTAGAAAGAGTGTAATTTGTGTCGTCCAATTCTGCATGCAGATCTAATGGCTGGAAAAGGTTCTTAGATTCTTAGTTTTATATGGTTCTTAATGGAATAGGTCTCTATACATACATACATGTATATATATAGGTAGCTATTCAATTAGGAACCTAAATTAATTAGGAACTTTAGGAACCATTTCCGGCTCTTAGATCTAATTGATTGGATGACTTAGATTGAAACAAAAGAAAACAAGCAGTGGTGGCAATTCTGTAACAAATGAGAAGTGCAAGAATAATTGCATAACTACCTTATATTCTCTCTCCTAAAAAATAAAAATTATTTAAAAAAAATATATCTCATGATCTAAAACTCGAAATTAAACTCCGATTGCGAATTCTTGTTCAAAATTAAATTTTCTTTCAACCAAGATCAATGAAGAATATATTTCGAAAACCTTTTACTTTTTTTTAATCTCATAAATAGGATACACGAAATTATAACTAGGATACAAGAAATTATACACAGAATACAAGAAATTATTACTAGGATACAAGAATATCAATAGTTGTACACTCAAACAGAGATAAGCTGGGATACAAAATTTACAACTAGGTTACAATAATATCAGCAACCACTCTATAGTCAAACATATATGCTAGGATACAAGAATTTATAACTAGAATACAAGAATCCGATCCAGAACTAGAATAATCAAATAATACAACTACGATACAACAATTTATAACTAGAATACAAGAATATCAATCGTTATATACTCAACCAAATATGCTAAGATACAAGAATTAACAACTATGATACAATAATAATTTCTAAGAACCTAGTTATGATTTTCTTGTATTCTAGTTATAATTTCTTGTATCCTAGTTACTAAAAAAAATCGAAATATATTCTTTATGGATCTAGTATGAAAGAAAATTTAATGTTGAACAAGAACATGAAATTAGATTTTAATTTTGAGTTTTAGATCATGAGATATTTTGAATTTGAAATAAATTAAGTTAGTTAGAGGAGAGAGAATTTTCAATGAATTACACCGATTTTTTGCAAACGTGTGTGATTTTGAACATTTAAATCTTAACCATTGATTTACTAATCTAATGATCCTAATTAGTTCCTAAAGTTCTTAATCTACGGTGGTTCTTAATGAAATAGGACCCTATATATATATATATATATATATATATATATAGAGAGAGAGAGAGAGAGAGAATGGTGAAAGAGAAAAGATTTTATAGGAAAATAAGTTAATGTTTATTGGTCCAAATATGCAATGAGCAAAAAACATGTCAAGGCAATTTAACAGGCTCAACTTGATTGACCAACTTCAGATGCAGCTGAAGAAAGTGGCAGTATCAAATCGATGAATATCTTTTCCCTTTTTCTGAGAGTTTATTTCAGAGGAGAAACTCTGAAGTTTTGTTCTCCATATACTAGTCATCACGAATTTTGCTGGGCATAATTACTATTTGTTGTTTCATAAATTTGTTGTGCAAAAGTGATGGTAATTTGTTCCCTAGACAAGAATTTCAGTTCGGTTTTAACATTCATCCTGTGAGATATGAGAGTGGTTATCTCTTTAGCAAATCCTCAATTAAACAGCTTGGACTAAATCCAATCAGAACTCGTAATTTTAGATATCCATATACTAGTCATCAGTTGTGCATAGTCATAATTTCATTGTTTAATAAATTTGTTGTGCAAATGTGAAAGTCCATTCTCTACACAAGTTCAATTTTAGCATTCATCCTCTGAGAGATAATAGAAGCTATATCTTTACCAAATTCTCATTTAAAAAGCAGCACTAATATCTAAGTTCAATCACAATGTAAAAGGCATAACAAATAGATACGGATGGAAATAGAAGTAGTTAAAAATTAGGGGGGGGGGGGGGGAAAAGAACTTATTTAAAAGCGTCAATAAAGCCGGCTGTTCCCAGATTTTTCGAGTATTCTCCTTCCTCTTATTCTTTTTCTCATCTTCTCGACTGTCAAGACACCCTAATGACTCCAACTAAGTTACTACAGTCGCCATGATAAGTTGGTTGTGCCTATTCAAAATGGTTAGAACTGAATTACTGAAACTCTCACAAAATGTGCCACAAACCTTATCCAATCACTTATAAGTTGAATAATTGACTGAGCCTAATGTCGCAGACACAAGGGCATCCTTCAACCTAAACAATAAATACTTGTACTTTCCATTTCCGGATAGTTCATCATGAGATGCCACTTCAAAATTTGAGTTTGCAATTCGTGTGACATTCCAACTTTACACCTCATCTAAACAGCTCAAGGCAGCCTTATTCCCCATCACTTGGGGTAGCAAGATGAGATAAGCAAATTGGACATTGTAAATAATATTCTTGCTAGATTAGATTACTATCAAGAATGACTATTTCTCCTCAAATACTCAAATGTTCAAATGGGAAACCTCAAGGGGGGTCAAGTGTGTTTAAAATTTGTAACTTTATCCATCCTCCAAATGAAACCATTTGGACCAGTTTAAACCCTATTCTGAAGCAAGATTCCAGTTCCAAAACACCCACTGTACTACTACCTACTCTTTTGTGCTAGCACGAGACTGGATAATATGTATGTGTTTGTGTGTGAGTATGTGGATATGTTTGTATATGCAGATGTATATATACATATACATATGCGTGCCTATATATACATACACACGTAACATGAACATATGCATATATAACCAAAACTGGTATTCCTAGGGAGGAAAAGATCGAAGGGATAAATTTGCTATTCCATGCTAGATCACTCCATCGAGGTGAAGAACAAGATCATTGATATATCAGCAACTATTAGCGTCTACAACATCACTGATAAATTTATGCAACAACTTAAAAAATAAGTAAGATCAATTCTTTAACTAGCTTTGGCAAGAAAACAGTATCCATGACTAAAGCACCTGAAAAGGTTCTCATTTTCAAAAATATATTCGACTCCCTCCATCCATAAATTAGTGTCATGTTCTGACTTTTATCGACCAACTTTTCCAAACTTCGACCAAACTTTTATGAGAATTAACTTGTCATGAACTTATAAATATTGTTATTGATAGATTACTTAATACTCTTACAAATATTAAAATTTTAGATTCTAAATCACTAATTCTAAGTTAAACAATAATTTTAATAGTATATTGGGTTGACTATTTACAAAGCAAACATGTCACTCATTTTGGAACAGAGGAGTAATAAAGTTGGAACTTTTTCCAGTGGAAAAGAAAAAGAATTCATAGTAATAAACACATTGGACATAGAGTCAAGTTTTTTTTTCCCAAAAAAAAGTCCATAGTCAATGCAAATGCAAATTCTTTCTCCAACCAACACAAACTAAATCAAAATTACTCCCAAAATACATGCATTAATCAAATTTCACTTTATCAACTAACCCTGAGATAAATTTGTTCTAGGAAATTAAATTTTAATTGAAATTAGAGCGTATAACATTCCGAATTAAAGCACAGCAAATATAAACAGCCTGGAAAAATACATTGAGGAAAAAAAAAACGCAAGCTCGTTGAACTCCACATAAGACAAAGACTGAAAGCTTTAATACAAAAAAGAGGGGGGCAAGAAAAGAAAAAAAAGGGGGGGGGGGTACAAAAAGGCGGCGAATTGAGTCAACGCGAGTCAAAATTAAGTGGTTCGCACTTACGCGCAACGATCGCAGAGGTCAGCAAAGTCGCCGGTTCGACGACGCCATCCTTTCCTAGCGAGCTCCACCACTTCGTTGCATATGGAATTGAAACACACCTTCGCCGAAGAAGACGAGGACGCCGCCGCCGAAGATGACGCCATCAAAAAAGCTGCTCGACACTACCGCACTAGAAATTAAACCTAGATACAGCTAATCAAAAGAAGAATCAGTGGCGGAAGAAACTAACGAATTCCGCATCACTAAACAAGAGACAAAGAAAAAATTGTCAAAATTATCGAGTGTTGGAGGAAGGAGGGAGTTTGAATGTGCGCTTTTTTGATCTGCGCTGTGCTGCTTGGGGTTTGAAACTTGCAGAGGGTTTAGAGAGAGGGAAGAAGAAGGATGGAGTGAGAAAAAAGGTTTTCGTTTTTATTCGAGTAAAAGAGTGTGTGTGTTGCGGTTTCTCGTCCTCGTCGCTGTCGTTGAGAATGTAATTTAAGACACTAGCAAAAGCATGCATTTATTTATATAGCCTATAGCACACTGCACATTCACGCTTTAGATAAACCCATGAATGTAAATACACGTGTGTTTGGTTCAATGGGGGATTAGTACACCCCCTAGGGGCATTTTCGTCAAACATTATATATCAAGTATACATTTTCTACTTTTCTTTTGTGCTTTTTTACATCTTTAGGTGCTAAGCACCGATCGATAATAATGCAATCTCATACTCCTTCCGTTTCAATTTAATTGTCCTCTATAATAAATATTGTGAGAGCTTTATGTCGCTTTCAGAATAATTAAAACGAAACAGAGGGAGTATTTGATTTACTTCGTGTTTCTTTTTAAGCTTGGAATGAATACGGAATTGACCAAATGGCGACCATGCGGAAATGATTCCCTGTGCGTAAATGCATGCAGGTTTGTTCTTTTAAGCTACTTACTAAGAGCCATTGAATCAAGTTTGATTCCTTTATGTTGTATCTTGTCTATGATGCAGTATTTATCAAATTTGAGTCGCAAAATATGTGAAATAGATTGCATTGTGATCAACACAACTTATTTGGAAAAAAGAAATTATGCTTAGTAATCGCACGACTCACGTATTGTATAGTTTATATATATATATATATATATATATATTTAAAGAGATAAGTCAGATAAAAATACTTGAAATACTATTTTAGTTTTGAATATAACAAAATATAATATTTTTATCGTGACACAATTTTCATATCACCTCTCCAAATCAAAACATTTGTAAACGATGATACTGACTTTTTTTTTCTAAAAATCTAATTGAAAAATATAAGTAACATTTTGTTGAGTAAAAAGGTGCTTATCAATATACATTTAATTATACATATAGATACCATGAATGCAAAGAATTATTCTTATGTCAGAAAATAAACTCACATCTCAGAAATTTCAGTTGAAACTGAAAGAAAAATTGAAACTAAATGATGAAGAAATGAAACTAAATACAGAACAAAACAAGAGAGAGTCTTGGCTCACATTTTCCAAACCTCATCTATAGGTATATAATAAGAGGTTTGCTGGTCTAAGTTTTCAGTCATTTTTTGATTTTCCTATAATACCCCTTAGGCCCACAGTAATTGTTTACACGTATTTATTATATTGCCACGTACTGTTTTGGATTTCCTTCCTTGCCCTCAAAAATAACAATAATTACCTTCTCCACTCGCTTTTGACTTTTGGCTTTTGGCTTTTGGCATGTACTCAGTCACT
>JAOWAN010000001.1:18187643-18208201 GCA_028566635.1 Lobelia cardinalis
TCCATCTTCCATGATTCGAAATGAATTAAAACCAGGAAAAACGAATTAACAGCTATATGAGTAACTTCGAGTCCAATGGAGATAAGAAAACTTCAATTGTTGAATTCAAACCTCGATGCGAAAGCAGTTCTTCCCGCGCGATCGTCGCTCTGATACCATGTTGAAATCGAAATTGAGATGTAATTGAATGAACTATACTGTATTTGAAGAATCGATATAATATAAAATCGACTCTAACTTCATTGAATTGAAGAATTAATTGGAAATCAAATTTGAAATGTTCAACCACCTATTACAGAGGAAGCTTGAGCAATTTGAATAATGCTCTATATTCAGTTCTTAACCTAAAAAGTAAAAGAAGCCAAAGTATTTATACTACCACCTAAATCGACATAAAACCGACATAACAGAAAAGAAAAGAAACTAAACATAAGCCTCCTCGATATACTTCTTATTTGCTTAGAGACCCCTGGCCAGAAGGTTTGCGGAGGACAGAGAACTTCTAGACAGAGGACTCCAGACGGAGGACTTCCAGGACAGAAGACTTGCTGCAGACAGAGGATTCCAGACGGAGGACTTCCAGGACAGAAGACTTGCTGCAAACATAGGACTCCAGACGGAGGACTTCTAGGACAGAAGACTTGCAGACTGCCAGAGGACAGTGGACTTCTTCAGACTTCTGTTAACAGAAGACTTTGAGACAAACCAACCATCTGTTAATCCAGACACTTCTCTTTCCCTTTGGTAGTCGTTAGGTACTTAACAACATCTCTAGATAAGTTCACCGTCTTCAAAGACTTGCACACTTGAGCTGCTACACTTGTTTCTTCATCATTTACTGTTTCTCTGATATTCTCAATATCATCATTTGTCTACAATAGACATGATTAATGAAGCCCTCAGGACATATATCACAGTGGCAAAGAGAAGGGCAAATAGGATTCAGCGCGGTATTGTGCAAGGTTCGATTCCCCGTAAGGCGTAAATGACTCTGTTATAAGCGGGAGTGACCTAAGGGTTAAAAGCCCTGGGCCTATCCATTACCTCTCCACCATAGCTCATGTGATGCACATCCTACGATTTACCTCCTCCACGTTAGCCCAGGGCAGGATCGATGAGAGACTGTCGGGGTTGCAGTCTCAAATTTTTTTTTTTTTAAGACATGATTAATGAACATAGATTGCAATAACCGATGATATGATTAATTACAAAGTTAGAGAAGGTAAATGTACGTAGGAGTATTTTTCTTTGTTAAGATAAATACAATGTATTAGTTAGTGTCCTTGAAAAGGAAAGGGTTTGCTTTTAAAACGACGCAGAAAAATCCCCTATAAAGGTGTAGGGTAATTCCCCGATGGATTGAAAATAACGAACGCTACCCTGAAATTGCAATTGATTAGAGAATGGGAAAGACGAAGTTAAAGGGAGCAGTAGTAGCCAGAGCGGAGAAGGAAGAATCCCAGAAAGTTGGACACGCCCGAAACAAAACCAACGAGACATTGCAAAATCCCAGAAGCTACAAGGAAATGACTCTTACTGGGACGTATCTCGAAGTATACAGTGTGGTTTAAGGCTGCGCGGCCCCGGGGACACACATTTCCGTCCGCGAGTCATTGCCGCAGCCCCAGTTATATAAGAAGCAAGTTCTGATCGACTTCTGTCAACAAGCATTTAGATCACTACATCAAAGGTGGGCCGCCCCGACTTCTTTGAGCTTCTGGAGGCTGTGAATACTCATCCTATCATGGATTTGTGGCATTTGGACTCATGTTGGCTTCACTGCTACACCCAAAGCGCAGTAAATTCCGGTGGTCTTGATTCCTATCCTACGCCAGAACTCTTTTCCGCTGAATTTGAGTTTGCCACAAGAAAAATGGGTGCTCTTTTCCCTGATACTGTTGACAATTGTGGATCTTATCCCCCCATTCGTCACCCTAAAGGTGGATTTGAAGGAAAACAAAATCATATGTACTGCGAGCTACCTCAGTTTTCGTCGTATGACTTTTGGACAACTAAGGGATTGGCACGGAAATATGGTACTGACTACTGTGGCAATGGCATGTTCAGTTCCCTGCAGGAATCATCATCACGGACTCAAAACTGGCTGGCAGTTGAAGCAGTTGTTTTGCCGATTTGATAATCTGTTAATGTTTTGAGCAGTATCAATTCTCAACATTGTTGCTTGATTACTTATTCGATTAGTTTGTGATGGACGGATTGTCGTGACGACTTCATATACTTTTACTTGGTCTCCTCCCCTCCTTAATTTTGCCCCCAGAAATTGCTGTAAGGTGGATGCTTTCTGCTACATTTGTCTAATTTACTATGGGGATGGTGACGTTCCACAATAGATGATCTTTTAGCAAAGAAAGTATGTACCAAAATAATTATCACTTTAGGATTTTTAAACTTCTTTTACCCCTACTTTCCTAAGTTGTCCTATCTATCCATGTAATTGCCTTTACCTCTTCTACTAGCAATAAAAAAAGATTAATTAATAAAAATGAATATATAATATTTCTTAAAACGTATGCACAAGTCTAAAAAGTAATCTAGTGTAGTGTATAATTAGATTCCTGGACGTGCATGGAAGCACATACATTTCATAGAATCCGTTTATCAAAAACGGGCACAAAAAAATATCATGGAATGCAGAATATCTTGCAAATTAGATAGTCCAACATTTTCAGGTCAATTTCATATTAAATGCCAAAACGCTTGGGGTAAACGAGCCTTGCTTGAAACCAATACTATTCAAAGTCACTCCAAACTCTTCACTTTTATTGGATTTTTATTTTTCCTTTTTTCTCTTCTTTCTTTTTCCTTTTAAAACTGATTTCGTATAACCTATTAACTTACAACTTGTGTAAAAAAATCGTGGAAGTACGGAAATATAGAAGATGCCAGAACAAAAAACACCAATCACTATCACATAGGGGAAAACAGAGTAGCTAAACCTTGATCCACTACGATTTGGAGCTTGTCATATGCCATCAGCGAGTCTTGGTCGCATTTGTACGTCCCTTTCCCTCTTGCCAAGACCTCACCGTCTGAATCTATGATACCTTCCTTCTTTGGGTCCTCTGTTCGTGAACCAGGCTCTAAAATAAAGGCCTTCACCTGTATTTCCACCTCAAAACCATAACCACTTCAATGAATAATATGCACAAACAAACATAGCACCAACACACTTGCCCTGCATACTAGGAAGCCTGGTTGTACTCTTTTGACTTCTAATGAGAAATCATCGACAATTCTACTTTACACTGAACGGTAGAAAATAATATTTTTGACGAGGATTTAATTGCGGCATATCGTGAAAATTCATCAAGAGTTCTACCTCAAATCACAATTTCACGCTTAGTGTTGAAAGTAAATAATTATGAATAGGATTATACTCCCACCTTAATATACAAGACATGTGGTGATTTGACATGTTTCCCGTTGCTCAATCCATTCATCAACAATAGCAAGGCTAATTTTGGGCAATCCTTTATTATAATCAGATCTAAGTAGCCATCCGAAAACTGCACATCAACAAAAAAACAAGAATAAACACGAAGTAGAATATTGCCAAAAATAATAAAGCAAAGTTCCTTAGATAATGCAGTCTCTCGACTGACAAGCTACCAAAGGCGAATGAAAGATTCGACTGTGTCATTGCAAAACAACAGCAGAGGTACCACTCGAGCTTATCTGCTTCAATTATACCGAGTTTCTACATGAGATTATACTATTATAGTGTACTCCCTACGTCCCAAAATGAGTGACAATTTTTCCTCTTAAAAACTCAACATAAGATTTTACTATATCATTATTTAAAATATATTCATCATGTTTTAAATTTTAATATTTTAACCATTGTAATGATAGTAAGTGAATTATCAATAACAATATTCATAAATTTGGAAAAACAAGTAATTATTTGTAAAATATTTGGTCAAATTATAATTGTATTGACCAATTTTGGGGAAAAATTGTCACATTTTCAAACGGAGGGAGTAAGAGAAAACTACTAAACATTGCATCTCAAACATCCTCCACAACTTTCATTTAGCATCCTGGTCCATATAACAAATCAAAAGAATCACGGCAAAAGCAAACCCTAAAATATCAAGAGAAGAAAATCAACCTGTGCATCAGGTGCTGCCATGGTATCTTCAGCCCCCCAAGGTACATTATGAAGCCAAACTGAAACAAACGGTCCATCGAGCTTCCTCCAATTTAGACTTTCTATGTCAACTTTAGGACCTTCGTAGCCATGTTGCTGAGGTTTAACAGGCTGCAAAGATTGGTTGCTTGGTTCTCCAGCATCTTCAAAGCCAGGTGCAGGCACAAATGAAATACAACCATTATATTTCCTCAGTCGAAGTATTCTTTGAAGACCCTGGATATTCACAGCAGAAGTGAAAAGAATCCTTCACGTATGGACTTAAATTGGCATATTTTTTCATCAAGATTTAGTAACATAAGAAGCATCTATGAAGATGGGATCAGATACACACAGGACAGGGTGTTGTGGTGACATCAAGGTGGCGCTAACATTATCAAAGACTAACCAAGTACTCCCTCACTCCAACCAAAGGGTCCACTTCCCTTTTTTAAAATCAACAATTAGACTAAATCAAATCAAATTTTAACATAACATTTGCACATTTCTGCTGTTTTATTTCCAAGCTTCTTTTTACCCATTCTTTTACATATATAGCTTTAGTTCTGAGTGTTTCACCCAAAAAACTATCACTATTGTCTACTTTTAACCATTTTTCAAAATTTTCTTCTTGGCCTATGTTAATTGGGATGGTACTTATAAAAGAATTATATTAAGTTATTTTTATTATCTCCTATTTTATAATAGTAATACGCCTTTTCACATTTATAGTTATCTAAAAAATCCATGCTACAAATTTCTCTGTTATTTAAATTTCTTTGCCACATTAATATTTGTTTATTTACAATGATTCCCTCTCCTACGAACTCTCTTTCTATTATTTTGATTGATTCTTTTAGCAATATGGAGTATTTTTTTCTCGTAACCTTGTTTTCAATGTATGTGATAACCTATCATAGTAATCTGCGAGGTGACTCGTACGGGCTCAAGAGGTGACTCCCAACGCTCTCCCGATGGTGTAGCACTTTGCCTTAGACAACACTTTGTTCCCATACTTCCGGCCAGAGTTTCCCTCTGATACCGATATCATCTGTAACGACCCGAGTCCGAAAATCCAGTCTGTTATCGTCCTCCGTCCACCGAGCACCAAGGGTCTACTAGCACACCACAGGCCCGCTCAAAAGTCCATGGATAAGTTGGTACTTGATGAAGGTTGGAGAATCACTTATAAGGCTAACTGATTTCCCATTCCCACCCAAAGTGGGATACGTATTATCACAACGTCAATTAAATTATGTTCTATGTAATTAAAAAAACTTGCTATTGACCAGCTACTACTATTGAGATTCAAGATATGGTGCATAACCCTTTTCCATATCGCTCGCATTGGTAGCACAATATATATCTAAAATATAACCAGTTACTTATAGGTTTTAATGAAACTTCATGTAAATATAGTTCGTTTCTCGGAGTAAATAAATTTTCACAATTTGGTGCAACACTATTTTGTGAATTTCCCCTTCCCATGAAACTAAAATTTCCGGGCCTTCTTCTATAATCATAATCTCTTGGTGAATTTTCCATTTGCTCTCTAGAGGAACTTCTGGGATTTGCCGAAGCAGTGTTCCATGCATACTTGGGTCCAGATGCATTTTTTTGACAACTTTATGTTTCAACTTTTAAAATTGTTGGTGTTCTTGCATTTGTTTCAATTTCATGTTCTAATACCATGTTATACTCTTCTAATTTTTCTAGAGGAATGTGTTCCAATTTCCCAAGGCTTATAAGTCCTAATTGCTTATAAATATCTTCATCTATTCCGACTCTACTATTATTTATTTCAATGAATTATGTATTGTCCGCTTTATCTAATTTTTCTGTTATTTTTAATATTATTTTATGCTTTATTCTCTGCTTTGCTTAATTTCTAATTTTTCTTCCAATTCTTCAATAGTAAAATTACTGAATGCCATCTCGTTTATTTGTACGCAGGTATGTCAAAAGGATTTGTTGATGAGTTCATTTTATAAGGATAAGGATAAACCTTCAGAGTATCCTGTTCTTCTAAATTTTCTTGACGCACTACTACTTGTTTATATTTATTGTCTACCTTTTCTTCAGTACAATTCTGTAAATGTTTTATTTTGCTTGACAGATTCCAACCGTTAATTATCTACCTTTTCCATTAATTCTTTTAGTAGTTTAATTAAAGTGTTATCTGTTCAGTTATAACTTGTAACGCATTTGAGCTATTAAGGATTCTTGATTCTGCTTCTTTTAAGTACTTAATACTCGTATGCTTCTTCTAAGTATTTAATACTCATATAAAATATTATGCTGAGTTAACAACTTGAAAATTTATATTTTATCTAACAACTTGGATCTGATACCAATTTAAAATGCGACGATTGTCAGTTCTTTAAGTATGTTGTTTCTTATCCACTTATAATGTTCAATCAGCTTTTCTACTCGATTTATATGGTATGAAAATCTTGGCAAGGTAAGAAGTGTAGACAATTGGCTTAAGATGATTAATTCTTCTTTTTCTTTTAATAAATCAGCTATATATTGATCGATTCTTTTAATTTTCTTATTTAAAGACGTTCTTATAAGATGCATAGCATTCAAATTACCAAGTTCCGACAAAGTAATGTTCAATGCAAAGTATTCTAAAAGAATGAGGACTGAAATGTTAATTTTTAAGAACCATAGGAAAGAATAAAAATTTAGAAGGGATAGTTTGGGGAATAGTTTACAAAAAGATACAAACAAGGAAATAATTTGATGGCAAGTATAATTCGGAAATCGCTCGATGAGAGTCGAAGAAGTAAAAGGAGCATTGCATAACTAGTAACAAGGATGGCTTTCCCAACTACGATCAGAGCAATGTCAGATCATCATAAGGACCAAAACTACTTTACTAACCCTTGTAGGATGAAGAATACCTAAAATCCAAATCGATATATCCATAAGTTGATGGAAAATCAGTCCCTTTGGATTCCATGAGTTCTGAGGTAACATGCCACATCTTACGCGTCTATATACAGTAATTGTATTCATAAAACACTATCATGGAGTTCTCACTCGGAATTACATATTAAATTGGTTAGGATGGAAATTGCTTGTCATTAAGTGACCTAGTCAATGAAGATTTGAATAAAATCAGAACTTACATAGAGATCTAATCGAGCACCTCCCATCCACCTATACTTCTCCGACTCGATGTCTATATCTGCTATCAGTCCTGGAATAAAAGAATGATATTCATTAACTGTCACATTCTACTGGCAGTAGGAACTTCAAAACAGTTCACTAAGAGCAAATTCAAGATTCTAACACACCACAAAGTATAGAAGATATGGCATTTCATCATACCCCAAGCGAACATCAGAACACTATAAAATCTGGTCTCCCCCTGCAAAATTGTGGCTACATCCAGTTGGCGCTTATGCCCTGCCGAAAGTTTGCAGTACAGCAGGTAATTATTTTGTTGGACATATCAACTGCAGAGTGTGAAAAGCAAGCTACCATCTTAAAACTATAAAAACAAAGTGACAATCAAATGTAACCTCTAATAGCAGCAAGAATAGCATAAGCAGGTGTACAGGGATCACCAACAGCATCTAGAAGAGATTTTATCATGCCATTTCCAGTACCTGCAACCGTAAACATTTCATGTTTAGATATTACATCGATATGAACGTGAGGTGAGACTACACCATTTTATCCTGACGCCCAACCAATTAAACAAACATCTTCACCTATGACCCAACCTAACTGAATAAAGACAAGTAGTTCGCATTAACCACGGAAAAGCATGCCCTTTTCCATGACTTTTCATTTAGGGTCGTATCCTTGCTAAAGAACAAGTTATCTATTTCTTACCTCCATGTTAGTTCAGTCTGCACCCTCCAATATCATGTGAGTTGCTTCTAACTGAAACAGAACTATCTTACCAGTTAATCTATCATTGGCATCTGATCTCAAGAGTACAGCTATTTCTTACTGCAGCACTTATTTATCTCAGCTTCTCTCAGGGCCCAGGGGTTGATCCAGGATGGTCAGAAGTAGTGCACCAAGATGCTCTTGAATTGGGCAAAAAGAAAAAGACATAGAACTATATGTGGGTATTCTTTGCCATGAATGAAACCAAATTAAAATTGTATAGGCTTAAGTTACGTACAAAATCTCATTCAATTGAGTTGGCAAAGCATCAGAGATTGGAATGTGAGGTCATGTTCTCAAGTTCTGAAAGCCCCTAAAAATACTTTTGATTCGAATATTTTGGGCTCCCTACTAGGGCAATATTTTTAGCACGCCCAGTTTGACTGAACGGGCCTTTTCGAATGTTCTTTTTCTAATTTTCTTCATTGGGCTGTATAGTCAAATATTTTGCTAATCCTTCTGATATTTTGTATATATAAGATAGTTGTCTGATCTTAGGTACATATCAGGCTTCCTAAATGAAAAATTACTAAGAAGTTATTTGAAAGAAAGTGATAAAACTAGTTTCAACTTAATTACAGGTATGTACATGAAGTGAAATTTCATTTATCACATATTAACATTTTTAAATTTTTTGTGAATTACTATGATATGTTTCTTTATGCTTGTTGCACAACCTGAATCAAAAGCTGGATCTGCCACAGCACTCTCCTACCGGTTCCACTCCACAGTTTAGCAAATGTATTTATATTATCTAACTCTATCTTTTATTGTCTTTACTTACATCCACCTAAACGTCTATATTCTACACTCAATGTGCAAGATATTACACTGATAGGATCCATATTTGTAAATTAAGCTTTCTATTCCTGTGATGATTTAACTATGTCTGATATTTATACAAAGAGAAGTTTGATGGAATTAAGGATTTTGTTTGCTTATTTTTGTCAATAGCAGTAGATTACGCTTAAACTCTTTGACATTTGACATGGAGTTCTTAAATATAATGAACGGAGTGTTAGATGCATGCAAGAGGAAGTTCAATCTGAAGGATAGGTGGAAGTGGAACATCATCTTTGAAATGCGAATTGATCTGCTCTAAATTCATATTCCACATCCAAAGGAACTAGCACTTCTTATTAGTACCGCATATTTTTCTTGAGGACGTTTGTGATTGGATCTTGTGTATATCCATCATCATCAGCATTAGATGTATCCAGCAATGAGAACATATTGTATTCTTTGCAAGTAAAAAAAAACGAAAGAGGAAGTACCATAACGAACAAGATGAACAGACCTGCAGGTACTAATCCAAGGGGTGTCCTTAATGCAGCTTCCCAATCCTTTCTTTCAAGTAGTCCATTCACTACCTACTAAAATTGGCAACCCATGGAGGAAAAATCATAGAGGTCACAATTCTTGTTAATCCTTTTCAATCAAATTTCATACTAAACATGAACGGACAAAAACAAGGTACAAATCATTACGAAAAAGTGAAGTTACACATTACATGCCACTTTCGAACTAGTATTCAATGTGGGGGTACATGAGAGAGGGGGGGGGGGTTGCACAGGCATTCAAAGTTATGGAAATCCACATTTTGCCCTTGTAACTTATCAATACAAACTGTAAAATAGTTTAAATACTAGTTACTAATATTCTCTGTAGTTTGAAGTGAACATCTTAAAACATGATCAACTAAATTTTCAGAAGATTAAGTGCTTATTATTTGAACTTTTTGTGCTCCTTCCTCCTAAAATGAGTGCCCATGAAAGGGACACTCAAGCAATCGTAGACCGCATGAAGGTGGACCGACTATGAGTTCATATCCCCTGATACATAGGCTTGTGATTCTGATTTCAACTCACAAAATTAATGTCAGTTTCCTTTTGACAATCCACAAATCCTAACAGCTACAACCTTGGATAAAAAAGAAGGGGAGCATCTATCTGCATTTACTACGTGCATCAGGATGCAAGTCTAATAATTTTCAAGGTAGTCATAACCTAAGTTTAGAACTTTCTTTTTAGATCATTTTGCAGCTACACATTTACACTTTCTGTGCAAAGAAGTATGTCACTGCATTAATCAGTATGCTGACACACACACACATACATGCTCCTAGAAGTTGTATCTGATTACCAAACTTTTCAATTATGCTATTGATAGCAGTAATGCCTTCTCAGAAAAAGACTGCTTTCAATATGCACAAATTGTTTTTATATTCTAGTTGGTCACCCAAATCCAAAACTGATCAATATGGCAGAGTTGCATAACCAACCAACCTCAACCAATAAGCCATCCCCGCTAACACAAATAATTCCATCATGCTTCGAGAGATCCAATTCTTTAGCAATTTCCTTCGCGTGAAGCTGATGTTTAGTTTCTGAAGTAAGAATTAATTCAAGCAGTATGGTAAACAATACTACATTGCGAGGGGTTATGTAATCACATGCTTTTATACGTGTAAGACAAACAAACCTTGCACCGTATACTCAATGTTAGCATCCTCAAGTACTGGTTTAACATCATCAACAAAAATCTTGGAAGCACATTTCATCCCTCCAAAAGGATTAATAAGTATCAACAGCTTCTTTGGTCGACCTGTACCAATAACCCAATGAAAACAAGAAAAACAAAAGAGTTTTCCCTCCGTGCCAAACTCCCCCATTGACTTTACATGGGTTTTGATAAAGTTTCTAAGCTTCTGTGCATTTCCTTTGATAACCTCAAGTTATCCTCTAATTATGTCCAGTTAGTGGGACACTTTTTTTCTTTCTATCTCGGTTGGCTTCGAAAAACTCTCTGATTAAACAGGGCACTCTTATTTTTAGAATGGAGGAGTACCTAATATGATACTAATTTTTAAGATATACAGCCTTCTTGTAGTGGGTTAAGCAGGGTAACCTATGCACTGACATGGAAAATGTGTAAGCATATGGAACCAAAAAATATGAAAAGAGATTGCTTGTTTTTCATGACATGCTCTTGTTTAAAGGCTCCCACCTAAACCACTTGGAAATGTTATAGGGACTTTAAGAATCCAATAGACGACAAACCATGGCTCAGAGTGTCTTATGTGCGGACTCAACCAAGAGAGGCTCACATAAAAAGCATATAAATAGTGGAGCATAATAGTACATGTTAGAAAGTAGGATCAGTTTCAAGAATACCCTTACTAATCTTCAGCGTAGAGCTATCAGTAAAACCTAATTGGACATTGAAACTCAAAGTCTGTTAAGAGGCTCAAATATATTCTATGATGATAAGTACAATTACCGATCTTAATCATGATTAGTTACTTGGGAGTAATGGCATCCTATATCCAATAAGATAAATTCAAACTGTCTATGTTGATACTCAATATACCATATGCATCCATAATTGCTTCAATAAGGCATCATTACAAAAGAACTGATGAAAGAAAAACTGAACCCCAAACACACAACAATTTTCATAGAATATAGGAAACTAATGTAAATTTCTAAATAGAAATCATCAACACCGCACATATTCACAACATGGCAGTGGACAAAACAAGAAGAGGAAAAATAATACTCCACTATAGTAGTGCTCTCTATTGGACTATTGGCAGTGTTTCTTTGACAGTTTTAGTCGTACCAATTTCTGTCTTTTTGGATGTTTGGTTAAGTAGCAGTCAGGATCTTTTAGCAAATGAAGATTCTAGGGAGTTGGTGTTTGGAGTTAGGATCATAATTGTGGGGGTTGTTGACCAGTGACCTGCTTGATTGGTGCCTCTAATAAGATTTTCCTAATTAAATAAGTTACTGTAGTATCATTTGCTGACTGGATGAAAAAGAAAATATCCTACAATCAGGACAGTTTCCAGTGCAGGTAACACTAATAAGCAAAAGCCCAAGGAAAAAGAAAAAAGAAAAAAGGAGAAGAAAAACAAAAAGAAAGAAGATGAAGCAGCGAATGCAGAAAATAACATTAATTCCAATCTTAACCAGCTACAAATACTGTATAAGAGCCCACTCATAAATGAACTAAATCCTCGACTTCAATTTTCAAACCCATAAATCATTACACATCAGACTGAAAATTTAATTTATTCCCGTGTATACTCATGTCATGCCAACTGCAGAGAGAAAATTTTCCATACACAATCCAGCTCCTTTTTTTACTCATTTTGGTGTGGCTTATTAAATTTTGACTGGCTATTTCTATAAGTTTACTAACCATTACATATTTATAGAATTTGTAATTCAAAGTATTTTAAGATAGCTTTTGCTTTGAAATTGTACTACCTACTCCCTCATTCTATGCAAAGAGACAGATTTGAAATCATCTTTTTAAACAAAATATTATTTATCAAAGGGATTTAGATTTGACCAAAGAACTTATTACATTTTTTTTTAATTAGATTTACAAAATTATAAATGTTGCAATTCATTGTATTCTTACTACAGTTTTCCATCATGGAAATTTTCACCTAGAAATTTATTTTCATTGGGTATCGACTTTTAAATAAGGAACATATTACTCCAAAAACAATACATTTTGGTCCTAGAAGGTAATTAATCAAGTAAATTACCTAAAGAATCAATGCATTCTCGAAGCTTCTGGCACCAAATTTGAACTGATTCCGGCGTTAACGGCTCGAACACGTAACATTTCCTGACCAAATTAACCTTGTTACCGAAGCAAATTCCGCCACCGCTCTCAACAAGGGCTCGGATTACGATCTGAGAGCCTTCGGTGGTGAAACCGAGCACCTCCTTCTCGATGGCCAGGCACCTGAAGGTGCCGTGATCCTCCCACCGGAGTATTCCGTTGGCGTTGAGCGTGGCAGCCGTTCGTGCGCCGTTGACCAAAATCCGATCGGAGAGGACGAACTCCTCGCGGGTTTCGGTCGCCGGCGGAGGATTCATATTTTCGTCTTCCTTTTTTTCTGTTGTTATTCTTTTTTAAGCAATGAATGTTAGTTTGCAGGCAGGTTGTTAAGGATTTAGAAGTTAGTTGCGGGTGGGAACAGGATCGGATATATCGACGGTATTTCTGATGTTTGTTTTTCTGTCTTTTGACTTGTACAATTTGTAATGTAGAGAGGTTTGTGATTTCATTTCCCTGGTACAATCATCCTCGGTCCCACAGTTTTGGTATCACTCTCCTCACTTTTTAAAAAAATAAACATATAAATGATAACATATAAATATAATATAATTAATCATATTTATAATTTTCATATTTATTTTTTAAGAAAAATGTCTAAAACGCTCAATATAATTTTCATCGATCCCAAAAATAATTCACACCACGTCAATTTCCTTTTAGTATCAATATTCTATTTACAAAATTCACTAAATAATTATTTATTTATTTTTTAGTATAAAATAAATTATTTATATTTATACATTTTTCTATCATTTATTTACGTTCATATATTTTGAAATACATTAATATATATAAGTAAGTAAAAACTTTGGAAAAAAAACAAAAAAACATTCACATGTAATTGGCTTCCATCCGATGTATATTTTCCCTCGATCCGTAATGCAATATTTGTCACATAAGTATATGCTATTCACATGTTGACTATCCAAAGGTACATCGAGAGAAAGGAAAAGGAGTTTGAATAATGCTCAGGGTAATAATTGGGCTATAAATGACTCATAAAAATTCAAGCACAAAAATATCATTGACAAATGTTGATTGATTATATTACTTGTGTGCCCATCAATTACAGCAAGGAAAAGAACAACATTTACAGCAAGTAAAAAAAACAGTAGTTACAGTAGAGAAACTTTGATAACACACTCCAAATTGCCTATTCATCTCACTTTCATCCTAATCCTAGGCTACACCTTTTTTTTTTTTTTTTGCGATAAATAACTCAAACCAAAATTTGTCAGATTATGGATGCAAACACCAGCAGGTTTCCCTCTCTCCATGTCTCACACCATTTTCACACACACACACACACGCAGCAGTCGAGAGATTACTATTTTGTTTTATACATTTTTTGCAATTTATTTTTATTTTTATTAATTCATTTGTTAATAACGTGTCAAATGTTTAGTGTTAAGTAAGATAGTTGGTGCATGTTGTACAATCACTAGTACAAGTCCTTGTATCAAAGGTGCAATTTTGTCGATTAACTTTAATCTAGTAATGCAATTACTTATGTGTTAATTAAAATTAATTGAATATTTTTTTTTAATTATTAAGAGACTGTATTTATTTAAAGCACAGTGTATTTGGGGGTAAATAAAATAATTATCAAGTAAGTAAACATGAATTTGAGTATCTCAGTGTTCTTTCCTCTTTTAAACTTAACTAAAATTTCTCCTTCCCTTGATTGCTAACTATAGCTGGGTATATGGGACATGAGATGAAAAGAAAATGATGTATTATTATTGAATACGCACTAAAATTAAATTGAAAAGATGAATTGAATAAATGATGAAAAGATAGAAAATAAAATGAATTGAATTTTAGTAATTGATTACTAAAATTGTTCGTGGATGCATATCAATGAAATAATTATTTAATGCAACACTAATTTTTTTTTGTTTATGTAGCCCAATTTTTATAATTTTCAAGAAATATATAAAATTCAAAATAAACTGTAATTTAAAGATCAAAGAATTAGGCCGAAAGGGTTATAAAATGGAAAACAGATTTAACCCATTTGTGACAAATGGCAACCCAAATAAAAAAACGGGTTATAAAACGGATAACCCAAAAGTTGAACCACCCCTGTAAAACCCATTATACAGTTTGGCTGCGAGTAGAGGAAGGGTTTGGCAGAGTCGCCAGCAATGGAAGCAGAGACAACGGAGGAAGGCGGGGTTGTTGGGTCCCACGTACGAGCTTCGTATATCAAGAAAAGAGCCCTCAAGAACAAAGCCGTCTCCGTTTCTTTCAACGAAAAAGACCTCAAGTAATTGTTTGTTCCTATTCCCTTCTCAACACACACACACACACTGTGACTAGTGACTACATATCTTTTGCCGTAAGATTTTCCAATCTGATTAATTTTGACAATTTATTCTAGAGAATTTGGGTAATGGGTCATCTCTAATTTTTCTCTATGGGGGCGGGAATTAATGAATATGTAGAGACTTTGTGACTGGTTTTCACAAGAGAAAGAAGAAGAGGAGAAAAGAAGCCCAGCATCTACAACAGGAAGCTGAACGTCGCAAGCGCATTGAGCTGCGCAAAAAGGTAGTAGTAGTATTAGTTGATTTTTAGTTGCATTTTGATGATTTCATTGTTTGTATTGTTGGGCTTTCATTAGATTGAATACAGTAGAGTTTTGCTTAGCGTTTTGACAGAAATATGTAAACTTTTGACCAGAGTAGCTGATGTGTTAATCGTTGGTTAGCCATTGAGCTAGAACTCACAAGTTAGTGGGTGTTTTGGAATAGACCAATAAATTATATGTTGGAATGATCCTATTGGCGAGTCTGACTTGATGTTTGGTTATTGCTACATAGTATTAGTCTTAACAATTAGGATTTAGCCGATTAGGGTTTTCTTGAAGCAAAGTGTACAAAGTTGCTTGAAATTTAAACTGTTTCTTTCACTGTCTGCTAATGCAACTTGTAGCCTGATGTCAAACTATGTATTAGACATCTTTACTAGTGTTCAACATGGTAGGCATTAGGCCTAAACTCCTCATATCCCTCTAGTTCTCTCATTCTTGCCTTCCTCTAAGAGTTTGTAAATACACAATTTTCAATTCTTCAAACCATAATTTTAGGTATTTTGGAATTGAAAGTGTACTAGTTATTAAACAACAATCTGCATCTCTTTCGCTGCTTTTAAAAGCTCTGTCTTTTGTAGGCATTTATAGAAAACCACCCTTTTGATGTCCAATAGTAGTTGATTGTTGTTATGAAAAATCATTTTGAAGTTGCTGCTTTTTACCCACAAATTATTTCATGCTCGTATGATATGAGTCGTATCTATGCACTTCTTGTTGTAAACGCGTAAATGCATTGCCATACTTTCTTTCAGAGTCAGAAGTATTAAGAAGCACTTTTACCTTGTGCATGAGTAGTACACTGTTCTCTACGACCTCACATTATGTGGAAAAGATTGTGAGATCGTGAACTTCATTCCAACATCCTATTATATACCAAGAAAAAAGAATCAACTGCTTATTGTACTGTTTTCATTGAATTAAATGTTTAGATGGAGGTCTGTTAAGCGAATATACTGAGAGCAAGTTTTAGAAAAGACTATCTTTGAGATCTATTATGCTATGGGTCCAGAGCAGCTTGACAATTTCTAAGAAGAAGTAGCAGTGAAAAGGTATAATCTTCGGTCATACTTTAAAGAGAAAATATGGAGGGATTTTCCTTTGGAAAAGAAAAGAGGATGAATTCAAGCACACTTTAGATGGGTGGAAGACTCTGTAAGCTACTAAAGAAGGAGGTTTGGGAAGCCCGTATATAAGTGCCTCTAACATAAGTTCAATGGAAAGAGGTGATTGCCTTTTTCAAAGAAGGATAGAAATATGTGGAACCCATGGTAAATCAGTCGCTTTTGACTTGATGGGGAAGGATGAAGGCCAGGGACGATTAGAAGTTGCCTGGAGTGGGTTGTTGAAGTATATTTGTGGAAAGTGGTACTGTGTTCAATTAGTTTGTCTACATGGTGGTGGGAGATGTCAGCAAAATTATTTTCAACACAGATTTTTGGTGTGGCAACAACCTGATGCTTAGTTAGATTCCTCACATGTTTGGTATTGATATTAATAAACAAGCTAAGGGGGCTGATTACATGGTGGCCAGGAACATTGTTTTCATTTCAAATCCTATTTTTTGGGAGAAACATGCAAATTGGGAGCTGGAGGAAGCCAAGCATTGAATGTTTTATTTGAAATGGGTACTCCAGGGTGGCTGAAGATAAACTTAGATCTTAGATGGAGAGCGTGAGAGATGGCATTTCCTTCAGTCAAAAGTCTTTCTACAAGGTTAACATAACTACTTTCGGTTCCTCCCCCCACCCTCCCTCAAAAACGCATTTGGTGCAGCAAGGCCCCTGTTAAGGGGGCATTTTTTGTATGGTCAACCATCTGAGAAACTGTTCTGATGTGTGACAGTTTTAGAAGGAAAGGCAATATTTTCATATTCTGATGCTGTGTGTAAATTGTAAAAGGATAATGAATATAGTCAACCACTTGTTGCTGCAATTTTTGGTGGCCATGGAATATGCTATTTTGTAGCTTCAGGTGGGTTGGGGTTTTGCTGATGTCTGTATTTCTCTTCTCTGTTTAGTCAGATGCATGGATAGGAAGTTCTTGTGAGCATTTACGGAGGTTGGCACTTGTCCTTTATGGCTTATGTAGGTGTTTGGAAGGAAAGCAGTGATGGCATAGCCAGGAATATTTTGAAGGGTAGGGTGAATCTACTAGAATATTTTTAACGCGTAAAATATGGAACGAACAATCTATAAAAAATTAATACATTTTTTGTAATAAAGTAAGACATTCGATAAATAAAATATCAAATACACCAATTTAAAATAAAAACATTCTAGGAAGCTATTAAAAGTGTAAGATTAAAAGACGATTTTTCGAATCGACATATCTTCAAAATGGTTAATGATACACGAATTGGGTAGAGATTTTAAGATTTTAGACTTCAGAGTTACATTTTTCTTCCTCTAGGTTGTTGGTTTGACTTATATGCTTGGGTTTTTGTCTTTCTCCTGGTGTATACATCTAGTAAGCATGGGTGGCGCCAGTGCCCCTAGATGCGCTTCACCTTGTATTTACATTTTATGCAATTATAATGATTGGCATTAAAGCCTTTTAATCATACAAATGTGCAACATGACTTGCTTTTAACTAATTATGTAGAGAAAACTGGAAAGAGAATATGTTATATTCGGTGAAGGTGGAGCTCCAACTGATGCGGATGCAGGACCAAATGAAAATGGTGAGGATGATGAAGAAGAAGAAGATAATATGGAACCTCCAGCATCTGTTTCTGGTATGACTAGTTAAATATTGCCAATCGAGCAACTCTTTTAGTGCAGCCTCCATATCGCTTAGGAAATGACGGTAGGAACTTTTAAAGCTTCATTCTAGCAAATTTAACTTTAGTAAGCTGCTATCCGAAGGAAATTAACGTGAATTCGATAGTTCAATGGAAAATGATGAGTCAAAAACAGGAGCACTTGAGTAATAAATGGATTTGACTTGAAATAGATCTGAATAAGGTACCTACCCTAATAGGGCACCATGTTTATTCGTGTTGCAAGTAATTCACAGGCATCATGGCGTACTAACATAAGTATTGTTCATTGGTGAAAGGGATAACGACATATGATAATGGTGACGTAAAAGTTTTGGTGACAACAAGCGAGATCTCACGCGAAGAAGAATCCTTGACTCATTGTCTGGCGGCTGCAGTACCCAGGTTGACTACAGGGTCCTCAAAGAAGCATAATGTTCTCGTGGTCAAGAAGAAGCCAATCAAGCAAGCCACAAAAAGGAGATCACGCCCAAAGCAGCAAACCAAAAGAGACAAAAGGAAGGGAAAGACTCAGAGTAGGGAGTAGCATACTCACTCTCGGGCATTCACTCACTCTCGGTGCCCCGTCCGATGGAATGATAAGCTGGGCCATGCTTTTAGCGAGAGTTTTACGAGACCCCTTCATTAAACATTATCGAGTATTCATTAGCAAATTGCTCTGTAATGTTGCCCATGAACTGTGTAGTTGTAATGACACTCTTGTTGTCGATACGTCCATCCATCGTTAACAACTTGATAGTCAAAAGTTCTCATAGTGACATTGAGGTGCATGTGATATTGCAAGTTCTCAACACATTTTATGAATGTGTTATTCGGTTTAAGTTTGGTGATTGTCAAGTGTGGCTGCTAGGAATAGGATGGTTAAGGTTGAGTTTGAAATTGGGCAAGTGCGGCGGCTCGGGCTGGTGGAAATCTGTGTCAGTGTGATGGGTGACAAGAGCATGTTCATATGAACCTTCATGATAACTTTTGATTTGGTGACACCGAACTTATAAACGCTTTTTATTTTTAGTAATCTTAGTTAGCTCTTTGATTCAGTTCCATCAAAGACATACATAGGCTAACTTAACGTATAAAGGACCATAATAGAATTATAAAATCACAAAAAAAATAAAACAATAATAACTCCTAAAGGGAACAAGAAAATGTTTTGAGTAATTACTAATTATGTTTAAGTTATCAATTAGAGAGACAAATGAGCCAAAGTTGAAAAGTGGTAAAGTTGAAATTCCATCCTCAATTAAGTGGAATTTAAATTGAACTTAAACTCATATTTTATATTTTTTTTTAAGGATTGGAGGGCACGTAGGCATTGAAAAAGAATATCGTTAAACTGAAAGAGTATCCTAATACCATGTTAAAATTATACATTCATTACAAATCAATTTTAGAAGCCACGAGTCTGGTCAACATCTATTTCTCGGTCATATTAGTCAACAAGTTTTTTCATTCTTAGAAAGGTTAACAAGTTACAAGTTTTATAATATTAATTCTCGTTGCTTATTGCCTCGACGACAACCGTACGAGAAAACCTCCTTTTGAACTTCAGAGACATATCATAATTTTAGGATACTTTTACATTATTGGATCACTAGCGAATGCCCGTGTCCGAGGGTACGACAAGATGTTCGAAATTTTTTATTAAAATATTTTTTTTATTTAATAAAAATATGCCCGTGTCCGTGCCCGAGGGCACAGCGTATCAAAATATTTAACCGCAGATATTCCGTATTCTCGAACACGGCAATATTTAAAATTAATAAAATTATTTTTATTTTACATATATTTTTTAATTAATTAAATCAAATAAAAAATATACATAAAATATAATATTTTTTAATACCCCTTTTTTTCTCTCTCTCCCTTCCCAACACACATCTAGGGGTGTAACTCCAAACCGTCAAAACCGACGACCGAACCAAACCGAACCAGACCGGCCAGTTTGGTTTGGTTTAGGCGAAGAACGGTTCGGCTACGGTTTTCAAAATTACCAAACTGCACGGTTCGATTCGGTTTGCGGTTTCGGCACCTCGAACCGAACCGGACCGAACCGAACCGAACCGATATGTAATGTTATGCATACTTTCATATATACCCCTTATATTTTACATTATAAGTACATATAACCCCTTATATATTATTAATAAATATAAATTAATAAATTCAATCTAACCTAAAAATCTAAAACCAAAAAATAAAACCTTACAACCTTCTTACCCTACTCCCCGACGTTTTCTAATTTCTAACCTAGATCTAGATCTGTATGTTTCCCTTCTCTCCCCAAATAAACCCTAGCCTCTCCCTCTCTTCTCTTCTCTTCTCCAACGGCGCAAAACCTTCGATCTCCACCATTTCTTCGTCGATGGCAGCTTGATTCACACACTACTGCCCTAGAGAATGATCGCAACTGTTTAAATGGTAAGTCCTCTCTCTCTCTCTCTCTCTCTCTCTCTCTCTCTCTCTCTCTCTCTCTCTCTCTCTCTCTCTCT
>JAOWAN010000001.1:18208301-18219471 GCA_028566635.1 Lobelia cardinalis
ATATATACCATACTTTGGTGATGAAAAATGTTTAATGATCCCATTAAATAAATAGCTGGGACCCACTTAAAATATTGTTCAAAATTGGGAGAAACCCAATTTTTCCAACAATTATCGCATCCGGCAAAATCTAATGAGCGCTTAGGCACTCCTACGTAGGAGTGCCCATTCGGAGAGTGAATAACACTCTCCAAATTTGCAAGTGGGAGATCAAAATACAATTAAAAAATAATTAAAATATAATCCCCAAAATCAATCCAATGAGATCAGACGAGATTCATATATACGTTATTCTCCCTTCCTTCATCCCTTCCTCCTCCTCCTCTTTCTCTGTTCATCTTCATTAAAAAAAAAATAGTTTAGACCTTGCTCACGGTGAAGAGGCTGCTTTCCATCAAGATCATCTCCTAAACACCAAGAAAAACCCTCATTTAGAAGTTGCTCACAATGAAGAGGCTGCTCTCCATCAAGATCATCTCCCAAACACCAAGAAATCTCTCTTCGTTTTGTTCATCGGAAGCTATATTTTCTCTTCCTAAAAGGAACCCACTTCCGCAATTTAAACCTAATCATCCAATACCATACTCCTTGGCTCACTGCTACGCTACTTGTTCAAATTCATGGCCATCCCGGTTGTTGCTATCAAATGCTGCCGCGCTTTTGAAGGGTCAAAGCAAAGATCTTGTCAACTATGGACGAAGGATCTGTCATTCTGCTGTGGCATGTGTTTATCTCAATACATATATATATATATATATATATATATTTATCTTAATGCATATATGTGTTTATCTCAATACGAATATATGTTTATCTCAGTACACATATGTGTTTATCTCAATACGAATATATGTTTATCTCAGTACACATATGTGTTTATCTCAATACACATATGTGTTTATCTCAATGCACATATGTACTTAACAAAATGCACATATGTGTTTATCTTAATGCACATATGTATTTATCTTAATGCACATATGTGTTTATCTAAATGCACATACGTGCTTATCTTAATGCACATACGTGTTTATTTAAATAAACATACGTGTTTATTTAAATAAACATACGTGTTTACCATAATGCACATATATATTTATTTTAATGTACATATGTGTTTGACTAAATGCACATATATGTAATTTTTGAAATTTCAGATTCGAAATTATAAATAATTAATTTGATAATTTTTATGAAAATTGCTAAATATATATGATTTTTATGATAATTTTTGAATATTTCAGATTCCAAAAAAATTATTTTCTTACTTTGTATATGTAGTTATATATATTAGGTAAATTAAATATATTTTTAATAAATAAATTATTAAAACCTCAATACTCGTGTTCTAATTTTTTGAATTTTTTATTTTTCTTATATATTTAATATATGTATTTTGTATTTTTTATAATTTTTATAATTTATATACTTGTATATTTTTTAACTTTTAAAATCTATATCTTTATTTTTTATATATTTGTATGTACTTTTATATATATTTAGATATAATAAATATATATTATAAATAGTTTTGTAATTTTTATTTTATTTTATATTTTTTGGATTAAATAATAATTATTAATTTTTTTATAATTTTATATTTTTATTTATTTGAAGTGCTTATATATTATGTTTTTATGTTTTTTTTAATATTTTAATAATTTTATTTTTTTATTTGTTAGGATTTAATCATCATTATTAATATTTGAACATCTTAAAAGTTAAGTATGATGTTAATATAACGAAATAATGAGGAGATAAATTTTAGTAAATTTGACCTAAAATTTTTAAAAAGATTTGTAAAGCATCTTTAAATTTGAAGGATTGAACATAAAAAAAAATAGAAATTAAATACGTAATTAAGTGATATTTTGATAAGCAAATAATTATTTAATTGTTTTTAAATAGTTTATAGTATAAAATAATTAGAGTAATATTAGATATACAGAAAAAATCAACAGTAAAATTAATTGTATGTATTAAAGTATTGTATCTTGATTGTAATGTATAACATTTTAATATATTCTATTAATTTTACAGTTATTTTTTTTTATATTTAGCATTTTCTAAATAATTATGGATCAAACAATTTTGATCACGCACGCCACAATGGTGACATACGGCAGCAGCACCAACCGCATTATACGACGTCAGCTTGACACCTAAGCATGGGGCCCAGACAAAATATTCTCACGTGCGAGTTTCTTGAATTTTGCAGAACGTCGTCAAAACTACTTCTTTACTTCATACTATCAACGGACAGGATCACTCCATCCCTCGTCCCTGTCGCCGTCCTAATAGTAATGCCCCCAAAAGACGACAAACCTTTACGTACAATGTATACGTACATTTCTTTGTGTTCACACACGCTTATATAATTACACTTTACCCCCCTCTCAATTATTGTTTTGAGAGTAATTTTTACTTTAGCTCCTTGTACTTTTAACCATTGTACTACTACATCTTTGTAACATATGCATCTTATAAGCAACTATTAGATCATGAAGATGGAAGAAAGTGGCTCAGCTCTATGAAAGAATTGCGCACAAGTCATTTATGTGTTGGAAAAATGAATAAAAAGAACTAAAACTTGATTTCTTATTTAGATAATAATAAGTATTGTTGAATATAAGCAACTACAACTTGCAATATTGATAAAGTTTATTTGGACACCATCATAAGGAGATCATGTTAAGTGAAAATTGTCTACAAAAGCACGATCTTTTACCAGTTTCTTTCTCTAGCTATGAAAATTAATTAGCAATATATATTGTCCAATGCACAATATTTTCTTACAAAATTGTAATTTTTTCTTTTTCATTCTACACACGAAATGTTATTTTACTCCATTGTTTAATTTGGTCTATCGTCTCTTTTAGCCACTTGCATGATTCAGACATTTTACTAATAAAAAGTTTACACCATAGTTAAATGCATTTGTTGGACAAAATATGAACCACATGAGGCACAACTACATGGAAAAATGATGGCCGAGAAAGAGGCAAATAAATTATTAATGTGCTTTTGGAATTAAATTTATTTGAGGAGCATAGCCAAATATAAAAAAAAAAAAAAAACGATCCAAGTGAACATGAAAGTAAATTCAATCCTACAAAATACAGAATGTAATAGAATAATGCATAAGCAATTGGGGAATAAATGTAAAAATGTCCCACTCTTTTAGTTCTCGAATCTCATTTGCATGAGTCAAAAGAATAACATAAGCACGAGCCCTCCGTTAAATCCTCCATAATAAAACAACTAGGGACCCGAGTGTTTCTTTTTATATCTCAAGTGGGTGCTCAAAAAACACTCAAAACTACAAAAGATCAAAAAGCAAACATAAACCAATCATAGTAACAGCCACCACAATGGAAACCCTTTTTAGCAGGTAGTGGAGGGAAAAAGAAACTTCACAGATGCTTCATTGAACTTGCTTAGAAACCCTCTCCAAAGACCCAAAAGGAGGCAAAGCGAAAGCTTCAATCTTTTCTTCTTTTTTTTGCTTTCAATTTTCCCGCTTTAACTTTTCCTTTCCACTGGAATCTCAACAAAAAGAAAAAGATAATTCTTTTAGGATAACTGACTGAAACTGAATAGTCAGTTTGGATCAGATCTGAGAGGGAGAGAGGCATAAGGGAGTGTTTGGGAGGGGAGGGAAGGGAAAAATGCAAACAAGGTATATGGAAAGATCAAACAGTATGGCCAGGGAAAAACGTGGGTTGGATCCTAATTCTATTGAAGAGGGTCAGCCTGATAAGAAACGCCCTGCTCTTGCTAGGTGATTTTTTCCCTGATTGTTATGAAAATTATTTATTTTTGTTTTAAATATTTATATTGTAAGGATTGAATTGAATTGATGTTAAGTGCTAACTACTGTTCTACTGAGCTGGAATTCTGTACTTTATTTTCTGAAAGAAAACTCAATTGGGTAATTGGAGTCTTGACTGATTGAATATTAGAAGTTTGTTGTGGTTTACAATTGATGTAATGGTGTTGATACTTAGCGTCTATAGGTTTGGGAAAATGCTAAAACTGTGAATATTGCTTGTTTCATTGTTTGTTCAATGGAAAATGCTTGGTTGACCGGTATGTATTGTTGGTGATCTTGCACTTGTTGTATTTAATTACATCATTCACTACAGTAGTTAAACTGTAAGATGTGATTCTATTAACTGTTGGTGAATGTACTTGCAGAATTACCCATCATGAATTTTTGCTTCAAGTTCTTTTTTGTTTTTTGAAACGGGTGATATAAAAATTTGAATGCTTTGGGCTGATATCACAACGTGATCATACATTATTGGTCGTTGGAAGCTCACTTGTGTGTACACGTGCTTATATGTGAGGAAGATAGCATCATTGGGCACTGGAATTACTTGCTTCTGCATGAAAACTTTGACAAAAGTTTGTGGTGACATGACTTAACATTTGGAGCCTGCGTTTGGTGTTGATTTAGATATGTACGATCTTTATCAACAGTCTTGGCTGTTGCTTCAACCGGACGTGGAGAGCATGGTATGCATTTTGCCTTTGTACAGTCAATGCTGATGTGCCTTGTTGTAGTAAACTTCAGACTGAGAAAGTGACTTCACATCATTTCTGTTTTTTTTAGGGACTTCACATTATCACCAATTTATCTAAAACTTAACCTATTAGAGAGGGGTCTAAGAGTGTAACTCAAGCATAACAATCGCTCACGTGTGATCTGTTAACCTGTGGAGAGAGAAAAACAAAGGTGCAGTGTTAGGGGCGTCGTAAATCAGACAGCACGCAGGAATTCAGCAATTGGAAGTGGGATGACTTCATCCGATCACTTTACCACAATAGTGCTATGGTAACATGTTAAGTAACCAACTCATTTAAAAGCTAAGTTGTCATTCTTGTTTTTTTTATCAACCTGTTTTTGTTGTTCTGAGAATCTTCTGTGTACTGGCTAGCGATTGAGCCAGTTTGACCTCACATCATTGGCAGCAAATGATGGTCTAGACGCAGTGATTAAATATATATAATATGTGTGTGTGGTGCGTGTGAATATGTTTTGGAAGTGTCTCTTTTCTTATTGGTATTGGTGTTAGAAGTCTTATGAAAACTGCGGATGTGTTTTTGTCCCTAACGCACGTTATGATCTTGTCGTTGCCTTTTGTTTTATTTTGCACTTTGTAAAGATAGTAAGAGGGAACATGGAAACAGGTTTACAGATGCGTTTGTAGTGGTTTCTGTCTACTGCTTCATCTTACTCTCTTTCAATTCTTCAATTATTAAGTACATTGTCTGCATCTTTGAACTGCTCATGAATGTATCAGGTCTTATTTACTGACGAGAACATTTTCTTGCAGTGTCATTGTTGAAGCTCTCAAGGTGGATAGTCTTCAGAAACTTTGCTCGTCGCTGGAGCCGATTCTTCGCAGAGTTGTAAGATAAATAAAGCCCATTGAGGACTTTGTTATTGTACATGAAAAATTGTGATTTGTTGCTGCTCGTTTTATGTTTGGAAGCAATAACCCAACCAATCAGGGACAATGGCAATCTTTTCATAAAATAATGGAGGTTCTTTGTCAAATAACTGAATTAAAAGGAAGCAATTTCCTTGAAATCTGCTGCATTGTCATGCGCCTGCAACTGCTGTTTTTATCATCAGTTTATTGTACACTATCTTTACTTCATCAATTTGTGTATCTGGTGTAGTGTTCTCTTTGCATTTATCATCTCTTCATCTTTCTGCTGCGCAGGTTAGTGAAGAGGTTGAGCGTGCTTTGGCAAAGTTAGGCCCCGCTAAACTTTCAGTTTCTGGGAGGTATGAGATATCCTGCCAGTTATAATAAGTAATCAGAACATAAAGCTTGCAATCGTATGTTTGTGGACGGTATTGAGTTAATTCTGTTCGTTCCATATTTTAAGGATCCTGATACCAGGTGGTAAAAAATAAACTTATAGGCCAGGCATACTCGTAAACAAACATGTGATTTCTGCTGGAGCTGAATAGGCCATATTTAAGCTGAAGTTCACAAAATCCTTCATCGTTTTTTGTTAATCTGTTTTCAGGACACCTAACATCAACATTGCACTGTTCTGAAAATATTCATATTTGCATGGTTTGCACAAATTTTCGAATTATTTTCTTGTTCTGCAAATGCTCTTTGGGATGCCTCCCTTTTGTTAGGAGATACCAATCTGTTGGTTCGTCTTGAGTTGAAGACTCTTATTCACCATTTGTTGCATATGGTGATATTGTCCTACAGACTATAAGCAAGTGGCTTTTGAGTTCTACTCTACTCCTTTCTACATTCTTCGTCCCAAAAGAAGGGGGAGAGGGACTCTCTGACTTATTGGGCAAATCTAGGCATTGTTGAACATCAGTTGCCTATTCGGCCAAAACGTAAATGTACTTCAGTCGATGGGACTTGATAAATCTCATCCACAAGCTAGTTTGGTAATAAAGTCATTTTGCTGAAAATTACTTTGCAAAAAAGGAAATTTCCCTCTTCTTTTGGGATGGAGGGAGTAGTTGCAATTCCTTGTTCTCTTAAATTTAGTCTATGGCTTTACTTTTTGCTTTATTGCCTTTATATGTAATATATGTAGAAATTCTGTGAAACAATGCAGGGTATCACCAAAACAAATAGGAGGCTCTGATGGGAAAAACTTGCAGTTGCAATTTAGGTCCAAGTTAGCCCTCCCTCTCTTTACAGGAGGGAAAGTTGAAGGGGAGAAGGGTGCGGCCGTCCATGTTGTGTTGCTTGATGCAAATACAGGTCATGTTGTCTCATCAGGTCCTGAGTCCTCAGCAAAACTGGATATCGTTGTGCTTGAAGGTGATTTCAACAATGAGGATGACGAGGGATGGACTCAAGAGGAATTTGAGACTCACGTGGTGAAAGAGCGTGAGGGAAAACGGCCCCTTCTGACTGGGGACTTGCAAGTGATATTGAAAGAAGGTGTAGGAACACTAGGGGACCTGACTTTTACAGACAACTCTAGCTGGATAAGAAGCAGGAAATTCAGACTTGGTCTGAAGGTTGCCTCTGGTATCTGTGAGGGTATTCGTATTCGGGAGGCTAAGACAGATGCCTTCACTGTCAAGGATCACAGAGGAGAATGTGAGTTTATGCCCACTCAAGAGCATCACTGCTGTCTTTTATCTTTTGGATTATGATTGTAAAATCCCTTATTGGCTCTGCAGTGTACAAGAAGCACTATCCACCTGCTCTGAATGATGAGGTCTGGAGATTGGAGAAGATAGGCAAAGATGGTTCATTTCATAAGAGGCTTAATAAATCTGGCATTTACTATGTTGAAGACTTTCTACGCCTCGTAGTAAGAGACTCACAGAAGCTACGAACTGTAAGATTCAACCCTTAGTAAATGAATTATAATTTTCAATATTTTTATCCCCACACATTTTAAGTTTCATTTTTCGGTTTGTATTTTAGATCCTGGGAAGTGGCATGTCAAATAAGATGTGGGATGTTCTTGTTGAACATGCAAAGACTTGCATGATTAGTCAGAAACTTTATGTTTATTATCCTGATGATGTGAGGAATGTTGGTGTTGTCTTCAACAACATCTATGAACTTAGTGGCTTAATTGCTGGCGAACAGTATCATTCAGTAGACTCTCTTTCGGACAGTCAGAAGGTCAGTCCTTTTTCTATTTTACTTGGTTTCATCTCTTTAAATAGCTCTTCCCATGTTATAATTTGTTCTATGCTACTTAAATTTGTAAAATATAAGCCAAACTTGTATGGTCTAATCTCAAAAAGTAATTCAGCTGCAGCGTCTCCCCCCCCCCCACCTCTTTCTTTTTTCTTCATTTTTAAGCAATATACTACAGAAAACAAAAAGATGTTGATTAGGATCATTTTGATTTGCTTGTTCCTGAAATGATTATATCGTCTAGACGGCGTAGAGAATTGAAATATCTCAGTTTACTCTTTCTTTTTTTATACCTGCTGCTGTCTGCAAAAATTCATAAATTGAGTTAACTTATTTAGTCTATTCTTCTATTGAAGTACTTTCCCTTTTCATTTCTTATGTTGTGCCAAGCATTACTTGTTGATAGCCCTTTTGCATAGACAATTGGATCATTTCACATAGAGCTATAGAAGTTAGTCATTTGCAAGCTTTTATCAGAATTTTGTTTCGAGGGAAAAAGAAAACTTTTTCATTTTGAGATTTGTATTTGCTTTTAAGATTTTTATATCGATCAAAATTGATAGATGTAAGTTGTAAACCAAAACATTAAATTAATTGGATCTTTGGAGTCATGTTTGAGTATCTATTAATTTTGACTATTCATTGTCTTTTCTGCTCTTCCTACTACAAAAATCTGTGAGAAGCTCCTGCTGCATGTTTTTTATGATCTCTATAACTGATGGTGGATTTCTTCTTACCAATTTATGATAATAGTGTCTTCATATTTGAACTATCAACCAATGTGAAAGACAAAGGGAGTTTAAGAAGGATTCTCATAAAATCTCAAATTATTTGGTCGTGCAGGTCTTTGTGGATACCTTGGTGAAGAAGGCATACGATAACTGGATGCATGTTGTAGAATATGATGGGAAATCTCTTTTAGGTCCTGAGCAGAGTACGGGGTCAGGTGCAAGACAAAGTGACATGAAAGTGGATCAGCAAACCTATACCAACTCATTTGACCATCAACTCAGCCTACCAATTCTGCCTGCTTCAGTTCCTCAAGAGCAACCTTCTATGAATCCAAACCTAACTGTTGGAGGTAAAAGCATGTTTAAATAGAAATTCATAAAATACTTCTAAGATTGGCAGATATGATCCTGCGAAAGCTGGAAAGATAAAACCAGTGTAAAGCTGTTTCACAAACACTCCATCTGCTTGGGCTTGCATCTGTAGTGCTCTTCTGAAATTAATATTAAAGTACAGGAAGTAAAGGCAAACTCCATTACTTGGATTTTGGCCTTTATTCCTCTGGGTCTTTGTAGGGCTCTGCCAATATTTGTAAATGAATTTGAAGTTGGTTGTATTAGTTTTATTGGGCTATGAACTGGGGCACACTCAAACTTTTACACAATAACCATATCAAACGAGTCTATTTGGACTCACGTGTTGACGTAGACGCATGAAATTAGGGGTTTTAGTTTTGCGATTTTCCATAGCGAAGACCAGTTAAATTTACTAAATTTAGCCCACATTTGGGTTATATATGTCAAAGTAATACTCCCTCCATCCCGACATGATATCCCATTTTCCTTTTTTGTCTGTCTCGAAAAGATTGTCCACTTTCTAAAAGTGGATAAAATAAATTAGTAATGGTATGAACAATTAAAGATATATTCTTAAAATCTCTGAAAGGTACAAAAGAACTATCTTCTTGGGGCGAAGGGAGTATAAACTTGGAAAAGGCATTTACTGCATGTCTGCTTTCTTTTACACTATTTTTTAAATTCTTTTGTGTGTCAACTTTCCAGAGGCGATGGTTATCCTTAAGATTGCTCCTTAAGGCATTATGTTTTATATAGGAATCAGCTTGACACAAGTTCAGCAAAATTTGGCATAACTTGCATTATAGAGATTAGTCATTGTAATCACCTCAATTAACTTTGTTCCAGCAAATCTGACTCATGCCTTAATGGTTCCTGATTATGTAAATAGCTTTTGTGGAGGATTTAGGCTATTGACTGAAATTACCTTCTTTTGAACTGTATTTGGCCCGGGGTTTATGGATTCCATTTTACTTTATTTGGTCGGTGGTTTTATGAGGGCATTCATTTTGCTTTGGGTGCACAACTTGGGCATTATCACACATCTCTTTTAAATGTGCTTCTCCGTGTTTGAGCTACCATATAATTTATTTGTACACTTGTATCTCAAGGCACTGACGTCATATTTTCTATGTCCGTAGGTTATGGGGATAATGTTGGTAGCAGATATCAGTTACATACTCAGAGCATGAATCTCAACCCTCCCATACATTTTGATGGAACTTCATTCTCTCTTCATGATCAGTTGATCAATTCTTCTCATCAAACCCAGCTTCTGCCTAGGAGTGAGAATTTGCTGGCCCTTGGTACACCACAATCTTCCACATCAAATTTTCTCACAGGAGGCACGCCAAATCTGACCTCTTCTTTTAGGGGATTTGACGACTACTTCCCAGAAGAAGAGATTCGCCTGAGAAGTCATGAGATGCTTGAAAATGATGACATGCAGCACTTGCTTCGCATTTTCAACATGGGTGGCAGCCATGGCCAGGGTCATGGTGTTAATGGATCTGAAGGTGGTTACCCATATTCATCTGGTTATGTGCCTAACACTCCTTCAAATTTTGGTTACACTTTCGATGAGGATCGAACACGCTCATCTGGAAAAGCAGTGGTTGGGTGGCTCAAACTCAAGGCAGCGCTAAGATGGGGCATCTTCATCAGGAAGCAAGCTGCTGAAAGAAGAGCACAAATAGTTGAACTGGACGATTCATAGTTGTGCCTTCCCCTACGGTCCTGGTGCCTTTCTCTTTTTCTGATTGATCATATCATTCTGAAATCCAGTAAGAGTAAGGATATCTCACTGTGATTTTCGGCTATTATTCGTTGGGTCCTAGGCAAATATATTGCTCCGACTTAACCTGAGCAGGCCTCCCTCTCTTTACAAGTGATGCCATATCAGTTGTCCCTCCGAATGCAACGAAAATCATTTTTCTTCTTCCTTGAAACTGGGTTTGGGCCGTGAGGAGACAGCTTTCTCAAGACTCTTGTGGGTGATCATCTGGCCTATAATAAGCTCAGAAGACCATACGAGACATGGCCTGAGCTATGTTTTGAAAGGAAAAAAAAATGAAGAATTTATATTTGACGAGGATTTGATATTTTCAGGGCGATACAACTGAAGATGCTTGCAAAACACGGAGGTTGCATCAGACAATCCTTCTTCTTTGAAGCCATAAAGTTTAAGATATGATGTAACACAAAACATTTCTACGTTTCACACGATATTGTGATCTTGTTAAAGACCTAGTACCAACAGCTTTTGTTGCATCCAGCTCGTTGCTCACAAAAGGAAATAAATGTTCATTGGCTCTCTTGCAGTTGCAGCAGTATTACTAGCAGCTGCAATTAGTTCGGTGGTGTTCACCAAGTCGGTTTTTGGAACTAGGTTCCAAAAACCACGAAAAACCTTGTTCACACACTTAAACCAAA